>CM038222.1:124238675-124586716 GCA_021442155.1 Cymbidium sinense | reverse complement strand
CAGAAGCCAATCACCATAGAATCAAGATGGAGGGGCACCAGCCATTATCTTCTACAAATTAACAACAAAATTGGATTACATAACTAAACAATAAATCACAAATATGATATGAAAACTTTACCGAAGAGGAACTCATGGGCTTTGCTAAAATGGAGATAGTGGCTGATGTCCAATCCCTTACATCACTTTCTCTTATATCTCCTTCACTTATGACTCATATATGAGGCTTTCACTTTGTCCTTAAGAAAGGGGTGGGAGTAGGGGTGTGTTCGAGCCGATTTCGAGCCGAGCCATAGTCGGCTTGAAATCGGCTCGAAAATTGGTAATTCGGCTCGAGCTCGAGTCGGTTCGAGCTCGAAGTTCGAGGTCGGATCGAATCGAACTCGAGCTCGATCCGCCGAATGTGAAACCAGCTCGAATAGATCGTGCTCAAATCCAATCGAACCGGCTCGAAATGCAAACGAGCCGGCTCGTTTGGCTCGAAAATGAAATCCAGGGAATTTTTAATAGCAAATTTTTGGCATATGTAATAATATAAATTACAATTAATAGCAAACTATAATTTTATAAATTACAAATACAAATCTAGAAAATGATACAATTTTGCATGAATTTCTCATCAAGATCATAGCCACTTTAGCACAAATACTTGTGATTGATGCTATCACTATTATCAATTTTTTTTAATAATGAAACTTAATTTGAATTTATCATTTTAGAGATATAATCTTTTCATTGAACTAATTAGCAAGAGATAATCACTATGAATTTACTAAACCTCTAACCAACTCCCTTTCTATGATATCATTTCACCATAGCATTTGCCAACAATTAAGCATTTCAAAATAAAAAAAAAATTTATAATACATCTAAACATTGAGTTTAAAATACAAATCTAGAAAAAAAACAAAAAAATGAAACTATCTTTTATTTGTGGGACTCGAGTCGAGAAAGTAATATCCATCTTCAAGCATTCATTTAAAATTTGTAATTTTATATTTTACTTCAATAATTGAATGCTCCAACCTCTAGGTTGCCAAAGCCATCCATTAGAGCCTTAAAGATAGAAAATAAACCCCTTACAAAAGTGACAAAACCTCACAAATCAAATATCATGCATTATAGTAGAGTCGAAAAGGAATAAAGGCTCTTGCTCTGCCATCCAATGAGAGGCTTGTTAGCCACCAATAATGAAGCAAAAACAAATGAATTTGCCCAAATTACAAATATATTCTCTTCTCATCATCGTCAAAAATTAAAAAAGAAAAAATTCTTCATGATAAGCCCACTAGATCTCATATCCTCCACGGCTCCACCACCACCAACAAGGCAACAAAATAACAAATAAAACCACCCAGGCCAACAGCCATGAGCCAGCCAACAGGATGAGCAGAGCTGCAGAAGAAGCCAAAGCTAAGAGCAGATCAGAAGTTCAGAACCCCAAAATTCAGCCAACGGCCCAACACAGCCACCCAGCCAACACATCCACCCATCCAAATTCCAAAATAGCCAACCAAGTGAACCAACAGCCAAAATAACCAACACAGCTAAAAAATCTAACACGTTACACACCAATAATAGACAAAGCCATAGCCCACAATTGCCCTGGACAGTGCGCAGATCTGCAGGAGATCTCCAGAATAACCAACGCAGCCCAAAGGCCCAAAAGGAACAAGGTTAGAGCCTAGAGGCAAACAAAAACTCTTCAAATTCCCAAAGAGGCTAGAGCAGACTATCACTATAAAAGGGAAAATGCAAAGACAACAAACAACCATGTAAGAATGTAGAAATCTCCAAGCCAAACCAAGAAAAGAGAATAACAACCACCAAAAAAATTCAATCCGAAAAAGGCCACCAAAAATAAGACAACCACATATGATCGAAAGATAGGATACCTGCATGGTTGGCTCCACATAATCTTGAATGAAACTTGGCTAAATCATTTGCTACAATAGTCTCTCCTCAAGAGTGATTTGATTTGAAGTGTCTACTTAACTGAGATGTGGTTCCAATTTTTTGTTTCACATATGATTTGACACAATAATTACATTTAAACTTCTGCACCGTTTTTCCCTTTTCTATAATAATTTCACTGAAGTGTTGCCAAACTTCAGATCGTTGTCTTTTACCCTTGATCTTAACGAAGCTATTTCACCCACACTCTCATTTTGAGTTGTTGCATTATCATCAATAGGTAGGCTTGATTCACTTGAACAACTAATAGATTTACTTTGAGAAGGACTTGCCATTGTGTCTATAAGAAATGAAACAAAAGCGATGCATAGAATCACTCAAAAAAACATAAATATCTAGATCAATAACTATTAATTTGAACAACAAATCATGCTGGACCAATTAATTAAAGACTAGATTAGAAGAAAGATCAAAACCAACCAAGAAATCTGCTTAAAGACTGGATTATACATAAAAGATCCCCATATATTTACAACCAAGAAATCTGCATCTATCAACATCTACCAACAACAGACAACCAAGTTACCAAAGAAAGGCATGTGAACATCATAACATGTCCCATGAATGCACAATGACTAAATAAGTAAACAACCTTTATAGCACCAAATAACCTCCAATGCATGAGGCAACAAAGCCAGAAAGCCAAGTACCTACTTAAGAACACGACATTCAACAGAGGCGAGACGTGGCCTGCAGGAGTGAAACAAATACAATTAGGAAATGAAACAATGGCCAATGTGGAAGTATTTCTAATCAGAATTATAAAGTTTCAGAAGTCAGAACCCAGAAGACAGAGGCAATTAGGCAAAGCCGCTGTAGTGAGTAGTCAGAGGGCATTGGCAAACCGTTACAGAATATTACTGGAGTTACAAAACAGGTAATGAGATCAAAAACAACATCATCCGCGAATCGCAAGTTTGCAACGCCACAACATTCAACAGTAACAATCATTACAAACCTGACGGCTAACCTAGACGACGGGCCGTAACCAAAACAACAACGCCAACATGCTAACCTAAAATAGTGAAATAACGAGACAATTGAAACCCCACAAATTGCAAGTACCCCAATCGCAAAAAAACATAGATACGCATGAATGATTAAAGAACCAAACATCCCCAAATCCAATAGAACCTCAAATAATGGAATAACAAAAACAATTGAAATATCCAACATCATGATTCCATGAAATACTTACAGAATCAGGAAATGAAACAGAATCAGAAAGTATTTCTGGAGTAAGGAAGCAAACCAAGCACACACGGATACGTGACCACCATCGATCAAATCGAAGCAAACCAAACACTCACTGATCGACGGTCGATGATATCCGAAGGTCATAGGCCGCATGTTAGGCACGAAGAAGTGAGAACGGGAGGAGAAGTGGAGAAGAGAAGAGAAGTGAGAAGTGAGAAGAGTCACGGTCGGGCCTTCGGGGTCGAACGACGATTAGAATAGGGATTTTAGATTGCAAATTAATCGACGGCTATCTGCTGCTCGCCGCCTGCTCGCTTCAATCCACTCTGAGCGAGCCACTGCGTTCGCTCAAGTCGGCTCGAAATAAATTCGAGCCAAATTGGCTTTGTTTGCGAGTCGATCTCGATTCAAGCCCAGATTCGAGTTGACTTTCGATCGAGTCACGATCTTCGAGCTAATTTCACCTAGGTGGGAGAAGTCGATACCACCAAGCTTTTGACAATGCCTTTGGCCATGTCATCCTAAAGTTGTTCGATGGGCGTGGATTTTGGAAGAACCACTAAAATGTAGACGGTGTTTGATGATGAAAACATAGTAGAATAGTGGCATGTTACAAGCTAATCCCTCCTTTTATTTTAGAAGATGAGGAAGGTGGTGTTGCTTGCCATAGAGTTTAGCAAGACTTGGGTAGGCACCACCCATAATAGTCAAGAATGTCCACCCATTGACAAAGAAGTAAGAAGAGAAATCCAAACCAAAGTGGTCCAAGGGGATGCACAACTCATTAGGCTTGATGGTATTGAATCACATTTCCTCATCAACCACTCACACCAAGAAATTTGGATTTCCAAGGAAGTAAATGAAACATGAATGAGGAAATTGATGGTCAAGCTTAGGCAACTCTTTTGCCTCAATTTACCCAAACCAAACAACTATTTTCTTTAGAGCCATCATCACCATACCATGTCTTATTAGCACTTAAAAATATATATAGTGGGTGAGAAAGCAATAGCTTTGTGCAACATGAAGTTACTCACTGTGGGCAAAAGGAAATAAAGATTGAACCATTTATAATGAAAGGAAATTTTACATTAGTCTTTAAATGAAAAGATTATTACAAAATCGTGGAAATCTAAGGTGACAATTGTATACCCAAAGTAAGTGGCCAAAATACTAAAGACTCATCACATGCATGGCGAGTATTATAGAAACATGAGTGTCGACCATTTGGGCATAAACTCACCACTCGGGTGAACATTTTGGGAAGAATGACCTTCTTAAGGTAGTTCAAAAACAACATCCTTCTGCAATAGGGAATAATGGCCACTTATGAAATCAAGACTCTGCATACTTGTAGCAAGGCTTATCACTCGCTAATAAGCACTCATCTCTATCAAAGAAAGTCCTTTACATATACTTGATCGCTTCTTCTACTCATTTTTGTAACACTCCTTACCACAAACATTATATGTGGGGTGAGGGGCCCTTTATATCTTGGTGGATTTTGGTTCTAATCATTTTTACCGCTTATTTTAGGAAAGTTCTTTATTCTCTCTTTCTCTTGGGACAAGAGAATTCCTCCTCCTTTTTTGTATTAAGAATACTTGAAAGATAATAGAATTAGATCTTTCCACCATTCTTTCTATTACTTATTGCCATCTCTTCAAACCTACTTCTTAGATATCTCTTGAGGTTTTGCTTCAGCCATAGATAGATTTGAATGTAGGTCATGACAAAAATAGTTATAATACTTGCTTGCCTTTTAAAAGGATCACAAGTAATTCAGCACTCAAGAGACTGGTAACAAATGTGAGTGACCTTTCCCAAATTTACTTTATTATTATAATAAATAAAATTACAAATGAACTCACTGGCCCCCTATATTAAATATGAAGTTGGCGCCTATGATTAAAATAGAAGACTTGCTTGACTCAACATAGTGTTGAAGGTCAACTCAACCTTTATAGTCGCCAACCTCTATTGAGACTTAAAGCTCTCGCATGCCTTTTGTAGCTTATCCTCCAAAGATCATCCATAGCTTGATTGACTCGCCTCAATGAGTCCACACCTTCCTCCAAGGAGGCCCCTTTTGCAAGGCAACAATCTAGGTAGAGTAAAAGCAATAATGACTCCACTTCAACTTGTCATCCTTTAGGGCAGGGAGTCCCACTCTTCTTAGGGTTACCATTGTCAAGATGAGTTGGTGATGGGAGATGCACCAAAATATTTTAAATATCGATTAAGGTGAACCTAGTCTCCTTGGTGGTCGATAGAGTAGGAGCAGTGGGGTCCCCCTCTAGGGTCAGATGGTCCACCCTCAAGGGATGACTTGAGTCTATTAAGGCTCGAAAGAGCCATAATTACCCCTATATGATGAGAAAAAAATTAGTTAAGCAATAAATATGGGATTAGTGTAAGTAAATCTACCAAGAGTATAATCTTTGAAAAAAATATGCCGCTACTATAACATGCCAACTTTCTCTTCACTTAAATGATTTGCCTAACAACTCGCTCATGGTCAATGAGCTATTTTTCAAGATTACCTAGGGAATCTAGAGAGATGACTTTAAGAGGGGAAGAGTGCTGGTTATCACCACCCTTTACTAATTCCTACACACTTGTCAAGCTATATTACAATAATAAGATAAGAAATTAAGAAATAGACATAAAATAATGAAGTCACCAAATAATGATGATTCTTACCTTGGTGAGACACTCCTACACCACCTTTTTCATGGAGGTAGTTCTTGCTAGCCTACTTACCATGACTCACCTTCATGAGATGAAGGAAACTTCATCCTCCTCCTCCACTTCCAAAGTAGCATGCAGACCTCCTAAAGCCAATGCAAAAGATAGCTCTACTTTGGCAACTAAGCTTTGTCTGACCAAAGGGGAAGGAGAAACACTAGCTTTTGCCTTTAAGTCCTCGCTACCATCCTTGGTTGGGGTAGCAACATTGGTTTGAGTGGGGGTTATTGAAGTGCTTGTTTTAGTGAAGGAAATAGTTAAAACATCATCAACATCTTGGCCTTCCTCGCTTTCAAAGATGAACCTAGAGCTCATATGGTCAATATAGCCATGGGACCTCTTGGAATCCATTAGTAAGAGAGAGCAATCTTTCTATCAAGAAGAATAGGCTTGACAAAGGGTAAGCAATATCAACTCTATAACAAAGTGGGGAGAAGAAATTTGAACCAAGCATTTTAATAGCCTAAGAGTAAAGAAATGCTAACAAAGGGGACTAAGTTAAAGGTGCACATTTACGATAAGAAAGCTACTTTACTATCAAAATTTTACATAGAATTTATGATTAATTATCTTTTCATTTATTTTTGTCTTTTATGAGTTTCTCCTATAAGAGTAGAAGAGTCAAAGAGCTATGTAACCCATATACACCTCATGAGCCGTGAGACTATATAGATCAAGACAACTAATAACCCACATCCGGGATAAAGACTCATCCCATGTCAAGCGAGCACATAAGGAATAAAATTTTGTTGATTGATCATTATCCATCACCGACCTTAAAATCCATTACTCACTTATATATGGGCACATAAATCAATTATTTATTTATTTATATTCACAAATATAAATGAAACCCACATTCCAATGACCAAAACTAAATCAAACTAAATCAATTTCCTTCTAAGCCTTTTTTCACCTACCTCCATGAGCTTTGTCAAATCTGCTTTCAAATCACTCCAAACTCAAGTATATTTTTGGAATTTATATCTCTTTTGATTGAATTATTTTATCATATTAATTTAAAGTTCTATCTAAATTCTTATACAAAATATATAAGAATGAAATAAAACATGTACATGTCATTGTTAACTAGAGAAGTGAGGTAACCAAATGACCTCCTTCGGGCTAACTAAAGCCTCGTGTTCCTGGGATGTCCAAACTATATACCCATTACATTCAAGCACATGTAAATTTGCATACATGAACATAAGAAAGAGACCTACAAGTCATATGATTAATTAATCCAACAACTTAATCATTCATGAATGCATGAATTTTTGATGAAAGATAATGGGTTCTAATTCCATAATTAAATACACACACATATGTATAAGAGATATAAGCTAGTATGTCATTGTTAGGGAAGTGAGGTAATCAAATGACTTCCTTGGGGCTAACTAAAGCCTCATATTCCCGGGATGTCCAAACCAAATATTTTCTTTTCTTAAATACATATGGATGTATACATAAATAATGGAAAGAAAACCATGCAAAAGTTATATTTTTATTTGATTGAAACATTTATGCATGTGGGGTTAAATCTTATCCAAATTCTAATATTGAAATAAATAAGAATGAAATCAAATGGAGTACGTGTGGTTGTTAAACCGGGAATGAGGTAATCAAATGACCTCCTTGGGGTTAACTAAAGCCTAGTAGTCCAGATGTCCATGCTATATACCCATTAACATTCTTACTTATATAAATCAACACATGAATATAAGAAAAGAAACTTCACTTCATACACTTAAGCTATAAGCACATACATCTCCTATGTATTTATAACTAGCATTCATAACTTATTTATAATTATTCATTTATAAGTTTGAAAATATATTTAGATTTAATAGTGATAATAATACACAAATATTAATTTAAAATCAACACATGCAATCTTGACATAAAGGAAATCATTTAATTTAATTAATTTGGAAAAGATGAATGCATGAATCAAGTGACATACAACATTTAACATGATTGGAAAGAAATAAAAGGACATAATCACATGATTTCATTCAATCCAATTGATTAAGGACAATGATACTAAATAAATTTATTTAAATTAAACCAAAGTTTCTTAATGTCATATTTAATTTTATATTTGATTTAATTTAGTAAATGTGAGAAATGTTTGCTAATCCTAATCTCATTTCCCATGTGTGAGTTAATTGATTTAATAAAAAAGCAATTAGGTTGATTTCATGGATTAATTAGGTTAAGGTGTGAGTTAAATTAATTAATTAAACTATTACCTATGTTATCTTAAGATAATTAAGTAAATGATTATGTGCTAATGTAGTATGTAAATGAATTGAAAAGTAAATAGCAATGCTCCTATAAAATGAAAGGGGCCTAATGCAATTAGCTCACAATCATTAATTAATTAAGCTTAAGATACTCACCTAATTATTTTTAGGATTTTCTCACACAAGTGAGCTAACCATAATTTCATTAATCACTCTTTAAGTTATTAAACACCTAAAACTCTACGCAAGAATCAACTAATTAAGACTCAATGTGATTACATTTTTAATTTGATTAATTAAATAATTGATAAATTGATTAAGCTTTGATTAATTTAATTAATGGAAATGAACTTAGGGAAATATATTAGAAAGAGTCCCTATTCTTATCTCCTGAGTTCACCCATTGTTAAGGAACACTTAACCATTTAATTAATTAATCCATTACTGTTCACATGATTAATTAAATATTAATTAAATTAAGAGAGTAATTAGAGATTAATTAATCAATTATCTTAATTTGGCAAGCAATAAATCTCAATAAAATTAATGGAGACAGAGGTCATCCTCTTAAACAATCTTAAAAATTTTGGGATCAATCACTTGATTGATTAGAGAGTAATTAAGCTAATTAAGTTTTTAGTTAAACCTAAATTAAGCTCTGTTTATTATTCAAAATTAATCAAAAATATTTTTATTAAATTTTCCTCTGAAATACCTTTAAAATGAGCTATTATTTGTATTTTTTGGAATTTTCTACAATTAGTTATGAATTATGAAAGTTTTATCCTTAAAAATATATTATTTAATTTTAATTAAACCTAATCTCGTCGGCGCAACATGGCGCGGTAACGCGGCGTGCTTTCCAAGTGGCACCGTTGGATTAGTTATTTATGTTGTCACATCCACACGTTCAGTCAGCCAGCGGCGGATGCGTTATTGATCTGCGTCGTCTGATCTCGGATCGGACGACATAGATCAAACCTGCAACGCAAGGGAAAGAAATAAGGGAGATCTAACATGATTTGATCTGAGCCGTCTATTCCAATCATGTGGAACAAATAGCCCGTGATCCTCATTTCCACGCTTGAGCTTAGTCCGACGGCTCGCATGCTTGAGGAAGCTTTGTCCAGTTGGGATGAAGTTTTGTTGAACAACAATTGAGTTTATTCTAAGTGGATAGCTTAGAAGGCCAAGGATCGAGCAGCTGCCTTGATCAAGTCCCTCCTTCACGCTTTAGAGCTTGGGAAATGGCTTGGATGGGTTCTGATGTGCGTGGAGGGTATGTGTAAGAGAAATTAGATTGAGATGGAGTATTGACAAAGTTAGGATCAAACTAGCCTCCCAATTTTGGTTATGCAGAAGAGGGAATGTCGCTTGGTGGGACGCTTGGGATTGCAAGGAGGCTTGATATCATGTTAGGAAGCTCTCACGAATTGAAGTGGTGTGTTTCCCATTCAAATTGAGGGGGTATACCCCTCAGTTTACTAAGGTGGATGAATGGGATGGCCTCCCATTTTTTGGTCGGCCAGCCACCGTCAGAGCATCGAAGGGATCTCAATCAAGTCCACGTGGCTCGTATAGATTGGAGGAACTCATGGGAGGTGGCTTAAGGCCTGATGTGGGGAGGTCTCCTTGCTTGGGTGCTTTGGTTGCTCAGCTTGTATGGGAGGTGAGTTGGCTCACCTCCCTTTGGTCCATGGCAAGTCCTACTCCCTCTAGGGCGGGCTAGAAGGTTTAGGGATCCCTCATTTGAAGTTGGATGGCTGCCAAGGTGAAAGGATGTGGACTCCAAATTTGGCAAAATCCCACATGACGAGGGGATCCATGCAAGATTTGCAGTTTGGTTCCAAATGGGTTTAGGTTGATTTTGGGTTGACCTAGGTTGAGTTTGGTGGGTTTGCCCAACAAAGTCCCATGGGTTGGTTTTATAGGTTTTGGCTTGCTTGGTCAAAAGGGTTCACATGGGTTCATGTTGGGTTGGGTTGACCAGTTGGTCAAATTAGGTCAAACCAAGGCTTGGGTTAGGTTTAAATGTTGATTTGATGAGTTTTAGTTCGCATTTTAATAAATTTGGCTTAAGTTTAATTTTTGGCTCACTTGGATTCATATAGGTAAAATGGGCTAAGTTGACCAATTTGAGAAATTTGACCAAATTAGGTTGACTTAGGTGTTGGTTCAAGTTCAATTGGTCAATTAAAAATGATTTTAGGTTTCGGTTTGAATCAATTTGGGTTTAATTTGGATTTTGGCCAATTTGACCTTTTAGGTCAATTTGGGCTAGGTTGGGTCAAGTTGACCAATTGGTCAAATTGGGCTCCTATGGCTTTGGTCAAGTTTAATAATCAATTTGGAATGAACTTGAGCCATTGGTTCAAATCAATTTGGGTTAGATTATGATTTAACCTATTTTGGCCTTTTAAGCTAATTTGGGTCAACTTGGGTCAAATGGCTTATTGAACTTAGTTTGGCTTTATTAAGGGTCAAGTCATGTTCAATCATTGATCATGGATTTGTGAATCAATGGTTTCAATCAATTTGGTGTATGGTGAGTTTTGGTTAGTTTAGGTTTCATTTAAAAGGACTTGGTCAATGGTTGACTTGACTTTGACAATTCAAGGTGATTGATCATCCTAGAGTGATTGTTGATCATGATATGAGGCTTAGATTAGCTTGGTTCAATCTAATTTGGGTTGGATTAGAACTTGGCTTAAAAAGGTCCTTTAGGCCACTTTGGGTCAAGTGGACCTAAATGAGTCAATTGATTTGGTTTTGGCTTGATTCAAGTTTAGTTGAACTCTTGTATGAGCCTATGATTGAAATATAAATTCAATTATAATCAATTTAGAGTCCAATGGATTTTGGTTCATTTGAAGTTTTCAAGTCAAAGGGCTAACTTGGGATTGACTTGGGTTGACTTGAGTTTGGTTTGATAATTATAGGTTTTATTTATATTTGGATAAATGATTAAAAGAATGATTGATTCAAGGCTTGATTTGGATAGGATTTGGCAAAGTTCAAGGAAATGGATTAAAAGGCTTGAATTAGGTTTTGGTTTGATTTTGGATCTGGTTTTCACTATTTGGATTTATATTTCATTTATATTTGGGAATATTAATGAAGATATAAATGATTTATGAGAAAATCACTTGAGTTTGGGGTGATTCGGAAGCAAATTTGACCAAGCTTAAAGATGTAGGTCAAAATAAGGAGGAAATCAATTTAGTTTGATTTGTCTTTATTCATTGAAGGTGGGTTTCATTTATATTTATGAATATAAATGAAGAAGAAAATGATTTATAAAGATACCAATTGATTTTGGGTTGATTTAGATGGAGAATTGGATAAGTTTATGAGAATAGGTCATATGACTTGGGAAGAAATTTTGGAACTTGATTTGATTTTGGGATTGGGTTTGGATTCGATAAATGATTGAGAGATTGAATTGATCTTTGAGAAAATCAATTGAATTGAAATGTAATTGGATTTGGTTAAGGCTAAGTCCATAAGATGAAATCAAAGGGCTTAGAAAGGGTTTTGAATTCAATCATAAGGTTCATGAAGAATTTTGAGCTTGGATTTGACCATGAGATTGATCATGAGCCTTGGAATTTTGGTTTGGATTTAGTATGAACTTGAGGTTTGGTTTGAGAAGGAAAACATGGATTGGGCTTAGACTATAGGATAGGCAAGTCTTCTTAAGTCCCTAAGGCATAACCTATTCCTATGGCTAACCCTTCTGAGTCTCTAGGCTTAGGTTAAGTGTTCACCTAATCACTAGAAGTATCTTAAGAATAAAGAGCTCTTAGTGTCTATAAGAGTCCTAGATCTATGATGATGAAGTTGAGAACTCACTAAAAGTGAGGTCAAGCCATATAAACTATTCTTTTGTAAAAGCTTGCTACTTACCATTAATTAAAATGTAAAAGTTATTGAGCAATTAATAAATTAAACTTTAATTTATAGGAAGTAAGAGAAAAAGCTTACTATTTATTTGATGACACTACCCTATTTTGCTACTTAAAATAAAAAAAAATGCTAGAATACTTAAGGCATGGAAGGAGCTACAAATAGAAATGTTGGGATAGTCAAATGTCAAGAGATAAAAGAGGGGTACTTTCATTTTATAGCTTATTCATTTTGAAGAGCAAAGGCATGTAAAGATAAATAATTGTTATTTTTCTTTCATTCTTTTAATAATGATGAAAATTGAAAGAAAGGTGAAGAGAGGAGTCAATGACATTAAAATGTTTGTGAGCAAAGCATCATCTAATATGTACTATAATGCCATGGTTATGAAGACATTGATGCTTGCCATGGATTTTACAACCTAGGAGGCATAAAAGAGTGAATCATCAACTAGAGAAATTGGGAATACTTTATAGAATCACTATTTCTTATAATAAT
This sequence comes from Cymbidium sinense, assembly GCA_021442155.1. NCBI lineage: Eukaryota > Viridiplantae > Streptophyta > Magnoliopsida > Asparagales > Orchidaceae > Cymbidium > Cymbidium sinense. The sequence goes on along the minus strand of CM038222.1, from coordinate 124,574,147 downwards.
TACTATAGTTTGGGAGCTTTACACTAATGCAAAGGAACACTGGAATTATGAGATATTTGTTAGATAGAAGTGGGTACCTTTTGATTGAACTTATACAAACCATGCTTACCATTTGAAGGATATTGGGAATGATGAGTATGTAGTCTTTACAAGTAGGTTTGTTGCTTATGATGAAATTCATAAATTTTAATAAAGCCGAGTCGAGCATAATGGAAGAAGATGGATGATAAAATCATTATGTTTACCTCAAGCGATAAATTTTGATGCTAAATCTTGACATTATTTTATTTTTATTAAATTGATTCCTACAACAAATACAAAAGAGATAACAAGAGATCGAACAAGTTGCTTACCTGCAATTTTAAAATGTTTTACAATTGATATGAAAAAAGTTATTAAGGGGTTAATTTTAAATATTATTAAAGGAGGGACTACATCAAGGTTAGGCCATCCTTCTCTTATTTGTCAATTATGGAGTGAGTAGAAGATATATTTGAAGAAGTGCAACATCCAAAGTTTTCTATTACAAAGTAGAAGATTTCTTCTTACACTTCTTAACTACAAAAAAATTGAGAGTGTTCTTCACAACCTTAGATTCCAAAGACTCCTAGATCAAAACCATGTATGATGCTTCTTAAGAAAGTAATAGAATTGTAAGAAAAGTAATAATCCATCACTCATTACAAGAGCAAAATGGTTGCAACAAGAGATGGATATTTACATGAATTATTATGTGGATTGAAAAGTCACTAGTTAACTACTGAGTTTAACTCTATTTTAGTCATGATATTTACAAAGTACTCTTCAAATGTTATGAGTTTCTTTATCCACCAAACATCCCACTTTATGGAGTATATTCTCAACCTAAGTTACAAATGGAGGAAGATTCACATGAAGAAATACTTCAATGAGCCAAAAAAGTTTATCTTAATGTACTTTTTTATTTTATTTTATGTAAGGATAGTAGAACCTCTTAAGTTTGAGAGAGGGATGTGGCCATTGTCTAGATTCCTATTAAGTAGTGTTGTTATATGTTTTACTTTATGTGTTGGTAAGGGATGAACTGTCAAGGAATTGATTTTTCAAGTGCCATGGAGCTTGTTATCTAATTTTAAAATCATTAGAGAAGTTGTTGTAGGTAGTCTTAAATGGAATGAACTTAGGAGAAGAAAAATAGTAGAAATTCTATGGAGCACCTCAACACTCAATTTTGTAGCATCATGGAGAAGAAAAAGTTGTGATTATAAGTCTCGCTTCTTTAATCATAGAATGTTTAATATTTTAGAGTGAAGTTGTTAAGAAAATATTTATTTTAAAAGAAACAAAATTAGCTTTTTTTAATTTATTTTAATTGCTTTTGTTAAATTAAATATTTATAAATTGTCATGTTAAGAGTAATCATGCATATTTTATTAGCATATAAAAAAAAGGATGAATAAATAGTAATGGAAAATGCATAATTTGAGAGTAGATTTCTATCCAATTAATATTCTTATAACTCACTAACACATAACTCATTGTATTGAAATCAACTTATATAAATGATTAAAATTTAAAGTAGTTTTTTTCATCAATTTATAATTTTAGTATTAATCTTTAGTGAGTGTATCACCTCTAGCTTAATTTAAAATAATATGTATACAAATTTTCTAGGATGTAATATCATAAATATTTGAAGATTGAAAGAAGTGAACAAACATCTAAAAAAATGCCTAGCACTATTAGTCCAAACAAATTTAAAGAAAACAAAAGGAAAAAAGGAAAGAAAAATGATAAAAGTGAGGAAACATATATTATATTAACAATTGTTATGTACTTGAATCGAACTTCTTTTATTTATACTAAAATAATCACTTCCAAATAATATTAAGTATTAATCATACTTTAACTAAGGTAATACATTTATCAAAGGTTTAATATTGCTTTGTTAGTTGAGTGAAAATGGAAAGAATTTTAATTGACCAAAAAAATTAATTCTTGTAGTTTATTACTTATGAACCTAATAGATAAAATACCATTTTGGGAGGAAATCAAATTCAAAATTGCTTTTATTGATTACTTTATGCATTGTTTTTATATGCTAATGAATAATGCATCAAATAATTTTATAAATAATATAATATAAACCACAATATTTTAGTAAAGTCGGTGAATGCTTGTAAATTAATTTTGTTCATTCTTTACATGAGTACAAGTAAAGGTTTAAGTTTAGAGTATTTGAATAATGAGTTTTAATCTTAAAAATAACATAGTTGTTTAATTGATTTTTAAGTAATAAATAAATAAATTCTATTGAATTTATGATATTTATAAGTACAAGTGAAGATGGTAATAACAAAATAACAAATGGACCCAAGGATGATTCAATATTCAAGATAATAAAGTTATAGGAAAAACATGAGCAAAAGCTTATTTTTGACCTAAAGCAACAAGACGTTGCACAATTCATCATTTGGCGTTATAAAGATAGAAAAGAAAGCACTATATCACTGGTCTTGAACATTAAGGCGATACCTCAAATTCATAGAACCCTGTAGGAGGGCTAAGGCGTTGCACTTTCAGGTTCTAAGTGGCTTTCAGATGAAACTATACAACCAAAAGCGAATTTTCACTAGAAATGAAAGGAGTTTTGTGAAATTTTTGGGAAGTTATACTAGAACTTTTATGAGTAATAAATCAAGACACTTTTAGAAGAATAAAAGAGGACTGTTTTAGAAAAAAAGGAAGACTTTTATAAGGGATTGGAGATAAGAAAAGTACGAACGAGAAGAAGATCAAGGGCAAATTTTGGGAACAAATTTGGCATTGATCATTTCTTTGTTTCATCTTATTTATTTGTAACTTGATTGTTCTGATTTCCATAGATTTGATGTTTGAAAATATTATAGAATGATTTTTTTTTAGATTAATGGTGCAACCATGATTTCTTTAATCAATGATAAGATTTGAATGTTGTAATATAACTTGAGTATTATTAGATTTATATTGTGTTTAATTTAGTTGATTATGTGGCTAGTTTTAATTTAAAACCTATAATATTTTATAATTTCAATAGCTAATTAATTCTTGATTTTATAAATCAACAGGTTACACTAGTTGAGATAGGAATATACTAAATTATAACTTGGAATCATGAAACATCATAACTTAATGTGGCCAGTTGGATTAGCTCATAGAAGAATATAATGATAGAAGATTAGAGCTTCTAATTATTGAAAAGATTAGAAGATACCTAAATTCTTAATTGATAATTCATACCTGTAATATTTCATCAAATTATAAATTGGATTAAAGTAAGATATGATGAAACCTTGAATCTAGTTTCAATTAAAAGCTTAGATAATTTTCATTGTATTTTAGTTTAAATTAGTTTTGTTATCCAATAATTAAGTAATATCATCAACATATTAAATTAATAACTAATTAATTTTAGAATCAACAATCTACCTTCATGGGAATGTTACTCAACTTATTCTATATTACTTAAGTGGCACATGCAATTTGGATAATACAAGAAAAGTTCGATCAACAAGTGACCACCAAGTTTCTTGATTGGCTCGATGAGTTGGTGACCGATGGTTGGTGCTTTCATGGGCCAAGTAGAGAATCCTAAGCTCTTTATGGGGCAAGCCCACGTGTTTCAATGCTAGCTTCCTTAGATGAGTTCACTTCATCAAGGTGTGTATCCTTGGTATATAGTGATGGCTAGCATTAATGTTCATTAAAATATTTGGCATCACTTTTGGAGATAATGAAGGTCAACTTTATTGGTGATGGAAAGCATGGGCATTGTTGGCTCATTGATGTTGGTGTGAGAGGGATTCTTTGTTGATGGCAAAATCATTCATCAATTTTCATTATAATGACAGTGGTGGCTTTAATGATGACAATAATGATGTTGGTGAAAACATTAATTCATATTGATGTTTATTAATGGTGAGAAATGATGTGTAGTGAATATTTGTGTAGTTTGATGTTGAGCAATAATATTGGACAATAGTGAATGACATACAAGAGTACCAATAATAATTTATGATAAAAGATATCAGACAACAATAATGGACAATAATGAGCATCTATATTTGATAGTTATCATTAGTAGATATCAAAGACAATAGGCTTATAGTGTTAGTAGGTAGAACTCTTGAACTTACAAACTAAGGAGATTAATTATTTTCTCTTGTTTTTATTTTCACCTCATTGATGTTCTATAATCTTGGTTTTGTTTGTTCATATGTTCCAAGTTCACATTTTATTCTTGGTTCTATTGATTTTTTTTTAGTTGAACATGATAATTGACAATAAACTAAATAACTTTAAAAAAAACTAATAACCAAATGATTAGTTCCAATCAAAATAGTAAAATAATTGGATTCAATTTGCTTTGACAAATTTGTCCAAATAATGTACATCTTTAATATTGCCAAAAAAATTAAAATATTGCACATTAAAATCAGTACAATTTTATTCATGAGATTCTTTTTCCATTACTAAGAATTTGATATTAATAAAGAATATATTTAAAATAATTAAAACTACTCCACATTTATATTATACCTTGTATAATATTATGAAGTCGAAGATATAAAAATTAAAAGATTATATGATCAAAGATGGGATCACGATAGCCACATCACCTGAGATCTGCCCTACTGTAAAAAAGAATGAGAAGGACGCACAAATTTTTTTTTTTTTGAGTGGTTAATCAACTATTTTTTATTTTAATCAGATAATCATAATTAAAAGAAAATTATTAAGCCAAAAATTAAATTTTGCATATTATAATCTATTAAATTTTTTATTTATTTATATAATTAAACAAAATTTAAAACTTATCATAAAAATAATCAAATTTACATAATAACTCATTTATTTATATTCATAAACATAGCCATTTATTACTTAACAAATAGGACTATAAAAATTTTAATAAAAAACTCGCTTAATAATGCTTTAATTTTTAATTTGCTATTTTATTTTAAATTGTTATATTAAAAATTTAAAACTTTATATTTATTAAAGTTATTTATATTATTAGATATATATGTATATTATGCAATTAACTTGTATTATTAAATAGTTTATATATATATATATATATATATATATATATATATATATATATATATATATATAATTAATGTATAATAATTTCATTTTGATATAAAATACATAAAATTAAAATATTGCTTAGTAAAATTAGTACAACATTGATCATAATAGCAGCAAACCCACTTTTTTATTAACAACACGATTATGCTTTTTTTATTTCTTTTTTTTCTTTTTGCATTTTCGTCTTCTGCCCCACTCTCCCAGATAACCTACTCAAATCGGAAAATAGCAGCAAACCCACTTTTCCCTCCTGCACCTCTCTCCTCTCCTCGCAGAATCATCGCCTTAATGCTTTCATCTCCAGCCTTTTTCTTCTCCACGCTTCAAGGGCTTGTCCTCGTTTAAGAGGAAATCAAGAGCTTGGGCTCTGTAGAAGAACTTCAGCATGATCTCAACCTCAACCTTTGCTCAATTGCCTCGAGGTACATTTACTTTTCCGGCCACCTCCTTTAACCCGTGCTTTCGCTCATCTATCATTTAGTAAATATCTTAAATGCATTAACAGTTAATGCGGATCATCTATCATATAAGTTTGCTTAGCATAGTTATCACTAATCAAGAATGCTTCAAAAGTTCATTGCCGCTGGCGGTTATAAAGTGATCATTTCAGATTCAAAACTACATATGAAAAAAAGAAACTGATGGAACTTGGGAGAATGATCTTTGCGAAAGATTTTCACTTATCCTCTTGGCATTATTTCTTTCTTTTTTTAAGCGAAAGGATAAGACGTATATCATCAGAAGGAAAATTTCAGCAACATCTGGAGATTAATCTGAGTTTAGAACCTTGTTTTCTTTGACCCCATCTCTTTCATTTCTTCTGATAGGATGTACTTGAATTGACAATAGTACTTCTGATTATAAATTTTTATTTTATTTTATTTTATTTTATTTTTGTTTTTATTTATTTTTTTATTTTTATTTTTATGGCACTTCTAATTATAATTGCTTCAATTAAAAGAATTTTTGTGATAATTAAGATAATTTTAATGAAATATTTTTAAATTAAAAATAAAAGTACTAATTATAAGTATTTCAATTATACGGAGCTTATATGAAAATTATTATAAACTTAGTATTACCATTTATTTTCTTGTATTTACTTATACTAATATATATTTTAATCTTTTCTCAGGGATGATTACTTAATGTAAATGATAATGAAAAGTTAATAAAGTGAGATTAATCTCAATAACTTCATTTTTTTTTAAATTACTTTATATTATATCTATTATTTTATCTAATTTTATTTAAATAATTATTCATCATAGTTATTTATTTTGCTTTACACATGATTATAAAATGGAAGAGACACCATAATTTCGGGAGTTCAGAAATCTATTACAATCTATATACTGGTATTGGAGTGAATGCAAAATTGATGAATGGAAGAGTGTGGAGATTGTTGTCATTGTTGTTTCCTCATTTGAGAAGATACACTCAAAATTCATTGATATGGTATTTGGAGAAAGAGTTTTTGATTTTATTGTATATCGAGTAATATATTATAATTGGTAATATTAAGAAGAAAAAAATTACTTGGCATCAATAGCCAAATTATATAAAAAATTTGTTGGAGCAAGTCTTGGTATCAAAGTCAAGAGTCCTATATGATGTTAAAGAGCTATAAAGGAGATGATAGATATTTGCAAATTTTGTTTCAATTGGATACATTAAGGAGATGAGGCACATGGATCAATCAATAGAAATGATTGAGTGGATTTCAGTTAGCCATGCTTATTTTAGGTTTGTGAAGTACTTTGAATAATATTTAGAGGAATTTACATACATACCATATAATACTTATGTATTTACATATCAATACACAAACTTAGACATTTACTTTTATATAATTTGTGTCATAATAACTTCAAAATTTATACATAAAAAAATTATTTTTGCTTAATATTAATAATATTTTTTCATATGATAAATATATGGTGTTATATAAGTGAAGTTTAGATGATATATGTAAATTCATGAGAATTGTATGATATGAATGTAAATACTATTATCATTTACTTTTATTTATAAAATATTTAGAGTATATATGCATGTAAAAATAAATTGTATTATTAAAATTAATACTTAAAAAAATTTTAGTTTCCTTTTTTCATTAAATGCAAGACATATTTATTTTCTTAATTCATAAAAAATTCAAAATGTAATCAATCAAGTTCATACTTTATCTATATAAATAATAGAAATGTATAGCTAGAAATTAATTTATATAGAACATGATATTAATGATTTAATTTTTTGATTTTGAGTTATCATTACCCATATCATTTGATTCTTTCTTATCTTTCTAAATCAACTATTTTATTCTTATCATATATTTAGATGATATACAATGTGGAGTTCAACACGATTGGATGCACTATTTGCATCATGGAGAAAAAGGATTGATCTTTGGAAAAAAAATTAAAGGACTTTTTCTTCATTATCTAGCCAATGGTGGTTGACATAAATCAGTGAAATTACTAAAATGGCTAATATATGTTGATTTTGATGAAATTATTGTTCAAAATGTAGATATTTTTCTCTCCCAATGAAGATCTTTATTTTTTTATGCGATTTGTAATCGTGTTGTGTTGCCAAGAGGATTGATTTGAAAGAAATGAGGAGAAATTTTTTTTTGATTAACAACTTATTCGTGAGACTTGACAGGATATATTGCCACAATCAAAGTTAATGTGTGATATATAGCTGAAGATATACCTTTAATAATGTTTTGATCTATTGTCCAAGCAACCTTCAGGGAAAGATCACTAATTGTTTGTAGTATACAAGGTAAATTTTTCACTGTTTCAATTTTAATTTTATTATCACAACAATTAATATTATAAATTGTCTTTTTATACTACTATATTATTAATCTCAAATATATATATTTTTATTATAGATGCATAAAATTGAACTTATAATTTAATAATAAGCTTTTACTATCTTTTGTCACTTACAATGAATCATGATATGAATAATAGTCCTTTATAATATATAATACAAAGTAAATATTAAACTTGGACTCTTTTGGTATAAATTTAACATTATTTGTTCATATAAGTTTTAAAAATTTTTTATTTTTCAATGAGGTAGTTTCATTGCGCTTTTAAATAAAAAATTTGTAAATGATATTAAACCTTATTTATATCATATTGAAATATGATCAACTAATTTTACTAACATATAATACCAAATTATATAACAAATAAAATAAATAACATTAAAAGTAGTGTTGGCCTATTGATTTAAATTAAACTTGAGTTGAATTCTTAAAACTATAAAGCACATATTTGAATAATCCTGAATTCATCAACATTTGTCTTTAGAAATTATATTAAGTATATCTTCCTAACTAAGATTTTTGCCAATAAGATACATTAACTTTCGTATTCAATTTCTCTCTTGCCTGTAAGATACATTTGTCCTGTAAGATTTTATTCCTTTAAATTTTCACCAGTAAGCTCTTATGAATCAGACAAATTCAAATAAAAAAATTTCTGCAGCCCAAAAAATAGAACCGTAGGACACACACACACACACACACATATATATATATATATATATATATATATATATATATATATATATATATATATATATATATATATATATATATATATATATATATATATATATATATATATATATATATATATATATATATATTAATAAGTTATTTGCTATAATTTTTATCTGTTTTCACACAAAACTCAAGTGTTTTAAGAGAATACGAACCATCTCTTTTTAGCATTTCTATTTTCTATAAGACTGGACTTATGTACTATTTAAGAGGCCGGTTGTATCACTCATATGGAAAGAAGATTTAAATTGAAAGCTTAATACTAAGTGGCCGCTAGGGATCACTTTTATTTTTTATTTTTTATTTTGTATTTTGTATTTTGTTTTATTTTGTTTATGTTTTATTTGAAAATTAAATATGTTTGATTGTAATTATTATTTTTAAATATATTAAAAATATTTAAAAATTATTCTAAGTGTTTTTAAAAATAATATTATTTTATTTTTTAAAATAAAAAATAAAAACATGTAAAAAAAAATACTCTAAATAAATATATTTTCAAAAATAATATAAAATAAAAACAAAAAAAATAAGAAATAAAACTGAACCTATACTATACTATTAATTAGCTTGCCATAAATTAAAGATTTGAATTATATATCAATTTTTTTAGCTGATACTATACTATTAATCCATAGATATGTAAAGTGATGCTGACGAGGAGTTTAATTAAGAACTTCACTGTTAATTAAAATGATGATTAATAGATATAAATTATTAAATATAAATGAATTACTTAAATTCTAACGTGGTTTTAACTATGGTCTTCGCATGTAATATTACTTAACTGAACTGTTGAAAACTAATAAAACTTTTCTTCCATAATATAAATTTGAAATAAAAACTTATTTACCCTATGTAGTTAGTAATTAATTAACAATTTGGAGTGTTGATGTAGGATAATTGTTGTTTAGATGAACAAATAAAAGTAAATTGGACTTAATGAACCAATTGTATATCAATATAATAAAGTAAATTTCTAGTAAATCTTACTAATTGATTGAATGATTAATAGTTACTTTGTTTTAATTATGACTTGATTGTGATGTAGCTAGGCTAACAAATACTATATATATATATATATATATATATATATATATATATATATATATATATATATATATATATATATATATATATATATATATATATATATATATGATAACTAAAAATTTAATAAAATGACTAGTTTATGACTAATATTCTTTAATCATCAAATCTTATGACTTAAATCCTTAAATCCTCAAATTAAGATGTTGACTTCAAAAATATCAATTGGACTTAGCCTCATATACTCTTTAAGTACCAAAAGCTCTAACTTTACTTAAATCATTTGGTTAGGCTTAGTGAAGTCTTAGGAGTAGCTCATGTTGGATATTAATTTATAAATTTGTCATATGTTATAGGTTTGGCCGCTTTCACTACATGAGCAATGTATACCTATATGCGCCTCATGAGGCAGGTGACTAGGAGACATTCCAAATAAGGATAGCTTGGGCATAATGACTTGCCTCAGGGACAAAGACTTGCCTCTTGTTGGGCAAGCATGCAAAGAATAGAACTTCTATTGACTGACTAATGCTTAGTAGCTCAGCTCAAGATTAACAGTTCCCTTATATACAAGAAACAATATATCCAAGCACACCATAGATGGACTGCCTTACTAGAGTCCAGGATTCCCAATCAAGGGAACTCTCCATTTGACTGTGGTGAACTCACTGCTCATGGGTGAGTCATATTTCCTTATTTACTTGACATTTTTTATCTACACCAAGTACATGTAGTTATGCTTTTGGAGGGATTTTTTGGTTCTTATTCAGGCCCTTGATTCCCACTTGTAGATCATTCATTTTTCTCACTATACAGTAGCACTGCCTCGATAACGGTGAGAGCAATTTGTTTTTAGATTTATTGATATAGTGGAATATCTCATACCCTTCTACTTTCACTCTACTATCATATATGGCCGACATTGCTTCTCAAGCGCTTATGTAGGTTCTTTCTCATCCATGGATAGAATTGAATTCAATGTCCTATTAGGAGCAGTGAGCATGGAAGAGGATGTAAACTAGAAGTCTAGTATAGAGTGAGGCAAGTCATTCAATATGGGATAACCAAGCTAAAATGGAGCTAGGTACTCAACTATTTTTTGCACAACAAGTCCTAAAAAATATCAAAGAACAAATCACTCACCTTGTATAAGCTTGAGTATGTCATCCAATGGGATAAAACTGTAAAAGAGCCTCCAGCAAAAGAAAGGAATTGATGGTTTGATGGCTGAATTCCATAGTACATGTCCCCACAGTATTTTTCTGGTTCCCTCCAATAAATTCTCATAGATTTTGGAAATGAATGAGGCTTTAGATTTTTTTTATAATGACCTTGTCTTTCTTGAGTATGTCATCCATTCAAAAAGTTGTCAAAATTTTATTCTGTATCTGAATCCTCAAGCTCAAAAGAAAATGTAAAGCTTGAAGATTCATTTTCTAATGAAATAAGAGAACTCTCATTTTACTGGTATCCTGACTGTTTTAAGAATGCTATAAACTTTATTTGATTCTTTATATTTATCCCAAGGATGTAGCTCAATGCTTGGAAAGCTTATGAAATACTAAAAATAACAAAAAATTGAAATTTAAATATGGAAGACCAAATCCAATCTAGCAAGAAATGCTTTCTTAGCAAATAGCAATGGACCAAAGCCCAAGGAAAATTAAGGTTCCTTAAAAGCTTAGCGACTCAACAAACTCGTCAATAAAGAAGGGAACTATTTAGAACACCTAGTCTTGATGATGAGTCCTATCATGAGTACTATTTAGAATGATTAGGAGCATGCAAACTCAACCAACACTTTCTCCAAGATGATTGTAAAAGCTCACCTTAAGCATAAGTTCAAGATTTCACACTTGAAGTTTTATATAGGTCACACTGATCCCCTGACCATATAGCTTACTCTGAGTTAATGACATTGCTAGATGATACAAAGAGGTGTTGATTCTTCTTCACCACCTTGAAAGAATCAGCTTTTAGGTGGTTCACATGGCTACTAGTTATGTCGTAACTTCTTTTATTATTTCAGGAGGATGTTCACAACATAATTTTCTAGTGCTCACAAGCCATTAAAGAGCCCACATGTCTTACTACAAATGAGACAAGAACCCAATGAATCTCTTAGAAGGTTCATCACCCATCTTACAAAGAAAATGTTGAAGATTAAAGACTTGGAGCTCACAATCATATAAATTGTACTTGCTCGAGGTTTGAAAGAAGGACCTTTTTGATATGCACTTGGATTGTAATAGCCCAAAACTCTTGCCAAACTATTGGAGCAAAAAACCACATTAACACTAAGAAATATTATAAGGTTGTCCAACTATCTACAACAACTTGCAAAGGTGAGCTTTTGAACAAACTATTAGTAAGGAGGTAGGAATGAGGAAGAAAGCTTGTTTTAAGGGAAGAAGTGCGTACAATGATAAGAACCAATATATCAACCTACTGCCATCAACTTGGCAAGTACTTATGGCCCACCACCATGTCACCCTTAAGAGCATCGATGGTCAAATTGGTGGAGGCTATCAATAATAAGGAATAGTTCAAGCAATCACTACTTTAAAGGTAGATGGAGCCCATGATCACCCAAATATTGCACCCACTATCATTAATATGAGACCCATTGAGGAATGTCACCAACTAAGGAGCTTGATGGATGAGCTCATCAAGGTTGAAAAACTCAAAGAGTTCACTAAGAGACAAGGGAAGGAAGACACTAAGATGGATAATGAACCCACCTCATCTCATGCAATTTATATAATGGGAATTGTTCCCGCTATTTTTCGAGGAGATGGAGAATTTATGAGGTAAGCTAGCCGAAAAAACTACAATTTAGAGAAGTTAACTTGACAACCACGATAGGGTTTTGTACTCCAATAGTCCTTGGAAGCTTCTCAGAGAAGGAATATCTTACAGCTAGCAACCCATACAATGACACTATCATCCTCATAAGACTCATCATAGTTTATCAAATTAGGAGCATATTGATCAACATTAAGAGCTTGGTCAATATCAAATTCAAATTTATTTTTTATAGATTGGGGTCAGTGATTCTAAACTCACCTCTATATTATCACTCTCTTTATGACGACTACTATTTAGCTTTTCAGACAAGAGAAGGGATATAGAAGGAGTTATCACTCTCTTTATGACGTAAAATAATCTGAGAAATAATTCATGATTATGGCCAAATTTTTCATTGTGGAGGCACTTGAACATGCATTGCTATCTTTAGCCAACCACTACCCAATATGTTTAAAGCAATGGTGTCAAACTATCACATGGAAATCAAGCAGTCAAGTTCCTATTAGGTGGAGAAGATATCATTATCATGAGAAACCTAAATGGATTTAAAGCATTACTTATGATTAATGGGCAACTCTAGTAGACCAAAAGAAGTACTATAGCTAGAGGTTTCACAATATCGAGTGGAGATCATCAAAGAAATCAAGGAAGGGACAATTATTCAAAATTTTGAGTGAGTCCTAAGGATGACTCCACTTTTAACGAGCACATGGAAGCCTTTGTTCAGGCCTCTTTAGGAAGACATTGATTTGTTGGCTTGGACTACACTTGAGATGTCGGCATCTACATCAATGTTGCTTGCCACAAGTTTAATGTTTGAAAGGGTGCTCAGCTTGTCATACAAAAAATGAGAAAGATTATCGCTCTACTCATCAAACCAATTAAAGAAGAGGTCACCAAGATACTGGAGGCCAACATCATTAGAGAAGTTCAATACCCATAGTGGATATCAAAAGTGGTGGTGGTGCAAAAGTCTAGCAAGAAATAGAGGATGTGCATGGATTTCATAAACTTAAACTTGACATTTCTAATGGAAGGGTACCTACTTTGAAGTTTGACGCACTCTTCGACTCGGTGGTCAGTTATTTAGTAATGAGTTTTTGAGATGTATTTTAAATATACTACCTATTATAAATACATCCGGTCTACTCAAAGAAATTGATATTAATCACAAAAGAGGGTATCTGCTATTATAAAGTGATGCCCTTTAGACTAAAAGAACACAGGGTGACTTACCAAAAGATAGTGGATTGAGTCTTCAAGGAATAGAAAGGCAGAAACTTAGAGGTCCATGTAGATAACTTGTTGATCAAAAGGTTGTTGCCCAAGCAACATGTTGACAAACTAAAAGAACCTTTTGCTATCTTGAAGAAATATAACATGCATATCAATTCTCTAAAGTGCAAATTCAATAGAGGTTTCATGATCACCCCATAAGGCATAAAAGTCAACCCCAATAAAGTGAAGGCCATACTCAACATGTCGTCACTAAGGATGATGAAGAAAGTTTAGCAACTCCGTGAGTCTTGGGGTTAAATCAATTCATTTTAGAGGCTAGAAAGCACTGCTCGCCATTCTTCAAAGTGCTTAGAGGTGTCGAAAGGTTTGAGTGGACCCTAGAATGCTTTTTTTAGTGACTTGAAGAACTTTCTCGTATCACTCCCATAATTATAAAGCCCAAAGAAAGGTGAGACCTTACTTGAAGTGGCACAAGGTGTTAACCAAATGATAAAATGGACCAACTTTAAAGCATGAAGAATTGAAGTGGCACAAAGTCCCAATAAAGTGACTAAATGGACTATATTCATGAGCTTGGCAAAAGAGTTTCAAAAGGGCTTGATGTTCGATGCATAAAAATTATTATGGAGAATGTATTTATGTGTTTTATGAGTTGTAATTAGTATTATATTATGTGTTCTATCATGTTTAAGTGATGTATGTGTGTTGCGGTTGAAATCATGTAAGTTTATGCGTTAATAAAAATGGGTGTAAGTTTGGCACCTAGGCATTGGTCTACTAGCACCATGGCACTGCATTTTGAGATATTTAATGTTTGGGGATAGAGAGGGCAACGTATAGGTTCTCTATTTTAGCCTAGGTGCTTCGCTCTTAGGTTTAGTTTTAACCAATTTTTAGAATTGGTTAAAATGTTATTTCGAAGGGATACACCCTTTGGTGACTAGTATCTTATATTAAAACATTTTATCTATGAAACTAAGTGATTTTTTATGTTTGGTGAAAAGAATTGAGTGATTAAACTCATTAGTTGGAGCTTGGTGGCTGCCCAAGAAAGGGAGTTTGGTGACTCACTTCCAAACACTACTTTGGTGAGTGGTGCTATTGGTTTATTTGTTTTATTTCATATGTTGTTCTTTCCTTCTCATATTTTATAATATTTGGTTTTTGGAATTTTGTTCTACTTTCAAAAAATGAATCCATTAATTTTCTTTTTAAATTCTATATTAATCCCATTTGCAAGTATAAATCTCACTATAAATTTTTTCAGAACCTAGTCTGAGTGTGGCATGCTTTTGGCTTACCAAATCTCCACAAAAATGTCAAAATCTCTAGATCATTAAACCACATAATTACCTATATTATTCATATATTAATTTGTTGAAGGCCTCTAAACATTTTAATAGTTTAATTCACTTAAAGTTCAAAACATCTTGCTGCTAGAATTCATTTTTTATGTGACCAATTTGGAGAACTATTTTAGAAAAATTATCAGAACTTTTCTAAAATTTAAGAAATTTTCTAGATTACAACTACATGCCTTCCACTATATTCTTCTCCTCTTTATTTCAAGTAATTTGGATATCTTACAAGAGAGATCCAATTTAAGTAAGTTGGGGTTCTATATCTAGGATTATTTTCTATTCATTGCTTGACCGACTACTTTCACTTTAAAAGTCTTGTTTCCACTTAAAACTAAACAGCACCTCCTATAGCTTTACTCTCCTAAGAATTTTAGGAGAGACCTAATCCACTAATTTGATCACTTTAGTGATCTAAACCTTGCATCCCCAGAATTACAACTATACTTATGAGTCGATGAAGACTTGGTTAGCTCAATTCTACTTAAAGAAGAGTGTGAGAGGCAATGATCAGTGTATTACATAAGAAAGTCATTGCAATGTGCTAAGTTACATTATCCCATTATGGTAAAACTTGCACTCACTCTTATTGTATTAGAATAATGGATTTGACTATACTTTCAAACCCATTCAATCTGTGTTGTCATCGACAACTTACTCAACTCCATACTCACCAAATAAGATCACTCAAGAAGATTACTAAAGTGGTTAGTGGAACTCAAAGAGTTTGACATATCGTACTCACCAAGGATGATGATTAAGTCACAAGCACTTGTAGATTTTCTCATCAATTTTAGCAACCCATGGGATGTCTAGGCTAGAGCCTTTATGGCACATATATATTGATGCCTCTTCAAGTGAGCAATGCTTGGGGCAAGCATCGTAACAAAGTTTCTACATGGGATCACCATAGGCTAAGCCGTTAAATTAAATTTCTTGGTGACAACTTACTAGTTTGAGTATGAGGCATTACTTGTCGAACTAAGATTCACCAAAGGACTTGGCACTTTACATATTACTATTTACTCATACTTGCAACTCATGGTGAGATAAATAAATAGGGATAATAAAGTTATATATGAGTCCCTACAAAGATATTTGCTCAAAGTAAAAGTAGAAATTATAATGTTAGAATATTTTAAGATTGAGCAAGTGCCCAAGGAGCAAAACTAACTTATTGACTTATTATCTAGAACGAGATTGGGAGCACCATCATTCGACTTGCCCATCTTAGCATGGAGGCGAAGAATTCATGCAAATAGAAAGTGAAGACTTACATAGGTTGAGCATAAAAAAATTTCAATAAACTGGGGAGCTTGGGAGGAGATCAAAGACCTAAAGAGGTACAAAATTGAAGCTATAGAGTACTTTATATATAATCATATACGATTTATTTTAGAGATCGACAACCTCGCTTACCATAAGGTTTGTGCAAGAAATAGAGCAAAGATAAATAGTTAAAGAAGTGCATTCTAGCGAATGCGAGAGTCACTTAAGGATAAACATTCACCCATAGAGTTCTGTTGCAATGGTATTTTTGGCTCGCATTGTAAAAAGACTTTGAAGAATTTGCTAAGAGGTGCAAATGCTATCAAAAATTTAGTCCTCTATAGCTATAGTCATCACAACTCCCATAGCCCATCACTAGGACTTAGCCTTTTGCCATATGGGGGATGGATTTAATTAGGCCACTACCATTCGCTAGCGGAGAAAGGAAATTCATATTCATCGTGATCGATTACTTAAGTGCGTGAATTAAGGTGAAGCCACTTGCCAACTTAACCACCCGCTAGTACAAAACTTCATTTGGAATGACATCATCTGGTATGAACGATCGATATTAATCAAAATAAATAATGGGTCATAATTACCTATAGAAAATCAAAGAAATTCTAATGAGTCACACATAATCAAGCTAAAGTACACTTCAATACATCATCCTTAGGGCAATGGCCATGTTGAAGCAATGAATAAGAAAATCCTGAACATGTTGATGAAAAAAGTGTGAGGTGTTAAAGAGAAGTTGGTTAGCATCCTACCCATTATAATTTGGACATTCAAGATGTCTCCGATCACAGCTACTAGACACATGCCATTCACACTTTCCCATGAGACGAAGGTTGTATTACTAGTCGAGTATGAACTCCCTAGTCAAAGGGTTGTGACAACTATCGAATTAGGTAAGGAAATAGGTGAATTGGAGAAGTTGAATGCCAAATCCATGAAAATCTCCATTGACCTACAAAATGTTTGGGATCAAAGCCTCATTGAGACAGAAGAGCTAAAGAGGCTAATGACTAAATATTATAATCTCCATGTGTAATTATGATAATTAATTAATATTTAATTAAACTCTAATTTAATTATTTTTATATTTTAGTTTAATCTAGAGAGTCTAATTATTTTTCCTAATATCTCTAATATTTATAAAAGTGAATTAAACTATTTGGATTAATCTTTAAAATTTTTTTAATTTTTAAATAATTATATATTCAAAATAGTCAATTCACTACAAAAATTAATAACTCTTAAACTAGAAAACTATTTAACTTGAAATATTTATGATAGGTAAGCAATAACATTGAGTTTGAAATTTTAAACTTAATTGGTCTAGTATTTTAAGAGTAATGAAAGAAATATAATTTTCACTAAAATTAAATTACTCTTAAAATATATAGTCAAAATTGAGGATTTTGGGTTCGTTAGATTTCTCTTGAAAAGAGAAATCCATAGAGCCCTTATTTGCATTTTTTTTGGTTAAGCATTTTATTCTTTTTATAAGTTTTTAATGTTTTTGGGTTAGATCAAATTGAAGAAATAAAAAATGAGATCTAATTATGAACGTCCATTCTAGCGGATAAAATGGATGGCCCAGAGGTTGTCTTCCTCACGAGAGCTAGACCAAAAAGCGTTGGATGGGTGGGATCTACCCCAAATATCGTTGGATCTCACAATCCTCCAGCAATCTTTGTCTGAAATCTCTTTTTTTTGAGTTGGGGAGGTTCAAGTTGAAAATTACAATAAAGATCTAAAGAAAAAAAATCCTAGAATCACATCACTTTTTAACAAACATAATAATTTATAGCTTACCTAAAGGGTTTTTTTTAATTACCTCACTCAAGCCAACATTAAGTAGATTTTTTACATCAAACTCGATCATTGACTTAAGTCGAAGCTCCCACATGATCCTCCCCCTTTGCCTCCTTTTAGATCATCCTTGCTGCTCACCTCCATCATATTTTTCTAGAATCTACTTGATTTGGTGTTTTTGTGAGTGAAAAGGTGGGGGATGGGTTGGTTTTACTTCTTGCGAGATAGAGAAGGTGTTAAATGCAAAAAAAAACCTTCTTAGCCTCTTTTCTCTCCTTCTCTTTATATGGCCAAAAATGTCAATGGAAGGTATGGCTATTGATGGGCTGATAGCTAGCATTCACTATGAGGAGTGTTTGACTGTCTAAAAATCACTCCAAGCCAAAAAGTTGAGTAATGGGAGGGGACATGAGATGATTGAGAATTTCAGAACTTTGCATCTTTTTCTTTCTTACCCTTGACTTTTGATTCTCCTTCATATGAGTTGAGATCTCAGCTCATGTGTGGTCAGATTTGCTAAAGTTTGATGAGTTTAGTTTGGGTTTTGGTTGCCTTGACTCCATCTTGACCTAATTTGGCTTAAACGGTTAGTTTGGGTTCAAATGGTTGGTTTGTTCAATTTGAGTTTGTAGTAGGCTGAAATCATATTTAATGAGTTGTTTAGAGTGATTAAGTTTGATTGATTGCAATTGATTTAGATTTATTTTGGGTATGACCCAAATTAGCCTAATTAAGTTAATTTGAGTTCACTTGGGTCTATTGGATAGATTGACCAAATCGGACCCAAATGAGGGTTGAATTGCATTTAATTAAGTTTTTTAACTAATTAATTTAATTTATTTTTATTTTGGCTTGTTATGTTTCATATAGGTCAATTTTGGTGAGGTTGACCAATTGACCAAATTAGCTAAATTGAGTGTAATTGAGAGTTGAGTCATGCTTAACCATCAACTTAAGAATGATTTTGTGCATTAGTTTGGTTTAATTTATGTTGAGTTGAGTTTTGGGTCAATTTTATTTTTAGGTCAAATTGGGCTACATTAGCTCAATTGAGCCCATTTTACTAGATTAGGGAAATTAGTTATGGAAGATGCTCAATCTTGTAATCAAATGTCTATAAGGCTTTAGATTGATTTAATTTTCTTTGGATAAGTTTAATTTGGTTTTAATTAAGTTTTTATTTAATTTGAGCTTTTGGATCAAATTGGATCAAATAGGCCAATTGGCTAAATTGGATTAGTTAAGGATTATGATATGATCAATCATCATTTTAGAGGTTATTGATAGCTCTAATAGGATCCAATTTAGAATTGATTAGATTTTAAGTCAATTTAGGCTTTATATCAAATTTGGTGAAATTAGGATAAATGAGTCAATTAAGTTAATTTGATTACATATGAGTTTCAATTATGTTTGATTGAGTCTTTGAGGTGGTTTGAAGCAATTGATTCATTTTAATTTTATTTGATTTTTTAAGAACTTCGGTGATTTTGAGCTAAAATAGATCAATTGCATCAACCATGTCAATTATCTCAATCTAGGCTTAATTGAATTTATATTTTAGTTTAGATTTACCTGATTTATGTTTTTATTAAATCTTATTGAATTTGAATTTGATTGGACTTACCTTGTCCAATTGGGTCGTCACGTCCTATGGGGTCCACTAGACTATCCTAGGTTTCACCTTAATGTGTTAAATTTTAAATTTAATATTGTTTTCATATTGTTATTTCAGCTTTTGCTTTGATTTCTTTTTTTATTCTGCTTAGTTTGGGTTGTGCACCTAGTTACTAAATGTAATGCCCTAAGTGTCTAATTAAGATGCCCTTAATCTAAGATTAAGGTGATTGTTGACCTTACTAAAAAAATGAGATTAATAGAACCTTAGTCCTAGATCAAATCCTAAATCTAAAAAGAAAGTTATCAACAAAGTGTAAGATTAACATCCGATGTCGATAACTATAAAACCAACACTCTATACTTGGCACCCATATATTCCCCTAATATATAATTAAATGTGTACTCAAAACACTTATGCCATAATGAGTATGATCAAAAGCTTTTTGTTGATTAAATTACTTGAACAAATTTCTCAACAACAAGATTGAGTATACTGAGAACATATTTCATGAAGTATATTTAAGTCACAGAGAGCAAGTACCTAGCTAACAAACATGAATAGCTACTCACCCTTATCATAATAAACAAGTTGCATCCAATAAGTATTTGTCATTCCAAGTGATTGCACTAATAAAATAAGCTCATTCAATAAAAGAAAGGAAGTGTAAAAAAGGAGTCTTTTATTTCTTCAAAAATTTCATATACAAAATGAGAACATGTAAGAATACAAATGATATCATATACATTCTCTGAGTCAGAAGAAAATAAAGAGAAAGAAGTAGAGGAGAAAAAAAATAGATAGCTAATGCTTTTTTCATCATCTCCTTCATTAGAGTCTAACCCTGACAGAGTAAGTACATTGTTGAAGTCTAGAAACTTGGCATCTAACTAATCATTCTTCACCAACTTGGCTATCACATAGTTGGAACCTTCCTTGAACTCCTATCGTAAAATATATTCATGTACTCATCAAAATCAAGAAAGCTGATTAGCTTAACCTTCTTTCGCTAAAATTCCTTAGTATGGTAAGATAGCTCCTCCTCCAGCTCCTTCTTCACTTCTTCTAGGAAAGTCACCATATAATCAAGATGGAGGGGCACAAGCCATTTTCTTCTACAAATTAACAACAAAATAGGATTACATAACTATACAACAAATCACAAATATGATATGAAAACTTCACCGAAGAGGAACTCATGGGTTTTGCTAAAATGGAGATAGTGATTGATGTCTAATCCCTTACATCACTTTCTCTCATATCTCCTTCACTTATGACTCATATATGAGGCTTTCACCTTGTCCTTAAGAAAGGGGTGGGAGTAGTTGATAGCCAGTCGAGCTTTTGACAATGCACAGCTTTGGCCATGTCATCCTAAAGTTGTTCAATGGGCCGTGGATTTTAGAAGAACCACTAAAATGTGGACAGTGTTTGATGATGAAAACATAGTAGAATAGTGGCATGTTACAAGCTAATCCCTCCTTTTTTTTAGAAGATGAGGAAGGTGGTGTTGCTTTCCATTGAGTTTAGCAAGACTTGGGCACGCACCACCCATAATAGTCAAGAATGTCCACCCACTCACAGAGAAGTAAAAGTGAAATTCAAACCAAGGTGGTGTTGCTAAAGCTTGACATTATTTTATTTTTATTAAATTGATGCCTATAACAAATATAAAAGAGATAACAAGAGATCGAAAAGGTTACCTATGCAAATTAAAAATGTTTTACAATTGATACGAAAAAGTTACTAAGGGGTCAATTTTAAATATTATTAAAGGAGGGACTACATCAAGGTTAGGCCATCCTTCTCTAATTTAGCAATTATGCGTGGGAGCTGGAGTTATAGAAGATATATTTGAAGAAGTGCAACATCCAAAGTTTACTATTACAAAGTGGAAGATTGCTTCTTACATTTCTTAACTACAAAAAATTGGAGAGTGTTCTTCACAACCTTAGATTCCAAAGACTCCTAGATCAAAACCATGTATGATGCTTCTTAAGAAAGTAATAGATTTGTAGGAAAAAGTAACAATAATCCATCACTCATTACAAGAGCAAAATGGTTGCAAGAAGAGATGGATATTTACATGAATTATTATGTGGATTGACAAAATCACTAGGTTAACTACTTAGCTTATTTTAACTCTATTTTAGTCATGATATTTACAAAGTACTCAACAAATGTTATGAGTTTCTTTATCCACCAAACATCCCACTTTATGGAGAATATTCTCAACCTAAGTAACAAATGGAGGAAGATTCATATGAAGAAATACTTCAATGAGCAAAGAATGTTTATCTTATTGTACTTTTTTATTTTATTTTATGTAAGAAAAGTAGAACCTCCTAAGTTCGAGAAAGGAATGTGGCCATTATCTAGGATTCCTATCAATCAGTGTTGTTATATGTGTTACTTTATGTGTTGGTAAGAGGATGAACTGTCAAGGCATTGATTTTTCAAGTGCCATGGAGCTTGTTATCTAATTTCTGAAAATCATTAGAGAAGTTGTTGTAGTAGTTGCTTGGGCAGTCTTAAATGGAATGAACTTAGGAGAAGAAAAAGAGTAGAAATTCTTTGGTGAACCTCAACACTCAATTTTGTAGCATCATGGAGAAGAAAAAAAGTTGTGAGTATAAGTCTCGCTTTAATCATAGAATGTTTAATATTTTAGAGTGAAGTTGTTAAGAAAATATTTATTTTAAAAGAAACAAAACTAGTTTTTAATTTATTTTAATTGGTTGTGTTAAATTAAATATTTATAAATTGTCATGTTAATGAATCATGCATATTTTATTAGATTAATTTGAGATTAGATTTCTATCTAATTAATATTCTTATAACTCACTAACACATAACTGATTGTATTGAAATCAACTTATTTAAATGATTAAAATTTAAAGTAGTTTTTTTCATCAATTTATAATTTTAGTATTAATCTTTAGTGAGTGTATCACCTCTAGCTTAATTTAAATTAGTATGTATACAAATTTTCTAGGATGTAATATCATAAATATTTGAAGATTGAAAGAAGTGAACAAACATCTAAAAAATGCCTAACACTATTAGTCCTAACAAATTTAAAGAAAAAAAAAAGGAACAGAAGGAAAGAAAAATGATAAAAAGTGAGGAAACATTTATTATATTAACAATTGTTATGTACTTGAATTGAATTTCTTTTTTTATTTATACTAAAATAATTACTTCCTAATAATATTAAGTATTAATCATACTTTAACTAAGGTAATACATTTATCAAAGGTTTAATATTGCTTTTGTTAGTTGAGCGAAAATGAAAAGAATTTTAATTAACCAAAAAAATTAATTCTTGTAGTTTATTACTCATGCACCTAATAGATAAAATACCATTTTGGGAGGAAATAAATTCAAAATTGATTTTATTGATTACTTTATGCATTGTTTTTATATGCTAATGAATAATGCACAGAATAATTTCATATAATATAATCTAAACCACAATATTTTAATAAAGTCGGTGAATGCTTCTATATTAATTTTGTTCATTATTTACTTGAGTACAAGTAAAGGTTTAAGTTTAGGAGTATTTGAATAATGAGTTTTAATCATAAAAATAAAATAGTTGTTTAATTGATTTTTAAGTAATAAATAAATAAATTCTTGCTGAATCTATGATATATATATATATATATATATATATACAAGTGAAGATGGTAATAACAAAATAACAAATGGACACAAGAATGATTCAATATTCAAGATAATAAAGTTATTAGAAAAACATGAGCAATAGCTTATTTTTGACTTGAAGCAACAAGACATTGCACAATTCATCGTTTGCTTTAAAGATAGAAAAGAAAGCACTATATCACTGGTCTTGAACATTAAGGTGATACCTCAAATTCATAGAACCCTGTAGGAGGGCTAAGGCATTGCACTTTCAGGTGCTAAGTGGCTTTGAGATGAAACTATACAACCAAAAGCAAATTTTCACTAGAAATTAAAGTAGTTTTGTGAAATTTTTGGGAAGTTATACTAGGACTTTTATGAGTAATAAATCAAGACCCTTTAGAAGAATAAAAGAGGACTGTTTTAGAAAAAAGGAAGACTTTTATAAGGGATTGGAGATAAGAAAAGTAATTTAACGAAGAAGATCAAGGGCAAATTTTGGGAACAAATTTGGCATTGATCATTTCTTTTGTTTCATCTTATTTATTTGTAACTTGATTGGTATGTTTTCCATAGATTTAATGTTTGAAAATATTATAGAATGATTTTTTTTGGATTAATGGTGGAACCATGACTTCTTTAATCAATGATATGATTTGAATGTTGTAATATAACTTGAGTATAATTAGATTTATCTTGTGTTTAATTTAGTTGATTATGTGGCTAGTTTTTAATTTAAAACATATAATATTTTATAATTTTAATAGTTAATTAATTCTTGATGCAGATTACACTAGTTGAGATAAGAATATACTAAATTATAACTTGTAATCATGAAACATCATAACTTAATGTGGCCAGTTGGATTAGTTCATAGAAGAATATAATGATAGAAGATTAGAGCTTCTAATTATTGAAAAAGATTAGAGGATACCTAAATTCTTAATTGATAATTCATATCTGTAATATTTCATCAAACTATAAATTTGATTAAAGTTAGATACGATGAAACCTTGAATCTAGTTTCAATTAAAAGCTTAGATAATTTTCATAGTACTTTAGTTTAAATTAGTTTTGTTATCCAATAATTGTGTAATATCATCAACATATTAAATTAATAACTAATTAATTTTAGAATCAACAATCTACCTTCATGGGAATGTTACTCAACTTATTCTATATTACTTAAGCGGCACATGCAATTTGGATAACACAGTGAAAAATTTGATCAACAAGTGACCACCAAGTTTCTTGATTGGCTCGACGAGTTGGTGAGTCGTTAGATGGTTGGTGCTTTCATGGGCCAAGTAGAGAATCCTAAGTCTTTTATGGGGCAAGCCCAGTGTTTCAATGCTAGCTTCCTTAGATGAGCTCACTTCATCAAGGTGTGTATCCTTGGTATATAGTGATGGCTAGCATTAATGTTCATTAAAATATTTGGCATCACTTTTGGAGATAATGAAGGTCAACTTTATTGGTGATGGAAAGCATGGACATTGTTGGCTCCATTGTTGTTGGTGCGAGAGGGATTCTTTGTTGATGGCAATAACATTCATCAATTTTTATTATAATGACAGGTGTTGGCTTTAATGATGACAATAAGCAATGATGTTGGTGAAAACATTAATTCATATTAATTCAAACGATGAGAAAATGATGTGTAGTTTAATGTTGAGTATAAATATTTGGCAGTACCAATAACAACTTATGATAAATGATAACAGACATCAATGATGGGCAATAATGAGCATCTATGGAGGGCTTAAGCAACTGTATTTGATAGTTATCATTAGTAGATATCAGAGACAATAGGATTAAATATAGTGCTAGTAGGAAGAACTCTTGAAACTACAAAACTAAGGTGATTAATTATTTTCTCTTGTTTTCATTTTCACCTCTTTGATGTTCTATAATCTTGGTTTTGTTAGTTCATAAGTTCACAAGTTCACATTTTATTCGTGGTTCTATTGATTTTTTTAGTTGAAAATGATCATTGACGATAAACTAAATAACTTTAAAAAAAAAACTAATAACCAAATGATTAGTTTCAATCAAAATAGTAAAATAATTCGATTCAATTTGCTTTGTCAATTTTTTTTCCAAATAATGTACATCTTTAATATTTCTAAAAAAATTAAATATTGCACATTAAAAATAGTACAATTTTTAATCATGAGATCTTTGTTTTTCATTACTAACAAATTGATATTAATAAAAAATATAATTAAACATGATTAAAACTACTCTACATTTATATTATACCTTGTATAATATTGTATAGTCGAAGATATAAAAATTAAAAAGCTTACATGGTCAAAGATGGGATCACGATAGCCACATCACCTGGGATCTGCTCCACTATCAAAAGAATGAGAACACACCAAAATTTTTTTGTTGATGAGTGGTTAATCAACTATTTTTTATTTTAATCAGATAATCATAATTATAAGATAATTAATAAGCCAGAGATTGAACTTTGCATATTATAATCTATTAAATTTTTATTTATTTATATAACTAAACAAAATTTAAAAGCTTATCATAAAAATAATCAAATATTTACATAGTAACTCATTTATTTATTTATATTCATAAACATAGCCATTTATTACTTAACAAATAGGACTATAAAATTTTTAATAAAATACTTGCTTAATAATGCTTAAAATTTTAATTTGCTGTTTTATTATAAATTGTTATATAAAAAAACTAAAACTTTATAAATATTGTTAGATATATATATGTATATTATGAAAATGTAAATAACCATTTATGTGAAGTTAAGTTTTTAACATTAATATTTAAAAATCGTCAAATAATTTAAATAGAATTATGCCAATTTTATTATACTTTATAAATTTAATTTTATTAACCTGATTATTAAATATTTTATATATATATATATATATATATATATATATATATATATATTAAAATTAATCTATAATAATTTAATTTTGATTGTCGATAATATGTAACACATAAAATTAAAATATTGCATTATTAATAGTTTGACTTTAATAAAAAAGTATTTTTGATCATAATAAAAACTGTATGCATTTATATTACATTATTCTTATAAAGAATGTTTTATGTCAAAGGAGGACGGTTGCCGCATCACGTGAGATCCGCTCCCTTAGTCAGAATAATGAGAAGAATATGTCAAGAATATTTTAGTGATGATCGGTCAATAAGCTATTTTTTTATTTTAAACCAAATAATCATAATATTTATTTATATTTATAAATTTATAAAATTAAATAAAATTAAATTTTTTTTTTTTTAAAAAATAATCATATAAATAAAAATATTTAAAGAATGACTCCTCTTTTATTTAAATTCATATATATAACCGTTTGTTGTTTCAGAAAAGCTACATGAAAATATAATAAAATACTATTTAATGATGGCTTAATGTTATATTTTCCTATTCACAATAAATTATTATATCAATATTTAATAATTACTATATTTTAGAAATTATTTATATTATTAGATGTTTGCATATAAGTAATATTAATTTTTTACATTAATATTTAAATATTTCCAAATAATATATATATATATATATATATATATATATATATATATATATATATATATATATATATATATATATATATATATATATATATATATATATAGATATATATATCACCTAATGAATTATCTTAATGCTTATTTAACATTATTTATCTAAATTGTCAAATAAATAAGCTATAAGGTTTAATTATAAATATTAAATACATTGGATAGCTTGGTTAAAGTTCAATTTTAGCTCTAATATAAATTAAAAATTAATAAATAAGTTTAAACAATATTTTTTAAATCTACGATAATATTCAAATTGGGTTGGAACTCAATAAACAAATAAAGAAATGAACTTAAAAAAATATATCATGGGCTCCATTTGGCTGATTTATAGCTTTACGCATAGATTACATATTTTGAAGAGAAAAATATTTTGTAGCATTACTTAATTAATATAATTTTATTTGAATTATTAAAAACTAACAAATTTAATCATAATAAGCAATTATAAATTAAATTTGTTTGTTATTTTTGAGATCGGAGAGATGCTTATTTAAATTATCGAATTTAAAAAATTAAAATAATATAAAATATTTCATTAATGGAAAATGTTAAACAATTTATAATAAAATAAACGTTCTTAAACATGATTTCTGATAGGGGTGCGAATGTGTCATTTAAGCGTCAGTTTAAGCTTGATTGTTTATTTAAGTTTATTCTCGAACATAATTGGAAAAACAAGAAGGATCCAAACAAATAATTTTTTAATAATTTTTATATCATCGGTCATGTAATGTAATTTGATCGGTACAATTTTTTTTTTTAATAAACAATATCATCTTATATATATATATATATATATATATATATATATATATATATATATATATATATATATATAGATTCTGTTTAATTTAAAATATAAATATTTAACTGGAATATGAATAAGCACAAATTAGTGAATTGGATTTAAAATTTTTCCCAAATATTTTTTGGTAGTTGGATTCTGTCCCATTTTTCTGTCAACTAATAAAAAAAAGTTAGTTTAAATTTCATTTACTTTTTTATTAACAACACGATTATGTTTTTTTTTTTTTTTTTTTTTTCCTTTTTTCTTTTTTTCATTGCCTTTTCACTCCCGGAGAGAAAATTATGTCTGACGTCCGTATCATCAAACCCAATAGCAACGTAATACCTGTCCATTATAAAAAAATATGTTTTTTCACTTAATAGTGTTGTCATGATGAGCTTAACGACGCTGACCTTCCGGGCTTAGCCTCGCCTTCAAATAGCGAGCGAAAATATTAAGGCTGCTCCATATTCTTGATGACCTGCTTAGGGATTTGTTTTGCTAGAATTATTCTCACCCGCTCTCTCGTGCTCGACCTTCCCTCGGAGATTTACTAAATCTTTGACATTAAAAATTGAGGTATTATAGGCGTCTGTATGAGGTATTTATTCCTGCATTCTTGAACTTTAATAAATTTAGGGTTTTCTCTGTTATTCTAACCATCAGATATGAGAACATTTGGAACATTTGAGTTCTTTAAAGAAAAGGAGCATGTTTTACTAGTATTTGTAATTGTTTTACATATGTACTCTTTGTACTCTCATGATGGTACACACCATTATTTTCAAAATTTTGAACCGTGGGGCTCGTCATATATTTAGTATATCCCATTGTAGGATATTTGGTGTTGTTTCATGAAGGATTTGATGAAATATGAGGCCTATTTGGATATAATATGTTCAATCAATGACATTATAATTTATTTAGGGTAGCTTGATGGCTGTTTGCTTCAGTTTTACATGTATACTCTCTGTACTCTTAGGAGAGTACAACCCATTTTGCATATTTTTTTAAAATTTCTGACATTATTTGGATATAATATGTTCAATACATGACATTATAAGCAGATTGAATGGTTATTGGTTGGTTTCTAGGGCTATTTTGCATATGTACTCTCTGTACTCTCATGAGAATACATACCATTTTGTTAGTTTTTTCTAATTTCTTTGGCCTGTTTGGAGAGAATATGTTTATTACATTCTATTAAGAATTTCGATTGATTAGTTTTAGAGCAGATTATCTCAGACTCGTTCTCTCATAAGAGTACATTTTTTTTTCAATTTCTATCAAAATTTTTGGCTTGTTTAAAGAGAATAAGTTTATTACATTCCATTAGAAGTAATTTGGAGGCTGATTGATTGATTTTTAGGGGCAGATTTACATCTGTACTCTCTATATTCTCATGAGAATACATTTTTTTTTCAATTTCTGTCAGATTTTTTGGTGTGTTTAGAGAGAATAAGTTTATTAGATTCCATTAGAAGCAATTTGCAGGCTGAGTAGTTGGTTTTTAGGGACAGATTTACATTTGTACTTTCTGTACTCTCATAAGAGTACATATTTCTTTTTCAATTTCTGTCAGATTTTTTGGCCTATTTGAAAAAAAAAGTTTATTAGATTCCATTAGAAGCAATTTGGAGACTCAGTATTTGGTTTATAGAGGAGATTTACATCTGTACTCTTTGTACTCTTATGAGAGTACAAATTATTTTTTCAATTTCTATTAGTTCTTTTGACATTTTTGGAAAGAATATGTTTATTACATTCTATTAGAAGTAATTTAGAGACTGAGTAGTTGGTTTTTAGGGGTAGATTTGCATTTGTATTCTCTGTACTCTCATAAGAGTATAGATTTTTTTTTTTCAATTTTTGTTAGATTTTTTGGCCTATTTGGAAAAAAAAAGTTTATTAGATTCCATTAGAAGCAATTTGGAGGCTAAGTAGTTGGTTTTTAAGAAAGATTTGTATTTGTACTCTCTATACTCTTATGAGAGTGCATATTATTTTTTTAATTTCTGTCAGATTTTTTGGTCTTTTTGGAAAGAATATATTTATTACATTCCATTAAAAGTAATTTGGAGGCTGATTGGTTGGTTTTTAGGAGTATTTTATATCTGTACTCTCTGTACTCTCATGAGAGTATATATTATTTTTTCAATTTCTATCATATTTTTTGGCCTGTTTGGAGAGAATATGTTTATTACATTCCATGAGAAGTAATTTGTAGGCTGATTGGTTAGTTTTTAGGGGCAGATTTGCATCTGTACTCTCTGTACTCTCATGAGAGTACATATTTTTTCAATTTCTGTCAGAATTTTTAGCATGTTTGGAGAGAATAAGTTTATTAGATTCCAGTTATAAAGGGCTGAGCTACTCTTACTTCAAGTTATAAATAATCAGCACTAGACACTCCTGGAAGGGAATATTAAGCTAGGGGCTTGGTATTTTTATGATTCATTTCTTAACCCAAGTCATAAGGCCATTCTTCCTTAGATTATTAGAACTGTTCTCATTTCAGTTTGCCTATTTTGCATATTTTATGCCTACTTATTGACTATATTTCTTACTTAATAGATTAAATTATTCGTCAAAGATGCTGGCCAGTCTTTCGAGAGCGATCGCACAAAATGGTCAATCGAAATAATGAGTGGGCTACCAGTCCAACAAAATAGTGCTGACTGCGGGATGTTTGTTTGCAAATACATGGAGGAAGCAATCAGCAAACCTCCAATGGACTAGGCAGGCCACCAGGATTGGTAAAAAAAGATGAATTGCTTCAGGGCTAAGTTCGCTTACGCTATCTTCTGTATTGGTATGAAATAACTGATTTGACAAATGTACAATTGAAGTTTGATATATTGAATCTGTCTAGTGTGTTTGTGGATGTCATTAGAAGCTACTATTTTTTCTTTTTTGAAGCTTTCTGGAGATAACATGTCTAGTAGATGTCATGTTTAATAGATAACAACTGTGGAGCTTTAGGACCCCTTTTTCAGCTATTTCTTCAGGTTTTTCCTTATTCTGGCCTGCTTGAGAAGAATGTGTTTACTACAATCCATTTGGAGCAATTTGGAGGCTGTTGTGTTATTTTTTTAAGCTGTTTTGTATCTGTACTCTCTCTACTCTCATGAAAGTACAGACCAAGTTCAAAATTTCTTCCACTTATATTAGCTTATTTGGAAAGGAAATATTAACTATATTCAATTGGGTTTATTGGACTTATTAGCTTATTTTCCTATGTGTCTGTACTCCTTCTCTTGGGAACTACATCATTTTCAGAAAAGGACTTTTTGAGTGACATTTCTTTTCTTATATACATGTTACCTAGAATTTCCATATTTTCACTTATGTTTATTTGGAGAATTTTCAATTGTACTCTCTGTAGTCTCGTAAGAGTACAGATTATTTCCTTATTTTTTCACTTATTCTGGCCTGCTTGGGAAGAATGTGTTTACTACAACCCATTTGGAGTAATTTGGAGGCTGTTGGGTTACTTTTTTGAGCTATTTTGCATCTGTACTCTCTGTACTCTCATGAGAGTACAGACCAATTTTAGAATTTCTTCCACTTCTGTTAGCCTGTTTGGAAAGAAAATATTTACTATATTCAATTACATGTTGATTGGAGCCTTAATATTAGCTTTTTTGAGCTTTTTTTAATTGTACTCTCTATACTCTCCTGAGAGTATATACTTTTTTCTCATTTTTTTATTATGGGCTGTTTGGAAAGAATATGTTTACTACAAGCAATGTGGAAGCTGCTGGGTTTCTTTTTTAAGATATTTTGCATCTGTACTCTTTGTACTCTCATGAGAGTACAGACTAATTTCACAATTTTTTTCTCTTTTGTTAGCCTGTTTGGAAAGGAAATATTAATTAGATTCCATTATAGGTTTATTGAGGCCTTATATTAGCTTTTTTGACCTGTTTTGCAGGTGAACTCTCTGTACTCTCTTCAGAGTACAAACTTTTTTCTCAGTTTTTTTCTTATTGTGGTCTATTTGGAAAGAATGTATTTACAAACTATTTGGAGCAATTTGGAAGCTACTGTGTTGCATTTTTAAGTTATTTTGTATCTGTACTCTCTGTACTCTCATGAGAGTACAGGCCAATTTCACAATATTTTCCACTTTTGTTAGCCTCTTTGGAAAGGAAATATTTACTATATTCAATTACATGTTGATTGGAGCCTTAATATTAGCTTTTTGAGTTATTTTTCAGTTGTACTCTCTATACTCTCCTAAGAGTACAGATTTTTTTTTTATTTTTTTCACTTATTCTGGCCTGCTTGGGAAGAATGTGTTTACTACAGGTTTATTAACTTAAATTTATTACAAAATGTGCTTAATAATTTTGAATAAATAATGAGCATAGAATGATAATTTATTTAAAAAAATTCATTATGGAATGTTAGACACCCATTCGATTAACTTTAATTAACTTGAATTGCTCTAATTTTATGGCTTAGTGCATGATAGGGATTACTTTTATTTTTTTTATTTCGTGTAAGTCATTTTTATTTATTAAGTTTTAAAAAACATTTTCTATTTCTATTTTTAAAAATAAAAAAATATTATTTATAGAAATATTCAACATCATCACTCTGAAAACTATTTAATGTGAGTTCAATTGACAGCCTGGATTCAACATCATCACTTACATAATTATGCCTGCATCATCACCTACCTAAAAATTGAAACAAAGAAACTACAAATTACCTAAGTTTATTATAGAAGAACATGTAAGAATGAAGGATTAACACATTTTATTTTCATTTGACATAGCACACATTGTTATAAACTCTTCAAAAAATATTAGACATGTAGCATTAAAAAGAAATTTGAAAAATAATGATTTGATATATTTAAATAATATTTTTCATGAAAAAACACATCTTCGCATTGAGCAGTTAGAACACATTGTACAGCTCCATAGAGAAATAAACAAGCAAGAAAAAAATTAGTCGAACAATGTAAGGACCCTCAAGATACTGCACCTTGCATGCTTGATGTTAAGCATCAAATATCTGAGATAATCAAATTGGAAAAAATATTTAAAAAATTTGCCTCATGTAATTGATGATTTGTACAATCAGTTCTTTTTTCCCCTCATCAACACCAATCAGCAATGAGTAATCCATGACATCAATGGACTGTAAAGCAAGAAAAAAATAAATCAAAAGTAATTGAATAAATGTTGAGGAAGAAACAAGAAAAAAAACAAAATAGGCTAATAGAAAATTACTCCTGGCTTAAAGCTTAAAAAAATATGTAAATACTATAACTATAGAGGCAAAATTTGTAAATAAGGATGGTTTAAAAAAATAAAGAAATAATCTGTACTCTCACGAGAGTACAGAGAGTACAATTGAAAAATAGCTCAAATAAGCTAATATTAAGGCTCCAATAAACCTGAAATTGAATATTGTTAATATTTCCTTTCCAAACAGGCTAATAGAAGTCGAAAAAATTCTGAAATTGGTGTGTACTCTCATGGGAGTACAGAGAGTACAGATGTCAATCTCCCTTAAAAATCAATCAATCAACCTCCAAATTACTTCAAATAGAATGTAATAAACATATTCTCTCTAAATAGGCCAAAGAAACTGTAATAAAATGACAAAATGCTCTGTACTCTCATGAGAGTATAGAGAGTACAGATGCAAAACACCTATAAAAACTAACCAATCAGCCTCCAAATTGCTTCTAATAGAATGTAATAAACATATTCTCTCCAAACAGGCTAAAAAATCTCACATAAATTGAAAAAATAATCTCTACTCTCATGAGAGTACAGAGAGTACAGATGCAAAACACCCATAAAAATCAACCAATCGGCCTCTAAATTGCTTCTAATAGAATGTAATAAATATATTTTCTCCAAACAGGCCAAAGAAACTAAAAAAAAATGAGAAATTGGTCTGTATTCTCATGAGAGTATAGAGAGTGCAGGTGAAAATCTCTCCTAAAAACTAACCAATGATCTTCCAAATTACTTCTAATGTAATGTAATACATATACTCTCCAAATAGGACAAAGAAACTGAAAAAAATGATAAAATGGTCTGTACTCTCATGAGAGTACAGAGAGTACAGATGCAAATCTCCTCTAAAACCCAACCAATCATCCTCCAAATTACTTCTAATAGAATGTAATAAACATATTCTCTCCAAACAGGCCAAATAAACTAGAAAAAAAAAAGAGAAAACAATTTGTACTCTTATGAGAATACAAAGAGTACAGATGCCAATCTCCCCTAAAAACTAATCAATCAGCCTCCAAATTGCTTCTAATGGAATGTAATAAACATATTCTCTCCAAACAGGCCAAAAAATCTGACATAAATTAAAAAAAATAGAGTACAAAGAATACATATGTCAATCTCTCATAAAAACTAATCAATCATCCTCTAAATTACTTTTAATGGAATATAATAAACATATTCTCTCCATACAGGCCAAAAAAATCTGATAAAAAAATGAGAAAATAATCTGTACTCTCTTGAGAATACAGAGAGTACAGATGCCAATCTCTCCTAAAAACCAACCAATCAGTCTCCAAATTGCTTCTAATGGAATGTAATAAACATCTCTCCAATCAGGCCAAAGAAACTGAAAAAAAATGACAAAAATACTCTATACTCTCATGAGAGTATAGAGAATACAGATGTAAAAGACCCATAAAAATTAACCAATCAGCATCCAAATTACTTCTAATAGAATGTAATAAACATATTCTTTCCAAAAAGGCCAAAAAATATGACAAAAATTGAAAAAATAATATGTACTCTCATGAGAGTACAGAGAGTACAGATGCAAATCTCTCTTAAAAATCAATCACTCAACTTCCAAATTGCTTCTAATGGAATGCAATAAACTTATTATCTCCAAACATGTTAAAAAATCTCATAGAAATTAAAAGAATAATCTGTACTCTCATGAGAGTCTGAGTCAGAATGCAAACACTCCTAAAATTAATCGAAATTACTTCTAATGGAATGTAATAAATATATTCTCTCGAAACAGACTAAAGAAATTGGAAAAAAAAAAGAAAATGGTATGTACTCTCATGAGAGTACATAGAGTAAAGATGGAAATCTCTCCTAAAAATCAACCAATCATCCTCCAAATTACTTCTAATGGAATGTAATAAACATATACTCTCCAAACAGGGCAAAAAAATTAGAAAAAAAAATGACAAAATGATCTATACTCTCATGAGAGTACAGAGAGTATAAATGCAAATCTCTCCTAAAAACTAACTACTCAACCTCCAAATTGCTTTTAATGGAATCTAATAAACTTTTTTTCCAAACAGGCCAAAAAATTTGACAGAAATTGAAAAGGAATCTATACTCTTATGAGAGTACAGAGAATACAGATACAAATCTGTCCATAAAAACCAACTACTCAGCCTCCAAAATGCTTCTAATGAAATTTAATAAATTTATTCTCTCCAAACAGGCCAAAAAATCTGAAAGAAATTGAAAAAAAAAATTTGTACTCTCATGAGAGTATATAGAGTACAGATACAAATCTGCCCATAAAAATCAACCAATCAGTCTTTAAATTGCTTCTAATGGAATGTAATAAATATGTTCTCTCCAAACAGGCCAAAAAATCTTATAGAAACTGAAAAAATAATATGTACTCCCATGAAAGTACATATAGTACATATACAAATCTGCCCTAAAAATCAACCAAACAGCCTCCAAACAACTTGTAATGCCGTATACTAATCATATTATATCCAAACAGGGTCAAAAATCTGACAAAAAAGACAAAATGGGTTGTACTCTCATGAGAGTACAAAAAGTACATATACAAAATAATTCCTAAAAAAAGCAAAGTCCTATTGCAAAGAACTCCTAACAGTGTAGGAAATATACATTAAATAAAAGATTTTCAAAAAATATCACTAATAAATCTTAAAAAAATTATACGTATAAAACGGTTTAGAAAATTTACTGATGTATTTTTATATAATACATCATCCGCTAAATTGGTCGCAATATCATCAAGGTCATAACTTCCGAATTCGTTCTCCATCTTGAGGGTTCTTCTCGAAAAATGAAGTGAGATTTTCTATTTCTCTCTTTGAGCTCGGTTTGCCTGAAAAAATATATATTATGCCCTAAATCTATATACATATTTCTTTTAAATTTCTTCCACGCATTTGAATGCCGTTTCTCTCGCTGTTTGAACGGGTTGGGCCGTAAGTTAAGCTTAGTCAAGTGTATTGTTAAGTGAAAAAATGCATTTTTTTATAATGGATAGGTGTTGCGTTGCTATTGGAGTCCGGACGTAAAGCTACGTCCGGATTCCGCACGTAATATTTTCTCCTCTCCTAGATAACCTACTCAAATCGGAAAATAGCAGCAAACCCACTTTTCCCTCCTGCATCTCTCTCCTCTCCTCGCAGAATCATCGCCTTAATGCTTTGAACTCCAGAATTTTTCTTCTCCACGCTTCAAGGGCTTGTCCTCGTTTAAGAGGAAATGGAGAGCTTGGGCTCTGTAGAAGAACTTCAGCATAATCTCAGATCCATTGCCTCCAAGCAACATTCATTGGAAAGATGTCACTAATTGTGTTGATGTAGTTATCCACAAGGTAAAATTTTCATTATTTTAATTTTAATTTTATTATCACAACAATTAATATTATGAATTATCTTTTTATACTACTACATATATATAAATTATAGATGCATAAAATTGAACTTACAATTTAATAATAAGCTTTTACTGTCGTTTATCACTTATAATGAATCATGATATGAATAATGGTATTTTATAAAAAATAATACAAAGTTAATATTACACTTGGACTCTTTGAATATAGATTCAACATTATTTGTTCATATAAGTTTTTAAAATTTTATTACTTTTTAATTACTTAGGGGCTGCTTGGTTGCCTGCATTTGGAAAACAGTATAAAAGAAATGCAGTGTAAAATGAATTTAGTGTAAAAGAAATTGCTTCTAATGGAATGTAATAAACATATTCTCTCCAATCAGGCCAAAGAAACTGGAAAAAAATGACAAAATATTCTGTATTCTCGTGAGAGTATAGAGAATACAGATGCAAAACACCCATAAAAACTAACCATTCAGCATCCAAATTATTTTTAATGGAATGTAATAAACATATTCTTTCCAAAAAGGCCAAAAAATATGACAGAAATTGAAAAAATAATATGTACTCTCATGAGAGTACAGAGAGTACAGATGCAAATCTTTCCTAAAAATCAACCACTCAACTTCCAAATTGCTTCTAATGGAATGTAATAAACTTATTATCTCCAAACATGCCAAAAAATCTCACAGAAATTAAAAAAATAATCTGTACTCACATGAGAGTACTGAGAGTACAGATACAAAACACCCCTAAAAACTAACCAATCTTCCTCCAAATGCTTCTAATGGAATGTAATAAATATATTCTCTCCAAACAAACTAAAGAAATTGGAAAAAAAAAAAAAGAAAATGGTCTGTACTTTCATGAGAGTATAGAGAGTAAAGATGAAAATCTCCCCTAAAAATCAACCAATCATCCTCTAAATTACTTCTAATGGAATGTAATAAACATATACTCTCCAAACAGGGCAAAAAAATTAGAAAAAAAATGACAAAATGATATGTACTCTCATGAGAGTACAGAGAGTACAAATACAAATCTCTCCTAAAAACTAACTACTCAACCTCTAAATTGCTTCTAATGAAATCTAATAAACTTTTTTTCCGAACAGGCCAAAAAATTTGACAGAAATTGAAAAAGAATCTGTACTCTTATGAGAGTACAGAGAATACATATGCAAATCTGTCCATAAAAACCAACTACTCAGCCTCCAAAATACTTCTAATGGAATTTAATAAATTTATTCTATCCAAACAGGCCAAAAAATCTGAAAGAAATTAAAAAAAAAATCCGTACTCTCATGAGAGTATAGAGAGTACAGATGCAAATCTGTCCCAAAAAATCAACCAATCAGCCTCTAAATTGCTTCTAATGGAATGTAATAAACATATTATCTCCAAACAGGCCAAAAAATTTTATAGAAACTGAAAAAATAATATGTACTCTCATGAGAGTACATATAGTACATATGTAAATCTGTCATAAAAACTAACCAAACAACCTCCAAACAACTTGTAATGCCGTATACTAATCATATTATATCCAAATAGGGTCAACAATCTGACAAAAAAACTACAAAATGGGTTGTACTCTCATGAGAGAACAAAAATTACATATACAAAATAATTCCTAAAACAAGCAAAGTCCTCTTGCAAAGAACTCCTAATAGTGTAGGAAATATACATTAAATAAAAGATTTTCAAAGAATATCACTAATAAATATTTAAAAAAATTATACATATAAAATGGTTCAAAAAATTTACCGATGTATTTTTATTTAATACATCATCCATTAAATGGTGCAATGATATGGCCATAACTTAGATCGTTCTCTCCATCTTGGGGTTCTTCCCAGAAAACGTGAGATTCTTTGTTTCTCTCTTTGAGCTCGGTTTGCCTGAAAAAAATATATTATGCCCTAAATCTATATACATATTTCTTTTAAATTTCTCCCACGCATTCGAACGTCGTTTCTCTCGCTGTTTGAGCCGCCCCGGTAACGTAAAAAAGTACATAAGTGAAAAAATACATTTTGGACATATATTGAGTCCGGACGTTACATTCGATTCTCACAGTATTTTCTCCTCCTCTAGATAACCTATTGAAATCAAAATAGCACCTCTCCCCTCTCTCAGAATCATCGCTTTGAACTCCATTTTTCTTCCACGCTTCAAGGGCTTGTCCTCGTTTAAGAGGAAATGGAGAGCTTGGGCTCAGAAGAAGAACTTGATGATCTCAATCTCAACCTTTCAATTTCCTCGAGGTACATTTACTTTTCCCACCTCCTTTTTTTTAACCCGCTTTCTCATCTATTTAGTAAATATCTTAAAATGCAGTTAATGCGGATCATCTATCATATAAGTTTGCTTAGCATAGTTATCACTAATCAAGAATGCTTCATAAAGTTCATTCTTGCGTTATAAAGTGATTATTTCAGATTCAAAACTACATATGAAAAGAAGAAACTGATGGAACTTTGGAGAATGATCTTCGCGAAGGATTTTCACTTATCTTTGTTGCGTGCTAGAGAATTTTATTCCGGTAGATGCGAGATCTTCGTCGTAGCCCAAAAATTATCCAACACACAAGGGGATATGAACAGGGGTTATACATGGAAAACGTTAAGGGAAAACCACGGCCTTGCCCTCAGTAGAACTTTACTATGTGTTCAAAGATACGGTCCTTGCTTCTCGTTAGTTGGAGAAGAAGGTGTTCGGAAACAATATTCGAGTGTAAAAATACATATCGTCAACTCCAACCCAAGGGAGAAGTTTCCCAAAAGCGGCAGAACTAATCTTGGAGCAACCTCTTGATCTTGAGGAGAAAGGAGAACCGGTCTTTGTAGTCCTCGGCGATCTCCTGAGCTCGATCTTCGTGCACTGGTGGCACGGTGATAGATCGTCAAGGTCGACCGGTGGTTCTCGAGCTCTGGTCTTCAAATCGATTCGGTCCCCTAAGATGAGAATGAAGCTCTATTTATAGATTTTGGGATTGGGGCCTTGTAAATTCGTGAAAACTCCAACCACTCCCATCGACGGCCCGGATCCCGATGATGCGGTGTATTTTGATGATCCGGGTGCCTTAATGATGTCGAATTGATCTGGATTCTTTGACGGCAGCCGACCGATCTATAAATATGTCGTTTGGTGACCATTTGGCGGATCGGATCCATTTTCATGCGATAGCTTGACTCGATTCGGTCTGACGACTATGCTTGATTATGTGCTATCAGAGTCTTGATTGTAAGTTTGCTGAAATCGGTGATTAGATCGAAGCATTTCTGAAAATGCCTTGAGATTCGTGCTTGATTAGATTAATTTTCTGAGGATGTATCAATCCTCTTGGCTTTATTTCTTTCTTTTTTTAAGCGAAAGGATAAGACGGATATCATCAGAAGGAAAATTTCAGCAACATCTGGAGATTAATTTGAGTTTGGAACCTTATTTTCTTCGACTCCATGTCTTCCATATCTTCTAATGGGATGTACTTGAATTGACAATAGCACTTCTGATTATAAATTTTTTATTTTATTTTATTTTATATTTTGTTATTTATTTATTTATTTATTTATTTTTATTTTTATGACACTTCTAATTATAATTGCTTCAATTAAAAGAGCTTTTGTGATAATTAAGATAGTTTTAATGAAACATCTCTAAATTAAAAATAGAATCACTAATTATAAGTATTTCAATTATAGAGAGCTTATATAAAAATTATTATAAACTTAGTATTTGTGATAACTCATATATATTTTAATTTTTTCTCAAGATTGATTACTCAATGTGAATGATAATGAAAAACTAATAAAGTAAATTAATCTTAATAACTTCATTTTTTAAAATTACTTTATATTGCATCTATTATTTTATCTAATTTTATTTAAAGAATTATTCATCATACTTATTTCTTTTGCTTTGCATAGGATTATAAAATGGAAGAGACACCAAAATTTTGAGAGTTCAGAAATGTATTACAATTTATATGCTGGAATTGGAGTGAATGCAAAAATGATGAATGGAAGGGTGTTGAGGTTGTTGTCATTGTTGTTTCCTCATTTGAGAAAAATACACTCAAAAGTCTTTAATATGCTGTTAAAGAGGTCATAAAGGAGATGATAGATATTTGCAAATTTGCATAAAAAAATATTTCAATTGGATACATTAAGGAGATGAGACACATGGTTCAAGCAATATAAATGATTGAGTGGATTGAAGTTAGCCATGCTTATTTCAGGTTTGTGATGTACTTTGAATAATATTTAGAGAAATTTACATACATACCACATAATGCTTATGTATTTATATATCAATAACACAAATTTAGACATTTTCTTATATATAATTTTAGTGTCATAATAACTTCAAAATTTATGCATACAAATTTATTTATTTTCTTAATATTAATAATATTTTTGTCATGATGATAAATATATGGCGTTATATAAGTGAAATTTTTGATGCTATATGTGTAAATACATGAGAATTGTATGGTATGAATGTAAATACAATTATCATTTTTTGTTATTTATAAAACATTTAGAGTATCCATGCATGTGACCAAATAAATTATATTATTAAAATTAGTACCTAGAAAAAATTTTAATTTCCTTTATTCATTAAATGCAAGATATATTTATTTTTTAAATTCATAAAAATTCAAAATGTAATAAATCAATGTTCATACTTTATCTAATATAATAATAGAAATGTATAATTAAAAATTAATTTATATAGAACATGATATTACAAATCTGCATTGATGATATTCCAAAAATAGAGAATTTCATTTTTATCGTCGTATTAGTAAATCTGAAGTTAGTGAAGCTTTAAAGAAAATGAAATGTGGAAAAGCAGTAGGACCGGATAATATTCCAATAGAAGTGTGGAAATGTTTAGGAGATCATGAAATTTCTTGGCTTACAAATCTTTTTAATGTTATTTTAAAGACTAAAAAGATGCAAGATGAGTGGAGAAAGAGTTTGTTGGTTCCTATGTTTAAGAATAAAGGTGATGCACAAGAGTGTGCAAATTATAGAGGAATTAAGTTAATGTGCCATACATTAAAATTATGGGAGAGAGTAATTGAGCATAGGTTACGATGTGATACAAAAGTTTCTCACAATTTGGTTTCATGCCGTAGATCTACTATGGATGCTATACATTTGTTAAGAGGTTTGATGGAGAAGCATAGAGAAAATAAGAAGGATCTACATATGATATTTATTGATTTAGAGAAAGCTTATGATAAAGTCTCAAGAGATGTTCTTTGGAGAGTTCTAGAAAGAAGTTAATATTGGTTATATTTAAGTCATTAATGATATGTATACTAGAGTCGTTACTTGTGTCCAAACACAAGGAGGATTGACAAAATATTTTCCCATTTCATTGGATTACATCAAGGATCAACATTAAGCCCTTATCTTTTTTACTTTAGTTATGGATGTTCTTACGAGGCATTTACAAGAAGATGTACCTTGGTGTATGCTTTTTGCTGATGACATTCTTCTTGTTGATAAGACTAGAGAGGGAGTCCAATAGAAACTTGAATTATGGAGGTCAACTTTAGAGTCTAATGGTTTTCGTTTAAGTAGATCTAAAACTGAATATATGGAGTGTAATTTTAGTAGTAGAAGTTCTAGTGGTAGTGTTGTGACTTTAAGTGATCAAGTCATTAATAAGAGTGATTCAAATTCTTGTTGTTCAAAATGATGGTGAAATAGATGGAGATGTTATTAGTAGAATTCAAGTTGGATGGTTGAAGTGGAGGAATGCATCTGGCCTATTATGTGATAGAAAAGTTCTACTTAAACTTAAGGGAAAATTTTATAAGATGGTGGTAAGACCAATGACTTATAGAATGTTGGCCAATAAAAGAGAAACATAAGATTAAGTTAA
This sequence comes from Cymbidium sinense, assembly GCA_021442155.1. NCBI lineage: Eukaryota > Viridiplantae > Streptophyta > Magnoliopsida > Asparagales > Orchidaceae > Cymbidium > Cymbidium sinense. Next base: position 124,531,730 of record CM038222.1, on the reverse strand, counting down.
GTGTTAGAGATGAGGATGCTGTGGATGATTTTACCGTTAGAGAGATAGAATGCAAAATGAGTATGTTGGGAAAAAAGTTGGAGTAGTGGTAGATAAGATTAGGGAGAGTCGCCTTAGATGGTTTGGCCACATAAAGCTGGTCAAGATGACCCGATTAGAGAGTAGATGCATTAGATTTGCCTTATGTTAAGAAAGGTAGAGGTAGACATAAAAGACTTGGTTAAGATGTATAAAAATGATCTTAGTATACTTGAATTAAATGAGAATTTGAATGGAGACGAAGGATTCATGTAGCCGACCCCACCTAGTGGGATTAAGGCTTGTTGTTGTTGTTGTGTATGATATTACGATTTTATTTTTTTGATTTTGAGTTATCATCACCCATGTCATTTGATCTCTCTTATCTTTCAAAATTAACTTTTTTTATTCTTATCATATATTTAGGATGACAGATATACGCTGTGGAGTCCAAATATGATTGGATGCACTATTTGCATCATGGAGAAAAAAGAATGATCTTTGGAAAAAAATTAAAGGACTTTTTCTTCATTTTCTAGCCAATGGTGGTTGCCATAAATCAATGAAATTACTAAAATAGCTAGGCTGTGTTGATTTTGATGGAATTATTATTCAAAATGCAGACATTTTTCTCTCCCAAACGAAGATCTTTATTTTTTCTAGTGATAGTATTTGTGATCGTCTAAGTGTTTTCAATTTTTTTGTCAAGAGCATGGGATTTGATTTGAAAGAAATGAGGAGAAATTTTTTTTGATTAACAACTTATTTAGAGACTTGACAAATGATATATTGCCACAATCAAAAATTTCTGTGGGATAAATAGCTGAAGATATACCTTTAACAATGTTTTTCTCAGATCCATTGCCTCCAAGCAACCTTCATTGAAAAAATGTTACTAATTGTGTTGATTTAGTTATCCACAAGGTAAAATTTTCATTATTTTAATTTTAATTTTATTATCACAAAAATTAATATTATGAATTATCTTTTTATACTACTATATATATATATATATATATATATATATATATATATATTATAGATGCATAAAATTGAACTTACAATTTAATAATAAGCTTTTACTGTCGTTTATCACTTATAATGAATCATGATATGAATAATAGTATTTTATAAAAAATAATACAAAGTTAATATTACACTTGGACTCTTTGAGTATAGATTCAACATTATTTGTTCATATAAGTTTTTGAAATTTTATTACTTTTTAATTACTTAGGGGCTGCTTGGTTGACTGTATTTGGAAAAAAATATAAAAGAAATGCAGTGTAAAATGAATTCAGTGTAAAATGATTAATTTATAGTTATTTGGTTGAGAGTTTTACAAATTCATGACTATGCTTTTTTTTTTCCTGTTTGGTTGAAAAAATGTAATGTAAAATGTCGGCGAGCCATGCATGAAGGCGAGTGTCGGTGGTTTTCTAATATATTTGGAATACATTACATTATATTGAAAATTTAATTTAATTGCAACCAAACAGTTAAAAGTTAAAAATTCGGCACTCCAAATAATGCAACCAAACAACCCCTTAGTTTTATTGCGCTTTTAAATAATAAATTTGTAAATGATATTAAAACTTATTTATATCATATTGAAATATGATCAACTAATTTTACTAACATATAATATCAAATTATATAACAAGTAAAATAAATATCTTTCAAAAATAGCGTTGGCCTATTGATATAAATTAAACTTGAGTTGAACTATTAAAACTATAAAGCACATATTTGAATAATCCTGAATTCATCAACATTTGTCTTTAGAAATTATATTAAGTATATCTTCCTAACTAAGATTTTTGCCTGTAAGATACATTTGTCCTGTAAGATTTTATTCTTTTTTTTTTTTTTTCTGTTTATGGGCGGCAATGACGTAGATTCCTTCAAATTTTCAAATAAAAAAATTTCTGCAGCCCAAAAACAGAACCGAAGGACACACACAGACACACACACAAATACTGTAAAGCATATCTCTTTTAATTAAAATCTTTATTACTCATACCATTTTATAGCATAATTTTAATTGTATATTAACATAATTAACTTTTACAATCTCTTGATCATGAATGATTTTATTAATAATACTTTATTTATTGCTATACTTTTTTTTATCTCTTTTCACACAAAACTCAAGTATTTTAAGAGAATACGAACCATCTCTTTTTAGCATTTCTATAAGACTGGACTTGTGTACTATTTAAGAGTTAAATTGAAAGCTTAATACTAAGTGTTAAGAATGCTATAAACTTTATTTGATTCTTCATATTTAGCCCAAGGATGCAGCTCAACGCATGGAAAGCTTATGAAATACTAAAAATAAAAAAAAATTAAATTTAAATATGGAAGACCAAATCCAATCTAGCAAGAATGCTTTATGAGGAAATAGCAAAGGATCAAAGCCCAAGGAAAATAAAGGTTCTTTAAAAGTTTAGCGACTCAACAAACTCGTCGATAAAGAAGGGAACTATTTTGAACACCTAGTCTTGACGATGAGTCCTATCATGTGAGTGAAGAATAAGACACCTAAAAGGAGCATGCAACCTCAACCAACACTTTCTTCAAGAAGATTGTAAAAGCTCACCTTAAGCATAAGTTCAAGTTTTCACACTTGAAGTTTTATAGAGGTCACACTGATCCCCCCGACCATATAGCTTACTCTGAGTCAATGACATTGCTAGATGATGCAAAGAGGTGTTGACTCTTCTTAACCACCTTGAAAGAATTAGATTTTAGGTGGTTCACATGGCTACTAGTTATATCGTAACTTCTTTTATTATTTCAATAGGATGTTCACAACATAATTTTCTAGTGCTCACAAGCCATTAAAGAGCCCACATGCCTTACTACAAATGAGACAATAACCCAATGAATCTCTCGGGAGGTTCATCACCCATCTTAAAAAGAAAATGTTGGAGATTAAAGACTTGGAGCTCACAATCATATAAATTGTACTTGCTCGAGGTTTGAAAGAAGGTCCTTTTTGATATGCATTTGGATTGTAATAGCCCAAAACTCTTGCCAAACTATTGGAGTTAGCAAACAACCACATTAACACTAAGAAATATTATAAGGTTGTCCAATTGTATACAACAACTTGCAAAGGTGAGCTCTTGAACAAACTCTTTGTAAGGAGGTAGGAATGAGGAAGAAAGCTTGCTCAAAGGGAAGAAGTGCAGATAACGATAAGAATATATCAACCTACTTGCCATCAACTTGGCAGTACTTACAACCACCATGTCACCCTTAAGGGCATCGATGGTCAAATTGGTGGAGGCTATCAATAATAAGGAATAGTTCAAGCAATCACTACTTTTAAAGGTAGATGGAGTCCATGATCAGCCCAAATACTGCACCTACCATCATGAATATAGACACAACATTTAGGAATGTCATCGACTAAGGAGCTTGATGGATGAGCTCATCAAGGTTGAAAAACTCAAAAGAGTTCACTAAGAGACAAGGGAAGGAAGACACCAAGATGGATAATGAACCCACCTCATCTCATGCAGAGACAAGGGAAGGAAGACACCAAGATGGATAATGAATCCACCTCATCTCATGCAATTTATATTATGAGAATTGTTCCCACTATTTTTAGAGGAGATGGAGAATTTATGAGGTAAGCTAGCCGAAAAAACTACAATTTAGAGAAGTCAACTTGACAACCATGATAGAGTTGAGTACTCCAATAGTCCTTGGAAGCTTCTTAGAGAAGGAATAACTTACGAAGCAACCCATACAATGACACTATCATCCTCATAAGACTCATCATAGATTATCAAATTAGGAGCATATTGATCAACATTGGGAGCTTGGTCAATATCAAATTCAAATTTATTTTTTATAGATTGGGGTCAGTGATTCTAAACTCACCAGACGAGATTATTTAGCTTTTGATGAGAGAAGGGATACGTGAGAGTTATCACTCTCTTTATGACCTAAAAAAATCTGAGAAATAATTCATGATTATGGCCAAATTTTTCATTGTGGAGGAACTTGCACATGCATTACCATCTTTAGCCAACCACTACCTAATATGTTTAAAGCAATGGTGTCAAACTATCACATGGCAATCAAGCAGTCATGTTCCTATTAGGTGGAGAAGAGATCTCTATCATGAGAAACCTAAATGGATTTAAAGCATGTTACTTTTGACTAGTGGGAAACTCTAGTAGACCAAAAGAAGTAATATAGCTAGAGGTCTCACAATATAGAGTAGAGATCATCAAAGAAATCAAGGAAAGGACAATTATTCAAAATTTTGAGTGAGTCCTAAGGATCAGCTCCACTTTTAGTACTGAGCTCATGGAAGCCTTTATTCAGGCTCTTTAGGAAGACATTGATTTGTTGGCTTGGACTACACTTGAGATGTCGGGCATCTACATCAATGTTGCTTGCCACAAGTTAGATGTTTGAAAGGGTGCTCAGCTTGTCATAGAAAAAATGAGAAAGATTATTGTTGCGTGCTAGAAAATCAGTTGCGGTAGAGTAAAAGTTTACACCTTAGCTTCGTTGTGGAGTACAACACACACACAGATGTTTGAAGAATTATTTATAAAACTCTAGAATTTTTACATGAAAAAATCTCGAAAAGAAAGAAAAACAACGGAGCCTAGCCCAATAAACATCTTCCACTATGTATCTATTTTAGAGTATAAAATTTTCCCGATAACGAGATTACATAATTGCATATTAGAAGGGCTGACAATGGGAATCCTAGAATCAGGAAACAACATCTATATAGCCATGGTTAGAGTGTAACAATTGGTGGTAGAATGATGGTGAACAAAATAAGTGAATGACGATGACGATCGTCGGTGGTGGTGACCGGTGGAGATGGCCGGCGTTGGTCGGTGGCGGTGACCGGCGATGGTAGTCGGCGGTGGTGATCGATGGTCATCAGTGGCGCAATGACCGAGTTGGTGAGAATAACCAACCACGATGGTTGACGATTAGAGATGATGGTGATGGCGGCTTGGCAAGAACCTTAGAATGACTCACTATCAATTAGGGATGATCAGTGAAGATGGTGGTGACCGGCGGAGATGGTCGAAATGGTTACAAAGGATCACTTGATGACCGCTAATGACCCTATGGCTTATCCGCACGACGCGGTTGACGGTCGACGGGATGGTCGGTAATCACAAGTTTAAGCAGATCACGCGTAGTTGGCATGACCTGACGATGGTCGATGGTGATGACCATCAATGACCCGGTATCACGGTGGTGGTTGACGGCGGTGGTTGGCGGCGGTGGTCGGTGACGGATGAGGGTGGTCAACGACCGTCGAGTGGTGGCACGATTATGCTTGAAGGATTTCAAGCTTTAGCACTCTCTCTTCTCTTTAGCTTGGCCTCCCCTCATGTGAAGAATGAGGGGCTATTTATAGATTAGAGGGGTGGCGTTTATATAAATATATGCAAAATTCAAACCACTCTTCCATTGGACGGCTCAAAATGATTCACTTGATCATCTGATGTATTTTGTGTATTTGAAAGCTCAAATGAAGTCAGAATTATGAGACCTTGGGCTTGTTAGATCCGACTAGTCAAGACGCTCAATTTGATTATAAACACTCTATGTTCAAGAGTCAATTTGATAATAAGCTCTTGATCTGAGTTAGTCTTGATTCAGAATCAGATTACTTTCAACATCAAGATTCGTGCTTCGACTAGTAAAATTTTCAGTGTCATATCAATTATAGCTCTACTCATCAAACCAATTAAAGAAGAAGTCGCCAAGATACTAGAGGCCAACATCATTAGAGAAGTTCAATACCCATAGTGGATATCAAAAGTGGTGGTGGTGCAAAAGTTTAGCAAGAAATAGAGGATGTGCATGGATTTCATAACTTAAACTTGACATTTCTAATGTAAGGGTTCCTACTTTGAAGTTTGATGCACTCGTCGACTCTATGGTTAGTTATTTAGTAATGAGTTTCCTAGATGTATTTTTAATGTACTACCAATGATAAATACACCCGGTCTACTGAAAGAAAATGATATTAATCACAAAGAGGGTATCTACTATTATAAAGTGAGCCCTTTAGACTAAAAGAACACAGGGTGACTTACCAAAGGATAGTGGATTGAGTCTTCAAGGATTAGAAAGGCAGAAACATAGAGGTCTAAGTAGATAACTTGTTGACCAAAAGGTTGTTGCCCAAGAAACATGTTGACAAACTAAAAGAAACTTTTGCCATCTTAAAGAAATATAACATGCATATCAATCCTCTAAAGTGCAAATTCAATAGAGGTTTCGTGATCACCCCATAAGGCATAAAAGTCAACCCCAATAAAGTGAAGGCCATACTCAACATGTCATCACTAAGGATGATGTAGAAAGTTTAGTGATTCGCCAGGTGAGTCCTGAGGTTAAATCAATTCATTTCAAAGGCTGGAAAGCACAGCTTGCCATTCTTCAAAGTGCTTTGAGGTGCTGAAAGGTTTGAGTGGACCCTAGAATGATAGAAGGCTTTTAGTGACTTGAAGAACTTTCTCACATCACTCCCATAATTATAAAGCCCAAAGAAAGGTGAGACCTTACTTGAAGTGGCACAAGGTGCTAATCAAATGATAAAATGGACCAACTTTAAAGCATGAAGAATTGAAACAAAGTCCCAATAAAGTGACTAAATGGACTATATTCATGAACTTGGCGAAAGAGTTTCAAAAGGGCTTGATGTTCGATGCATGAAAATTATTATGGAGACTTTATTTATGTGTTTTATGAGTTGTAATTAGTATTAGATGATGTATTCTATCATGTTTAAGTGATGTATGTATGTTGCGGTTGAAATCATGTAAGTTTATGTGTTAATAAAAATAGGTGTAAGTCTGGCACCTAGGCGTTGGTCTACTAGCACCATGGCACTACATTTTGAGATATTTAATGTTTGGGGACAGATAGGGCAACGTATAGGTGATCTATTTTTAGCGCCTAGGTGCTGCGTTCTTACAGGTTTAGTTTTAAGCAATTTTTAGAATTGGTTAAAATGTTATTTCGAAGGGATACACCCTTTGGTGACTAGTATCTTATATAAAAACATTTTATCTATGAAACTAAGTGGTTTTTTATGTTTGGTGAAAAGAATTGAGTGATTAAACTCATTAGTTGGAGCTTGGTGGCTGCCCAAGAAAGGCAGTTTGGTGATTCACTTCCAAATACTACTTTGGTGAGTGGTGCTATTGATTTATTAGTTTTATTTCAAATGTTATGCTTTCCTTCTAATATTTTATAATATTTGGTTTTTGGGATTTTGTTCTACTTTCAAAAATTAATCCATAATTTTTTTTTTAAAATTCTATATTAATCCCATTTGCAAGTATAAGTCTCACTATAAATTTTTTCAGAACCTAGTCTGAGTGTGGCATGCTTTTGGTTTACCAAATCTCCACAAACAAATGTCAAAATCTCTAGATCATTAATCCACTTAATTACCTATATTATTAAAATATTAATTTGTTCAAGCCCTCTAAAGATTTAAGAGTTTACTTCACTTAAAGTTCAAAACATCTTACTAATAGAATTCATTTTTTGTGTGACCTGTTTGGAGAACTATTTTAGAAAAATTATCAAACTTCTCTAAAATTTAAGAAACTTTCTAGATTACAACTACATGCCTTCCATTATATTCTTCTCTTTTCTATTTCAAGTAATTTGGATATCTTACAAGAGATATCCAATTTAAGTAAGTTGGGGTTCTATATCTAGGATTATTTTCAATTCATTGCTTGACCGACTACTTTCACTTTAAAATTCTTCTTTTCCACTTAAAACTAAACAACACCTCATATAGCTTTACTCTCCTAAGAATTTTAGAAGAGACATAATCCACTATTTTAAGCACTTTAGTGATCCAAACCTTGCATCCATAGAATTACAACTATACTTATGAGTCGATGAAGACTTGGTTAGCTCAATTCTACTTAAAGAAGAGTGTGAGAGGAAATGATCAGTGTATACATAAGAAAGTCACTGCAAAGTGCTAAGTTACATTATCCCATTATGGTAAAACTTGCACTCACTCTTATTGTATTAGAATAATGGCTCTGACTATACTTTCAAACCCATTCAATATGTGTTGTCATTGACAACTTACTCAAATCCATACTCACCAAATCAGATCACTCCAGAAGATTACTAAAGTGGATAGTGGAACTCAAAGAGTTTGACATATCATACTCACCAAGGATGATGATTAAGTCACAAGCGCTTGTAGATTTTCTCATCAATTTTAGCAACCCATGGGATGTCCAGGCTAGCCTAGAGCCTTTATGGCACATATATATATTGATTCCTCTTCAAGTGAGCAATGTTTGGGGCAAGCATCATACCAAAATGTCCATAAATTCAATTTGTTGGTGACAACTAACTAGTTTGAGTATGAGACATTATTTGTTGAACTAAGATTCACCAAAGGATTTGGCACTGTACATGTTACTATTTACTCATACTTGCAACTCATGGTGAGATAAACAAATAGGTATAAGTCCCTACAAAGATATTTGCTCAAAGTAAAAGTAGAAATTATAATGTTAGAATATTTTAAGATTGCGCAAGTGCCGAAGGAGCAAAACTAACTTGTTGACTTATTATCTAGAACAAGCTGGGGGAGTAGTCCATCATTTAACTTGCCCATCTTAGCATGGAGGCGGAAGAATTCGTGCAAATAGAAAGTGAAGACTTACATTACTAGGTTGACTGCATAAAGAAATTTCAATAAACTGGGAGAGCTTGGGGAGGAGATCAAGGGCACAAAGAGCTACAAAATTGAAGCCATTGAGTACTTTATATATAATCATAAAAGATTTATTTTAGAGATAAACAACCTCGCTTAACATAAGATTTTTGCAAGAAATAGAGCAAAGATAACTACTTAAAGAAGTGCATTCTAGCGAATGCGAGAGTCACTTAGAGGATAAACATTCACCCATATAGTCCTGTTGCAACAGTATTTTTGGCTCACATTGTAAAAAGACTTTGAAGAATTTACTAAAAGGTGCAAACGATATCAAAAATTCAGTCCTCCATAGCTATAGTCATCGTAACTCCCATAGCCCATCACTAGGCCTTGGGCTTTTTCCATATGGGGGATGGATTTAATTATGCCACTACCATTCGCTAGCGGTGAAAGGAAATTCATATTCATCATGATCGATTAATTCAGTAAGTGAATCAAGGTGAAACCACTTGCCAACATAACCACCCAGTTAGTACAAAACTTCATTTGGAATGATATCATCTGTAGGTATGAACGATCAATATTAATCAAAATAAATAATTGGTCATAATTCACCTATAGAAGATCAAGGAAATTCTACGAGTCACATAAAATCAAGCTAAAGTACACTTCAATACATCATCCTCAGAGCAATGGCCATGTTGAAGCGATGAATAAGAAAATCCTGAACATGTTAATGAGAAAAGTGTGAGGTGTTAAAGAGAAGTTGGTTAGCATCCTACCCATTATAATTTGGACATTCAAGATGTCTCCGATCATAGCAACTAGACACATGCCGTTCACACTTCCCATGAAACGGAGGTTATATTACCAGTCATGTATGAACTCCCTAGTCAAAGGGTTGTGACAACTATCGAATTGGGTAAGGAAATAGGTGAATTGGAGAAGTTGAATGCCAAATCCATGAAAATCTCCATTGACCTACTGAAAGGATGAGGATCAAAGACTCATTGAGACAGGAAGAGCTAAAGAGGAGAATGACTAAATATTATAATCTCCATGTGTAATTATGATAAATAATTAATATTTAATTAAACTCTAATTTAATTATTTTTATATTTTAGTTTAATCTAGAGAGTCTAATTAATTTTCCTAAGATCTCTGATATTTATTAAAGTGATTAAACTATTTGGATTTATCTTTACAATTTTTGTAATTTTTAATTAATTAATTATTCAAAATAGTCAATTCACTACAAAAATTAATAACTCTTAAACTAGTAAACTATTTAACTTGAAATTTTTATGATAGGTAAGCAATAACATTGAGTTTGAAATTTTAAACTTAATTGGTCTAGTATTTTAAGAGTAATGAAAGAAATATAATTTTCGCTAAAAATTAATTATTCCAAAAATATACAATCAAATTTGAGGATTTTGGGCTCATTGGATTCCTCTTGAAAAGAGAAATCCATAGAGCCCTTATTTGAATTTTTTGGTTAAGTGTTTTATTCTTTTTATGAGTTTTTAATGTTTTTGGGTTATATCAAATTGAAGAAATAAATAAATGAGAACTAATCATGACCGTCCATTCTATCGGATAAAATGGATGGCCAGAGGTTGTCTTCCTCAGGAGAGGCAGACCAAAGAGGGTTGGATGGGTGGGACCTACCCCAAATATCATTGGATCTCACAATCTTCCAACGATCATGTCCGAAATCTTTTTTTTTTCGCATTGGGGAGGTTCAAGTTGAAAAATACAACAAAGATCTAAAGAAAAAAAAGATCCTAGAATCACATCACTTTTTAACAAAGATAATAATTTATAGCTTACCTAAAGGGTTTTTGTTAATTACCTCACTCAAGCCAACATAAGTATATTTTTTACGTCAAATTCGATCATTGACTTAAGTCGAAGCTCTCACATGATTCTCTCCCTTTGCCTCCTTTTAGATCATCTTTGCTGCTCACCACCATCATATTTTTCTAGAATCTACTTGATTTGGTCTTTTTGTGATGCAAAGGTGGGGGATGGGTTGGCTTTACTTCTTGCGAGATGGAGAAGGTGTTAATTGCCAAAAAAAAAAGCTTCTTAGCCTCTTTTCTCTCCTTCTCTTTATATGGCCAAAAATCTCAATTGAAAGATTGATATGGAGGTATGGCTATTGATGGACTGATAGCTAGAATTCACTATGAGGAGTGGTTGACTGTCTAAAAATCACTCCAAGCCAAAAAGTGGAGTAATGGGAGGGGAGGTGAGATGATTGAGAATTTCAGAACTTTGCATCTTTTCATTTCTTTTCCATCCCCACCCTTGACTTTTGATTCTCCTTCATATGAGTTGAGATCTCAACTCATGTGTGGTGAGATTTGCTAAAGTTTAATGAGTTGAGTTTGGGTTTGGGTTGGCTTGAATCCATCTTGACCTAATTTGGCTTAAACAGGTTAGTTTAGGTTCAATTGGTTGGTTTGTTCAATTTGAGTTTACAGTAGGCTTAAATCATATTTAATGAGTTGTTTAGAATGATTAAGTTTGATTGATTGCACTTGATTTAGATTTATTTTGGGTATGACCCAAATTAGCCTAATTAAGTTAATTTGAGTTCACTTGAGTCTATTGGCTAGATTGACCAAATTGGACCTAATGAGGGTTGAATTGCATTTAATTAAGTTTTTTAAGTAATTAATTTAATTTATTTTTATTTTGGCTTGTTATGTTTCATATAGGTCAATTTTGGCGAGGTTGACCAATTGTCCAAATTATCTAAATTGGGTGTAATTGAGAGTTCAATTTTATTTTTCGGTCAAATTGGGCTACATTAGCTCAATTGACCAAATTAAAGAGAAACTAGTTCTGGAAGATGCTGAATCATGTAATTGGAATGACTATAAGGCTTTAGATTGATTTAATTTGATTTGGATAAATTTAATTTGGTTTTTATTAAGTTTTTATTTAATTTGGGCTTTTGGGTCAAATTGGATCAAATAGACTAATCGACTAAATTGGATCAGTTAAGGATTATGATATGATCGATCATCATTTTAGAGGTTATTGATAGCTCTGATAGGATCCAATTTAGAATTGATTAGATTTTAACTCAATTTAGGCTTTTATATCAAATTAGGTCAAATTAGGCTAAGTGGGTCAATTAGGTTAATTAGATTACAATTGAGTTTCAATTGTGTTTGATTGAGTTTTGAGGTGGTTTGAAGCAATTGATTCATTTTAATTTTATTTGATTTTTTAAGAACTTCGGTGATTTTGAGCTAAAATAGATCAATTGTATCAACCATGCCAATTGTCTCAATCTAGGCTTAATTGAATTTATATTTTAGATTAGATTTACCTAATTTAAATTTTTATTAAATCTTATTGAATTTTGATTTGATTGGACTTACCTTGTCCAATTGGGCTAGGTCAAGTCACATGGGGTCCACTAGATTAACCTAGGTTTCACCTTAATGTGTTAAATTTTAAATTTAATATTGTTTTCATATTGTGATTTCAGTTTTGCTTTGATTTCTTATTTATATTCCTGCTTTAGTTTGGGTTGTGCACCTAGTTACTAAATGTAATGTCCTAAGTGTCTAATTAGGAAGCCCTTAATATAAGATTAAGGAGATTATCAACCTCACTAAAAAAATGAGATTAATAGAACCTTAGTCCTAGATCAAATCCTAAGTCTAAAAAGAAAGTTGTCAACAAAGAGTAAGATTAACACCCAGTGATGTCGTTAACTATAAAAAACCAACACTCTATACTTGGCACCCATATATTCTCCCTAATATATAATTAAATGTGTACCCAAAACACTTATGCCATAATGAGTATGATCAAAAGCTTTTTGTCGAGTAAATTACTTGAACAAAATTTTTAATTGCAACACGATTGAGTATACTCAGAGAACATATTTCATGAAGTATATTTAAGTCACAAACAATGACAATAAGTGCCTAGCTAACAAACATGAATAGGTACTCACCCTTATCATAATAAACAAGTTGCATCCAATAAGTATTTGTCATTCCAAGTGATTGCACTAATAAGATAACCTCATTCAATAAAAGAAAGGAGGTGTAAAAAAAGGAGTCTTTTATTTCTTCAAAAATTTCATTTACAAAATGTGAACATGTTAGTATACTAATGATATCATATACATTCTCTGAGTCAGAAGAATAAAAAAAGAGAAAGAAGAGGAGGAGAAAAAACTGAATAGCTAATGTTTTTTTCATCATCGCCTTCATTAGAGTCTAACCCTGACAGAGTAAGTACATTGTTGAAGTTTAGAAACTTGGCGTCTAACTAATCATTCTTCGCCAGCTTGGCAATCACATAGTTGGAACCTTCCTTGAACTTCTATCATAATATATATTCATGTACTCATCAAAATCAAGAAAGCTGGTCAACTTAACCTTCTTTCGCTAAAACTACTTAGTATGGTAAGATAGCTCCACCTCCAGCTCTTTCTTCACTTTTTCTTGGAAAGTCAGCTCTAGAATGGCTCACTCCTTCTTCTTCTCTAGGCATAACACCTTGTCCTTGATCTTAGTGAGTTCACCATTAAAGACTTCAAGCTTTCCCTTTATAGCCACAACCTCTATCCTCTTTGCTGATAGCTCCTCCCTTTTCAATAAGTACTTGTTGCAGACCTCCTAGATCAATTATCATGAAATGCTTAAGCAATCATGTCTGTAAAAGGTAGCTATCTATTAGGGAGGTCCATAAGAAGTGAGTCTAGCCCATCAAAGAAGATTGACATCCCTTGATTGAATGTCTTACTCATCAGATCGATAAGGTTGGGAGTAAAGTTGCTCACATTGTACTTCGACTCCATGCCAGTCCTACTATTCTTGCTTTTGTGATCGCAAGCAACAGAGCTGACTACACTTTTTTTTTTGGACTATTTGGGTAGTGAAGTCAGCCCCGCTTCACTTTTTTGGCTGACTCTTGAAGGGTGGCCTCAGTAGAGTCCAACTTGTTATCGACCCCTTCACACTTATCTAAGAAGCCGATCACCATAGAATCTAGATGGAGGGGCACCGACCATTATCTTCTACAAATTAACAACAAAATAGGATTACATAACTAAACAAAAAATCACAAATATGATATGAAAACTTCACCGAAGAGAAACTCATGGGCTTTGCTAAAATGGAGATAGTGGCTGATGTCTAATCCCTTACATCACTTTCTCTCATATCTCCTTCACTTATGACTCATATATGAGGCTTTCACCTTGTCCTTAAGAAAGGGGTGGGAGTTGTTGATAGCCAGCCGAGCTTTTGACAATGCACAGCTTTGGCCACGTCATCCTAAAGTTGTTCGATGGGTCGTGGATTTTTAGAAGAACCACTAAAATGTGGACGGTGTTTGATGATGAAAACATAGTAGAATAGTTGCATGCTACAAGCTAATACCTCCTTTTTTTTAGAAGATGAGGAAGGTGGTGTTGCTTTCCATTGAGTTTAGCAAGACTTGGGAAGTCACCACCCATAATAGTCAAGAATGTCCACCCACTCATAGAGAAGTAAGAAGTGAAATTGAAACTAAAGTGGTCCAAGGGGATGCACAATTCATTGGGCTTGATGGTATTGGTTCACATTTCCTAATCAACCTCACACCAAGAAATTTGGATTGCCAAGGAAGTAAACTATGAAACATGAATGAGGCAATTGATGGCTGAAGCTTAGGAAACTCTCTTGCCTCAATTTACACAAACCTAACAACTATTTTCTTTAGAGCCATCATCACCATACCATGTATTATTAGCAGTTAAAAATATATATAGTGGGTGAGAAAGCAATGAAGTAGGTTGTGCAACATGAAGTTACTCACTCAGGGCTAAGGGTGAAAGATAATAAAGATTGAACCATTTATAATGAAAATAAATTTTACATTAGTCATTAAATGAAAAGATTATTACAAAATCCTGTGGAAATCTAAGGTGGCACATGTATACCCAAAGTAAGTGGCCAAAATACTAAAGGCTCATCACATGCATGGCAAGTATTATAGAAACATGGGTGTCGACCACTTGGGCATGAACTCACCCTCAGAAGGCGAACATTTTGGGACAAATGACCTTCTTAAGGTAGTTCAAAAATAACATACTTTTGCAATAGGGAAGAATGGCCAATTGATTTTGGGTTGATTTAGATGGGGAATTGGATGAGTTTATGAGAATGGGTCATATGGCTTAGGAAGGAATTTTGGAACTTGGATTTGATTTTGGGATTGAATTATTTGGAATTGGGTTTGGATTTGGATTTGATAAATGATTGAGAGATTGAATTTATCTTTGAGAAAATCAAATGAATTAGAGTTGAATTGAATTTGTTTAAAGCTAAGCCCATAAGATGAAATCAAAGGGCTTAGAAATGGTTTTGAATTCAACCATAAGGTTTATGAAGAATTTTGAGCTTGGATTTGATCATGAGATTGATTATGAGTCTTGGAAATTTGGTTTGGATTTGGCATGAACTTGAGGTTTGGTTTGAGAAGGAAAGCATGATTAGGTTTAGGCTATAGGGTAGACAAGTCTTCCTAAGTCCTAAGGCATAACCTATTCCTATGGCTAACCTTTCTAAGTCTCTAGGCTTAGGTTAAGTGTTCACCTAATCACTAGAAGTGTCTTAAGAATAAAGAGCTATTAGTGTCTATAATATTCCTAGATCTATGATGAGAAAGTTGAGAACTCACTCCAAAAGTGAGGTCAACACTACCATATAAACTATTTTTTTTGTAAAAGCTTGCTACTTACCATTAGAATTAAAATGTAAAAGTTATTGAGAAATTAATAAATTAAACTTTAATTTATAGGAAGTATGAGAGAAAAGTCTTACTTTTTACGATGACACTACCTTGTTTTGCTACTTAAAATAAAATAATTGCTAGAATACTTAAGGCATGGAAGGAGCTATAAATAGAAATTGGCAGGTTGGGATAGTCAAATGTCGAGAGATAAAAAGAGGGGAACTTTCATTTTATAGCTTATTCATTTTGTGGAGCAAAAGCATGTGAAGATAAATAATTATTAATTTTCCTATATTCTTTTAATAATGATGAAAATGTTAGAAAGAAAGGTGAAGAGAGGAGTCAATGACATTAAAATGTTTGTGAGCAAAGCATCATCTAATAGGTACTATAATGCCATGGTTATGAAGGCATTGATGCTTGACATGGATTTTACAACCTAGGAGGCATAAAAGAGTGAATCATCAACTAGAGAAATTGGGAATACTATATAGAATCACTATTTCTTATAATGATTACTATAATTTGGGAGCTTTTCACTAATGCAAATGAACACTAGAATTATGAGATACTTGTTAGATATAAGTGGGTACCTTTTGATTGAACTTATGTAAACCATGCTTACCATTTGAAGGATATTGGGAATGATGAGTATGCAGTCTTTATAAGTAGGCTTGTTGATTATGATGAAATTCATAAATTTTTAATAAAACCAGAGTTAGGAGCATAACGGAAGAAGATGGATGATAAAATCATTATGTTTACCTCAAGCAGTATAAAATTTGATGCTAAAGCTTGACATTATTTTTTTTCTTTTAAATTGATGCCTATAACAAATACAAAAGAGATAACAAGAGATCGAGCAATGCTTACCTATGCAATTTAAAAATGTTTTACAATTGATACAAAAAAAGTTATTAAGGGGTCAATTTTAAATATTATGAAAGGAGGGACTACATCAAGGTTAGGCCATTCTTCTTTAATTGATCAATTATGCGTGGGAGCTGGAGTTATAGAATATATATCTGAGGAAGTGCAACATCCAAAGTTTACTATTACAAAGTAGAAGATTGCTTCTTACACTTCTTAACTACAAAAAATTGGAGAGTGTTCTTCACAACCTTAGATTCCAAAGACTCCTAGATCAAAACCATGTATGATGCTTCTTAAGAAAGTAATAGATTTGTAAGAAAAAATAACAATAATCGTTCACTCATTACAAGAGCAAAAATGGTTGCAACAAGAGATGGATATTTACATGAATTATTATGTGGATTGACAAAATCACTAGGTTAACTACTTAGCTGATTTTAACTCTATTTTAGTCATGATATTTACAAAGTACTCTACAAATGTTATGAGTTTCTTTATCCACCAAACATCCCACTTTATGGAGTATATTCTCAACCTAAGTAACAAATGGTGGAAGATTCAGATGAAGAAAAACTTCAATGAGCCAAGAAAGTTTATCTTAATGTACTTTTTTATTTTATTTTATGTAAGGATAGTAGAACCTCTTAAGTTTGAGAGAGGGGTGTGGCCATTGTCTAGGATTCCTATCAATTAGTGTTGTTATATGTGTTACTTTGTGTGTTGGTAAGAGGATGAACTGTTAAGGCATTGATTTTTCAAGTGCCATAGAGCTTGTTATCTAACTTTTAAAAATCATTAGAGAAGTTGTTGTAGTAGTTGCTTGGGCAGTCTTAAATGGAATGAACTTAGGAGAAGAAAAATAGTAGAAATTCTTTGGAGCACCTCAACACTCAATTTTGTTGCATCATGGAGAAGAAAAAAAAGTTGTGATTGTAAGTCTCGCTTCTTTAATCATAGAATGTTTAATATTTTAGAATGAAGTTGTTAAGAAAATATTTATTTTAAAAGAAACAAAAATTAGTTTTTTTTTTAAATTTATTTTAATTGCTTGTGTTAAATTAAATATTTATAAATTGTCATGTTAAGAGTAATCATGCATATTTTATTAGCATATAAAAAAAGATGAATAAATTGTAATGCTAAATGCATAATTTGAGAGTAGATTTGTATCCAATTAATATTCTTATAACTCACTAACACATAACTGATTGTATTGAAATCAACTTATTTAAATGATTAAAATTTAAAGTAGTTTTTTTTCATCAATTTATAATTTTAGTATTAATCTTTTGTGAGTGTATCACCTCTAGCTTAATTTAAAATAATATGTATACAAATTTTCTAGGATGTAATATCATAAATATTTGAAGATTGAAAGAAGTAAACAAACATCTAAAAAAATGCCTAACACTATTAGTCTAAACAAATTTAAAGAAAAAAAAGGAAAAGAAGGAAAGAAAAATGATAAAAAGTGAGGAAACATATATTATATTAACAATTGTTGTGTACTTAAATCGAACTTTTCTTTTTATTTATACTAAAATAATTACTTCCTAATAATATTAAGTATTAATCATACTCTAACTAAGGTAATACATTTATCAAAGGTTTAATATTGCTTTTGTTAGTTGAGTGAAAATGAAAACAATTTTAATTAACCAAAAAAAGTAATTTTTGTAGTTTATTACTTATGCACCTAATAGATAAAATACCATTTTGGGAGGAAATAAAATTCAAAATTGATTTTATTGATTACTTTATGCATTGTTTTTATATGCTAATGAATAATGCACAAAATAATTTCATAAATAATTTAATCTAAACCACAATATTTTAATAAAGTTGGTGAATGCTTCTGAATTAATTTTGTTCATTATTTACTTGAGTACAAGTAAAGATTTAAGTTTAGGAGAATTTGAATAATGAGTTTTAATCATAAAAATAACATAGTTGTTTAATTGATTCTTAAGTAGTAAATAAATAAATTCTTACTGAATTTATGATATTTATATATACAAGTGAAGATGGTAAGAACAAAATAACAAATGGACACAAGGATGATTCAATATTGAAGATAATAAAGTTATAGGAAAAACATGAGCAAAAGCTTATTTTTGACCTGAAGCAACAAGACGTTGCACAATTCATCATTTGGCATTATAAAGATAAAAAAGAAAGCACTATATCACTGGTATTGAACATTAAGGTGATACCTGAAATTCATAGAACCCTGTAGGAGGGCTAAGGCGTTGTACTTTCAGGTGCTAAGTGGCTTTGAGATGAAACTATACAACCAAAAGCAAAATTTCACTAGAAATTAAAGGAGTTTTGTGAAATTTTTGGGAAGTTATACGAGGACTTCTATGAGTAATAAATCAAGACACTTTTAGAAGAATAAAAGAGGACTGTTTTAGAAAATAGGAAGACTTTTTATAAGGGATTGGAGATAAGAAAAGTACGTGTTTCAATGCTAGCTTCCTTAGATGAGTTCACTTCATCAAGGTGTGTATCCTTGGTATATAGTGATGGCTAGCATTAATGTTCATTAAAATATTTGGCATCACTTTTGGAGATAATGAAGGTCAACTTTATTGGTGATGGAAAGCGTGGGCATTGTTGGCTCTATTGTTGTTGGTGAGAGAGGGATTCTTTGTTGATGGCAATAACTTTCAACAATTTTGATTATAATGACAGGTGTTGGCTTCAATGATGGCAATAAGCAATGATGTTGGTGAAAACATTAATTCATATTGATGTTTATTAATGGTGAGAAATGATGTGTAGTGGATATTTGTGTAGTTTGATGTTGAGTAATAATATTGGGCAATAGTGTATGACATACAAGAGTACCAATAACAATTCATGATAAATGATATCAGACATCAATAATGGATAATATCATTAGTAGATATCAAAGACAATAATGGTCAAATTAGATCAAATAGGCCAATTGGCTAAATTGGATCAGTTAAGAATTAAGATATGATCAGTCATCATTTCAGAGGTTATTGATAGCTCTGATAAGATCCAATTTAGAATTGATTGATTAGATTTATACTCTATTTAGGCTTTTATATCAAATTGGGTCAAATTAGGCTAAGTGAGTCAATTAGATTAATTAGATTACAATTGAGTTTCAATTATGTTTGATTGAGTCTTTGAGGTGGTTTGAAGCAATTGATTCATTTTAATTTTATTTGATTTTTTTATAACTTCGGTGATTTTGAGCTAAAATAGATCAATTGCATCAACCATGCCAATTGTCTCAATCTAGGCTTAATTGAATTTATATTTTAGTTTAGATTTACCTGATTTAAGTTTTTATTAAATCTCATTGAATTTGGATTTGATTGGACTTACCTTGTCCAATTAGGTCAGATCAAGTCCTATGGGGTCCACTAGATTAACCTAGGTTTCACCTTAATGTGTTAAATTTTAAATTTAATATTGTTTTCAAATTGTGATTTCAGTTTTGCTTTGATTTCTTATTTCTATTCCTGCTTTAGTTTGGGTTGCGTACCTAGTTACTAAATGTAATGTCCTAAGTGTCTAATTAGGAAGCCCTTAATCTAAGATTAAGGTGATTGTCAACCTCACTAAAAAAATGAGATTAATAGAACCTTTGTCCAAGATCAAATCCTAAGTCTAAAAAGAAAGTTGTCAACAATGTGTAAGATTAACACCCAATGATGTCGATAACTATAAAAAACCAACACTCTATACTTGGCACCCATATATTCCCCCTAATATGTAATTAAATGTGTACTCAAAACACTTATGCCATATTGAGTATGATCAAAAGCTTTTTGTCGAGTAAATTACTTGAACAAATTTCTCAATTGCAACACGATTGAGTATACTCGGAGAACATATTTCATGAAGTATATTTAAGTCGCAGACAATGAGAACAAGCACCTAGCTAGCAAACATGAATAGGTACTCACCCATATAATAATAAACAAGTTGTATCCAATAAGTTTTTGTCATTCCAAGTGATTGCACTAATAAAATAAGCTCATTTAATAAAAGAATGGAAGTGTAAAAAAAGGAGTATTTTATTCCTTCAAAAATTTCATATACAAAATGTGAACATGTAAGTATACAAATGATATCATATACATTCTCTGAGTCAGAGGTAAGTACATTGTTGAAGTCTAGAAACTTGGCGTCTAACTAATCATTCTTCACCAGCTTGGCTATCACATAGTTGGAACCTTCCTTGAACTCCTATCATAATATATATTCATGTACTCATCAAAATCAAGAATGCTGGTCAACTTAACCTTCTTTTGCTAAAACTCGTTAGTATGGTAAGATAGCTCCAGCTCCAGCTCCTTCTTCACTTCTTCTAAGATAGTCAGCTCTAGAATGGCTCACTCCTTCTTCTCCTCCTTGCATAACACCTTCTCCTTGATCTTTGTGAGTTCACCTTTAAAGACTTCAAGCTTGCCCTTTATGACCACGACCTCTATCCTCTTTGCTGATAGCTCTTCCCTTTTCAATAAGTACTTGTTGCAGACCTCCTAGATCAATTACCATGTAATGCTTAAGCAATCATGTTTGCAAAAGGTAGCTATCTATTGGGGAGGTCCATAAGAAGTGAGTCTAGCCCATCATTGTAGATTCCCATCCCTAGATTGAATGTCTTACTCATCAGATCGATAAGGTTAGGAGTAGAGTTGCTCACATTGTACTTCAACTCCATGCCAGTCCTACTATTCTTATTTGGATGATCGTAGGCAGCATAGCTCACTATACTTTTTTTTGGACTATTTGGGTGGTGAAGTCAGCCCTGCTTCGCTTCTTTGGTTGGCTCTTGAAGGGTGGCCTCAGTAGAGGCCAACTTGTTGTCGACCCCTTCACACTTGTCTAGGAAGCCAATCACCATAGAATCAAGATGGAGGGGCACCAACCATTATCTTCTACAAATTAACAACAAAATAGGGTTACATGACTAAACAATAAATCGAAAATATGATATGAAAACTACACTGAAGAGGAACTCATGGACTTTGCTAAAATGGAGATAGTGGCTGATGTCCAATCCTTTACATCACTTTCTCTCACATCTCCTCCACTTATGAGTCATATATGAGGCTTTCACCTTGTACTTAAGAAAGGGGTGGGAGTTGTTGATAGCCAACCGAGCTTTTGACAATGAACAGCTTTGGCCATGTCATCCTAAAGTTGTACGATGGGACGTGGATTTTTAGAAGAACCACTAATATTTGGACGGTGTTTGATGATGAAAACATAGTAGAATAGTGGCATGTTGCAAGCTAATCCCTCCTTTCTTTTAGGTGATGAGGATGGTGGTATTGCTTGCCACTGAGTTTAGCAATACTTGGGCAGGCACCACCCATAATAGTCAAGAATGTCCACCCACCCATAGAGAAGTAAGAAGTGAAATCCAAACCAAAGTGGTCTAAGGGGATGCACAACTCATTAAGCTTGATGGTATTGAATCACATTTCCTCATCAACCACTCACACCAAGAAATTGCGATTGCCAAGGAAGTAAACTGTGAAACATGAATTAGACAATTGATGGCTGAAGCTTAGGTAGCTCTCTAGCCTCAATTTACACAAACCTAACAACTATTTTCTTTAGAGCCATCATCACCATACCATGTCTTATTAGCACTTAAAGTATATATATAGTGGGTCAGAAAGCAATGAAGTAGCTTGTGCAACATGAAGTTACTCACTCAGGGCAAAGGGTGAAAGACAATAAAGATTGAACCATTTATAATGAAATGAAATTTTACATTAGTCATTAAATGAAAAGATTATTACAAAATCTCGTGGAAATCTAAGGTGGCACATGTATACCCAAAGTAAGTGGCCAAAATACTAAAGACTCATCACAAGCATGGCGAGTATTATAGAAACATGGGTGTCGACCACTTGGGCACATACTCACCCTGAGAAGGCGAACATTTTGGAAAATGACCTTCTTAAGATAGTTCAAAAATAGCATCCTTCTGCAATAGGGAAGAATTGCCACTTACAAATCATGACTTCACATACTCGTAGCAAGGCTTATCACTCACTAATAAGCACTCACCTCTAGCATATATTTGATTAGTTCTTTCTTCTACTCATTTTTGTAACACTCCTTACCCCAAACATTATAAGTGTGGGGTGATGGGGCCCTTTTAGAGCATTCAGTTGCTCGATTTGGTTATAATCTTTTTGACTAGCTTATTTTAGGAAAGACTTTAGTTCTTTATTCTCTCTTTGTCTTTGGGACAAGAGAATTCCTCCCTCTTTTTGTATTAAGACTACTTGAAAGATAACAAAATTAGATCTTTCCCCCATTCTTTCTATTACCTATTGCCATCTCTTCAACCCTACTTCTTAGATATCTTCTGAGGTTCTACTTTAGCCGCCATAGATAGATTTGAATCCATCAATGCAAGTCATGACAAAAATAGTTATAATACTTGCTTTCCTTTTAAAAGGATTAGAAGTAATTCAACACTCAAGAGATTGGTAACAAATGTGAGTGACCTTTCACAAATTTACTTTATTATTATAATAAATAATATTACAAATGCACTCACTGGCCCCCTATATTAAATATGAAGTTGGCGCCTATGAAAACAATAGAAGACTTGCTTGACTCAACATAGTGTTGAAGGAAGGTCAACTCAACCTTTATAGTCGCCAACCTCTATTGAGACTTAACCTCTACTGCATTACTTTATTGTAGCTTAGCCTCGAGCCTCATCCATAGCTTGATTAACTCTTGCCTCAATGAGTCCACACCTTCCTCCAGAGAAGCCACCCTTTTTTGCAAGGAAACAATCTAAGTTGAGTGCAAAAGCAACAATGACTCCACTTCAACTTGTCTTCCCTTAGGGTAGGGAGACCCACTCTTCTTAGGCTTACCATTGTCGAGATGGGTTGGTGAGGGGAGATGCACCAAAATATTTTAAATATCTATCAAGGTAAACCTAGTCTCTTATGTGGTCGATAGAGTAGGAGCAGTGGCGTCCCCCTCTAGGGTCAGATGGTCCACCCTCAAGGGAAGACTTGAGTCTATTAAGGCTCGAAAGAGACAGAATTACCCCTATATGATGAGAAACAAATTAGTTAAGCAACAAAAATGGGATTTGTGTAAGGCAATCTACTAAGGGTATAATCTTTGGAGAAACAGGCCGCTACTATAATGTGCCAACTTTCTCTTTACTTAAATGATTCGCCTAACAACTCGCTCATGGTCAATGAGCTATTTTTTCAAGATTACATATGGAATCTAGAGAGATGACTTCAATAGGGGAAGAGTGCTGGCTGTCACCCTTTACTAATGCCTGTACACTTGTTAAGCTATATTACAATAGTAAGATAAGAAATTATGAAATAGACATAAAATAATTAAGTCACCAAATAATGATGATTCTTACATCGGAGAGACACTCCTCCACCATGTTTTTCATGGAGGTAGTTTTTGCCAGCATGCTTACCATGACTCACCTTCACCAGACGAAGGAAACTTCATCCTCCTCCTCCACTTCCAAAGTGGCATGTGGACCTCCTAAAGCCAATGCAAAAAATAGCTCTACTTTGGCAACTAAGCTTTGTCTGACCAAAGGGGGAGGAGAAACACTAGGTTTGCCTATGAGTCCCCGCTACCATCCTTGGTTGGGGTTGCAACATTAGTTTGAGTGGGGGTTATTGAAGTGCTTGTTTTAGCCAGGGAAATAGTTAAAAAATTCAGCAATGTCTTGGCCTTCTTCACTTTTCAAAGATGAACCTAGAGCTCAGATAGTTAATATAGCCAAGGGACCTCTTGGAATCCATTAGTAAGAGAGCAATCTTTCTATCAGTAAGAATAGGCTTGACAAAGAGTAAGCAATATAAACTCTATAACAAAGTGGGGAGAAGAAATTTGAACCCCAAGTTGAAGCCTTTTTAATAGGCTAAGAGTGAAGAAATGCTAACAAAGGGGACGAAGTTAAAGGTGGCGTACATTTACAATAAGAAAGCTACTTTACTATCAAAATTTTACATAGAATTTATGATTAATTATCTTTTCATTTATTTTTGTCTTTTTATGAGTTACTCATATAAGGAGTAGAAGTGTCAAAGAGCTATGCAAAACCCATGCACCTCATGAGCTGGGAGACTATCCAGATCAAGACAACTTAGGCACAATAACCCACATCAGGGATAAGGACCCTCGCATGTCAAGTGAGCACATAAGGAATAAAATTTTTGTTGATTGATCATTGTCCATCAACTGACCTTAAGATCTATTACTCACTTATATATGGGTACATAAATCAATTATTCGATCATTTATATTCACAAATATAAATAAAACCTACATTCCAATGACCAGAACTAAATCAAACTAAATCAATTTCTTTCTAAGCCCTTATTGACCTACCTCTATAAGCTTATTCAAATTTTCTTTCAAATCACTCCAAACTCAAGTATATTTTTGGAATTTTATTCTCTCTTTTGATTGAATTATTTTATCATATTAATTTAAAGCTCTATCTAAATTCTTATACAAAATACATAAGAATGAAATAAAATAGGTACGTGCCATTGTTAACCAGGGAAGTGAGGTAACCAAATGACCTCCTTGGGGCTAGCTAAAGCCTCATGTTCTTGGCATGTCCAAACTATATACCCATTACATTCAAGCACATGTAAATTTGCATACATGAACATAAGAAAGAGAGCTCCGAATCATCTGATTAATTAATCCAACAACTTAATCATTCATGAATGCATGGATTTTTGATAAAAGATAATGGGTTCTAATTCCATAGTTAAATACACACACACACACACATGTATAAGAGACATAAGCTAGTACATGCCATTATTAACCTAGGAAGTGAGGTAATCAAATGACCTTCTTGGGGCTAACTAAAGCCTCGTATTCCCAAGATGTCCAAACTAAATATTTGCTTTTCTTAAATACATATGGATGTATACATAAATAATTGAAAAAAAACTATGCAAAATCTATATTTTTATTTGATTGAAACATTTATGCATGTGGGGTGAAATCTTATCCAAATTCAAATATTGAAATAAATAAGAATGAAATCAAATAGAGTACGTGTCTTTGTTAAACTAGGGAAGTGAGGTAATCAAATGATCTCCTTGGGGCTAACTAAAGTCTCGTATTCTTGAGATGTCCATGCTATATACCCATTAACATTCTTACTTATATAAATCAACACATGAATGAAAGGAAAGAAACTTCATTTCATACACTTAAGTTATAATCACATACATCTCCAATGTATTTATAACTAGCATTCATAACATATATATAATTATTCATTTATAAGTTTTAGAAAATAGATTTAATAGTGATAATAATACACATATATTAATTTAAAACCAACACATGCAAGCTTGACATAAAGGTAATCATTTAATTTAATTAATTTTGGAAAAGATGAATGCATGAATCAAGTGGAATACAACATTTAACATGATTGGAAAGAAATAAAAGGACAGAAGCATCTGATTTTATTCAATCCAACTAATTTCTAAGGACAATCATACTAAACAAATTTATTTAAAATAAACCAAAGTTTCTTAATGTCATTTTTAATTTTATATTTGATTTAATTTAGAAAATGTGAGAAATATTTGCAAATCCTAATCTCATTACCTATGTGTGAGTTAATTTGATTTAATAAAAATAATTAGGTTGATTTCATGGATTAATTAGGTTAAGGTGTGAGTTAAATCAATTAATTAAACCATTACCTATGTTATCTTAAGATAACTAATTAAATGATTATTGAATTGAAAAGTTAATAGCAATGCTCCTATGAAATGAAAGGGGCTTAATGTAATTAGATCACGATCATTAGTTAATTAAGCTTAAGATACTCATCTAATTACTTTTAGGATTTTCTAACACAAGTGAGCTAATCATAATTTCATTAATCACTCTTTAAGTTATTAAACACCTAAAGCTCTACCCAAGAATGAACTAATTAAGATTCAACATGATTACTTTTTTAACTTGATTAATTAAGCAATTGATAAATTGATTAAGCTTTGATTAATTTAATTAATGAACTTAGGGAAATATATTAGGAAAGAGTCCATATTCTTATATCTTGAGTTCACCCACTATTAAGGAACAATTAACCATTTAATTAATTAATCCATTACTGTTCACATGATTAATTAAATATTAATTAAATTAAGAGATTAATTAGAGATTAATTAATCAATTCTCCTAATTTGGAAAGCAATAAATCTCAAGAAACTTAGAGGAGGCAGAGGTCATCCTCTTAAACAATCTTAAAAATTTTGGGATCAATTACTTGAATGATTAGAGAGTAATTAAGCTAATTAGGTTTTTAATTAAATGAAAATCAAGCTCTATTTACTATTCAAAACTAACTGAAAATATTTTTATTAAATTCTCCTTTGAAATACCTTTAAAATGAGCTTTTATTTATATTTTTGGATTTTTCTACAATTAGTTATGAATTATGAAAGTTGTAGCCTTAACAATATATTATTTAACCTTAATTAAACCTAATCCCATCGGCACCACGTGACGCGCTAACGCAGCGGCTTTCTAAGTGGCACCGTGAGATTGGTTATTTAAGTTGTCACATCCACGTGTTGAGTCAGCCAGCGGTGGACACGATATTGACCTCCGCCGTCTGATCTCGGATCGGACGACACAGATCAAACCCCCGATGTAAGGGAAAGAAATAAGGGAGATCTAACATGATTTGATCAGAGCCGTTCATTCCAATCATGTGGAATGGATAGCCCATGATCCTTTTTTCCACGCTTGAGCTAAGACCGACAGGTCGCACACTTGAGGAAGCTTCGTCTAGTTGAGATGAAGTCTTGTTGAGCAGTAATTGAGTTTGTTCCAAGTGGATTGCTTGGAAGGCCAAGGATCGAGCTTTGGATCTTTGGTCTTGATTGAAGTCCCTCCTCCGGCAGCTTTAGAGCTTGGGAAATGGCTTGGATGGGTTCGATAATGTGTGTGGAGGGTGTGTGAAAGAGAAATTAGATTGAGATGGAGTATTGGTGAAGTTAGGATTGAAACTAGCCTCCCCTAATTCGGCTATGCACGGGAAGATGGAATGTCAAAGGTGAGATGCATGGGATTGCAAGGAGGCTCGATATCATGTTAGGAAGCTCTCACAAATCGAAGTGGTGTGTTTCTCATTCAAATTGAGGGGGTATACCCCTCAGTTTACTGAGGTGGATGGACAGGATGGCTTCCCATTTTTTGGCTAGCTAGCAATTGTCAGAGCACCAGAGGGATCTCAATCAAGTCCACGTGGCTCATATGGATTGGAGGAACTCATGGGAGGTGGCTCAAGGCCTGATGTGGGGAGGTCTTCTTGCTTGGGTCCTGTGGTTGCTCGACTTGTATGGGAGGTGAGTTGGATCGCCTGTCTTTGGTCCATGGAAAGTCCTACTCCCTCTAGGTTGGGGTAGGAGGTTTAGGGATCCCTCATTTGAAGATGGATGGCTGCCAAGGTGAAAGGAGGGTAGACTTTGCCATATTTGGAAAAATCCCACTTAGGGAGGGGATCCATGCAAGATTTGCATTGGGCTTGGTTCCAAATGGGGTCGATTGATTTGGGTTGACCTAGGTTGAGTTTGGGTTGGGTTTGGTCAGCCACCAAAGTCCCATCGGTTGGTTTTATGGGTTTTGGCTTCATTTGGTCAAAAGGGTTCACATGGGTTCATGTTGGGTTGGGTTGACCAATTGGTGAAATTGGCTCAAACCAAGGCTTGGGTTAGGTTAAAATGATGATTTGAAGAGTTTTAGTTCAAGTGATTTTAATCAATTTGGCTTAAGTTTAATTTTTGGCTCACTTGGATTCATATGGATAAAATGGGCTAAGGTGACCAATTTGACTAATTTGACCAAATTGGTTGGGTTAGGTGTTGGTTCATGTTCAATTGGCCAATTGAAAATAATTTTAGGTTTTCGTTTGAATGAATTTGGATTTAATATGGATTTTGGTCAACTTGACCCTTTAGGTCAATTTGGGCTAGCTTGGGTCAAGTTGACCAATTTGTCAAATTGGGATCAATTATGGCTTTGGTCAAGTTCAATAATCAATTTGGAATGAACTTGAGCCATTGGTTGCAATTAATTTGAGTTAGATTATGATTTGACCCATTTTGACCTTTTAAGCCAATTTGGGTCAACTTGGGTCAAATGGCTAATTGAACTTGGTTTGGCTTAATTGAGGGTCAAGTAATGTTCAATCATTGATCATGGGTTTGTGTGAATCAATGGTTTCAATCAATTTGGTGTATGGACGGTTTTGATTAGTTTAGGTTTCATTTGGGCTAAAGGTTGACTTGGTTTGACCCAATTTAAGGTGATTGATCATCCTAGGGTGATTGTTGATCATTATTGAGGCTTGAATGAGCTTGGTTCAATCCAATTTGTGTTGGATTAGAACTTGGCTCAAAAAGGTCCTTTAGGCTACTTTGGGTCAAGTGGACCTAAATGGGTCAATTGGTTTGATTTTGGCTTGATTCAAGTTTAGTTGAACTCATGTATGAGCCTATGATTAACATATAAATTCAACTGCAATCAATTTGGAGTCCAATGAATTTTGGCTCATTTGAAGTTTTCAAGCCAAAGAGCTAACTTGGGCTTGACTTGGGTTGACTTGAGTTTGGTTTGGTAATTACAGGTTTTATTTATATTTGGATAAATGATTAAAGGAATGATTGATTCTTGAGAAAATCCATTAGTTTTGGCTTGATTTGAATAAGATTTGGCAAAGTTCAAGGAAATGGCTTAAAAGGCTTGAATTAGGTTTTGGTTTGATTTTGGATTTGGTTTTGGCAATTTGGATTTATATTTCATTTATATTTGGGAATATTAATGAAGATATAAATGATTTATGAGAAAATCACTTGAGTTTGGGGTGATTTGGAAGAAAATTTGACCAAGCTTAAAGATGTAGGTCAAAAGGGCTAAGGAGGAAATCAATTTAGTTTGATTTATTTTTAATCATTGGAAGGTGAGCTTCATTTATATTTATGAATATAAATGAAGGAGTAAATGATTTATAAAGAAATCAATTGATTTTGGGTTGATTTAGGTGGAGAATTGGATAAGTTTATGAGAATGGGTCATATGGCTTAGGAAGAAATTTTGGGACTTGGATTTGATTTTGGGATTGAATTATTTGGAATTGGGTTTGGATTTGGATTTGATAAATGATTGAGAGATTGAATTGATCTTTGAAACAATCAATTGAATTGGATTTGTTTAAGACTAAGTCCATAAGATGAAATCAAAGGGCTTAGAAATAGTTTTGAATTCAATCATAAGGTTCGTGAAGAATTTTGAGCTTGGATTGGACCATGAGATTGATTATGAGTCTTAGATATTTGGTTTGGATTTAGCATAAACTTGAGGTTTGGTTTGAGAAGGAAAGCATGGATTAGGTTTAGGCCATAGGGTAGGCAAGTCTTCATAAGTCCCTAAGGCATAACCTATTCCTATGGCTAATCTTTCTAAGTCTCTAGACTTAGGTTAAGTGTTCACCTAATCATTAGAAGTGTCTTAAAAATAAAGAGCTATTAGTGTCTATAAGAGTCCTAGATTTATGATGAGAAAGTTGAGAACTCACTCCAAAAGTGAGGTCAACACTACAATATAAACTATTTTTTTTGTAAAAGCTTGCTACTTACCATTAGAATTAAAATGTAAAAGTTATTGAGCAATTAATAAATTAAACTTTAATTTATAGAAAGTAAGAGAGAAAAAGCTTACTATTTACGATGACCCTACCCAGTTTTGTTACTTAAAATAAAATAAATGCTAGAATACTTAAGGCATGGAAGGAGCTACAAATAGAAATGGGCAGGTTGGGATAGTCAAATGTTGATAGATAAAATGAGGGGAACTTTCATTTTATAGCTTATTCATTTTGTGGAGCAAAGGCATGTGAAGATAAATAATTATTAATTTTCCTATATTATTTTAATAATGATGAAAATGTCAGAAAGAAAAGTGAAGAGAGGAGTCAGTGACATTAAAATGTTTGTGAGCAAAGCATCATCTAATAGGTACTATAATGCCATGGTTATGAAGACATTGATGCTTGACATGGATTTTACAACCTTGGAGGCATAAAAGAGTGAATCATCAACTAGAGAAATTGGGAATACTTTATAGAATCACTATTTCTTATAATAATTACTATAATTTGGGAGCATTTCACTAATGCAAATGAACACTAGAATTATGAGATATTTGTTAGATATAAGTGGTACCTTTTGACTGAACTTATATAAACCATGCTTACCATTTGAAGGATATTGGGAATGATGAGTATGTAGTCTTTATAAGTAGGCTTGTTGATTATGATGAAATTCATAAATTTTTAATAAAGCCAGAGTTAGGAGCATAATAGAAGAAGATGGATGATAAAATCATTATGTTTACCTCAAGCAGTATAAAATTTGATGCTAAAGCTTGACATTATTATTTTTTCTTTTAAATTGATGCCTATAACAAATACAAAAGAGATAACAAGAGATCGAGCAATGCTTACCAATACAAAAGAATGCTTAATATTTTAGAGTGAAGTTGTTAAGAAAATATTTATTTTAAAAGAAACAAAAATTAGTTTTTTTTTTAAATTTATTTTAATTGCTTGTGTTAAATTAAATATTTATAAATTGTCAAGTTAAGGGTAATCATGGATATTTTATTAGAATATAAAAAAATGATGAATAGATAGTAATGCTAAATGCATAATTTGAGAGTAGATTTCTATCCAATTAATATTCTTATAACTCACTAACACATAACGGATTGTGTTGAAGTCAGCTTATTTAAATGATTAAAATTTAAAGTGATTTTTTTTCATCAATTTATAATTTTAGTATTAATCTTTAGTGAGTGTATCACCTCTAGCATAATTTAAAATAATATGTATACAAATTTTCTAGGATGTAATATCATAAATATTTGAAGATTGAAAGAAGTGAACAAACATCTAAAAAAGTGCCTAGCACTATTAGTCCAAACAAATTTAAAGAAAAAAAAAAAGGAAAAGAAGGAAAGAAAAAATGATAAAAAGTGAGGAAACATATATTATATCAACAATTGGATGTACTAATTTCGAATTTCTTTTTTTATTTATACTAAAATAATTACTTCCTAATAATATTAAGTATTAATCATACTTTATCTAAGGTAATACATTTATCTAAGGTTTAATATTGCTTTTGTCAGTTGAGTGAAAATGAAAAGAATTTTAATAAACCAAAAAAAAAAAAAAAACTATTTCTTGTAGTTTATTACTGATGCACCTAATAGATAAAATACCATTTTGGGAGGAAATTAAATTCAAAATTGATTTTATTGATTACTTTATGCATTATTTTTATATGCTAATGAATAATGCACAAAATAATTTCATAAATAATATAATCTAAACCACATTATTTTAATAAAGTCAGTGAATGCTTCTAAATTAATTTTGTTCATTATTTACTTGAGTAGAAGTAAAGGTTTAAGTTTAGGAGTATTTGAATAATGAGTTTTAATCATAAAAATAACATAGTTGTTTAATTGATTCTTAAGTAATAAATAAATAAATTCTTGTTGAATTTATGATATTTATATATACAAGTGAAGATGGTAATAACAAAATAACAAATGGACACAAGGATGATTCAATTTTGAAGATAATAAAGTTAAAGGAAAAATATGAGCAAATGCTTATTTTTGACCTGAGGCAACAAGACGTTGCACAATTCATCGTTTGGCATTATAAAGATAGAAAAGAAAGTACTATATCGCTGGTATTGAACATTAAGGTGATTCCTGAAATTCATAGAACCCTCTAGGAGGGCTAAGGCGTTGCACTTTCAGGTGCTAAGTGGCTTTGAGATGAAACTATACAACCAAAAGCGAATTTTCACAATAAATTAAAGGAGTTTTGTGCAATTTTTGGGAAGTTATACTAGGAATTTTATGAGTATTAAATCAAGAAACTTTTAGAAGAATAAAAGAGGACTGTTTTAGAAAAAAGGAAGACTTTTTATAAGGGATTGGAGATAAGAAAAGTACGAACGAGAAGAAGATCAAGGGCAAATTTTGGGAACAAATTTGGCATTGATCATTTCTTTGTTTCATCTTATTTATTTGAACTTATGGAATGATTTTTCATGATTACAAGTTATGTTTTCCATATATTTTATGTTTGAAAATATTATGGAATGATTTTTTTTAGATTAATGGTGTAACAATGACTTCTTTTATCAATGATATGATTTGAATGTTGTAATATCACTTCAGTATTATTAGATTTATCTTGTGTTTAATTTAGTTGATTATGTGGCTAGTTTTAAATTTAAAACCTATAATATTTTATGATTTCAATAGTTAATTAATTCTTGATGTTATAAATCAACATGTTACACTAGTTGAGATAGGAATATACTAAATTATAACTTGTAATCATGAAACATCATAACTTAATGTGGCCAGTTGGATTAGTTCATAGAAGAATATAATGACAGAAGATTAGAGGTTCTAATTATTGAAAAAGATTAGAGGATACCTAAATTCTTAATTGATAATTCATACTTGTAATATTTCATCAAACTATAAATTGGATTAAATTAAGATACGATAAACCTTGAATCTAGTTTCAATTAAAAGCATAGATAATTTTCATAGTATTTTAGTTTAAATTAGTTTTGTTGTCCAATAATTGAGTAATATCATGAACTTATTAAATTAACAACTAATTAATTTTAGAATCAACAATCTACCTTCATGGGAATGTTACTCAACTTATTTTATATTACTTAAGCGACACATGCAATTTGGATAACATAGTGAAAAGTTTGATCAACAAGTGACCACCAAGTTTCTTGATTGGCTCGACTAGTTGGTGAGTCGTCCAAGTGGAGAATCCTAAGCTCTTTTATGAAGGCAAGCCCACATGTTTCAATGCTAGCTTCCTTAGATGAGCTCACTTCATCAAGGTGTGTATCCTTGGTATATAGTGATGGCTACCATTAATGTTCATTAAAATATTTGGCATCACTTTTGGAGATAATGAAGGTCAACTTTATTGGTGATGGAAAGCATGGGCATTGTTGGCTCCATTGTTGTTGGTGAGAGAGGGATTCTTTGTTGATGGTAATAACATTCATCAATTTTGATTATAATGGCAGGTGTTGGCTTTAATGATGAAAATATTAATTCATATTGATGTTTTTTAGTGGTGAGAAATGATGTGTAGTGGATATTTGTGTAGTTTGATGTTGAGTAATAATATTGGGCAATAGTGAATGACAATTTATGATAAATGTTATCGGACATCAATAATGGACAATAATGAGCATCTATGGAGGGCTTAAGCAACTATATTTGATAGTTATCATTAGTAGATATAGAGAGATTTATATGCATATTAAGGAGATTAATTATTTTCTCTTGTTTTTATTTTCGCCTCTTTGATGTTCTATAATCCTGATTTTGTTTGTTCATAAGTTCACGAGTTCACATTTTATTCTTGCTTCTATTGATTTTTTTTTGTTGAAAATGATAATTGACAATAAATAAATAACTTTTTAAAAAAAAAACTAATAACCAAATGATTAGTACCAATCAAAATAGTAAAATAATTCGATTCGATTTGCTTTGACAATTTTGTCCAAATAATGTACATCTTTAATATTGCCAAAAAATTAAAATATTGCACATTAAAATCAGTACAATTTTTATTCATGAGATTCTTTTTTTCATTACTAACAATTTGATTTTAATAAAGAATATATTTAAAAATAATTAAAACTTCTCCACATTTATATTATACCATGTATAATATTGTAAAGTCCAATATATAAAAAATAAAAAGGTTACATGATCAAAGATGGGACCACGATAGCCACATCACCTGGGATCTGCCCCACTGTCGAAAGAATGAGAAGAACACACAAATTTTTTTTTTTTTTGAGTGGTTAATCAACTATTTTTTTTATTTTAATCAGATAATCATAATTATAAGAAAATTATTAAGCAAAAGATTAAATTTTGAATATTACAATCTATTAAATTTTTATTTATTTATATAATTAAACAAAATTTAAAAACTTATCATAAAAATAATCAAATTTACATAATAACTCATTTATTTATATTCATAAACATAGCCATTTATTACTTAACAAGTAGGACTATAAAAATTTTAATAAAATACTCGCTTAATAATGCTTTAATTTTTAATTTGTTGTTTTATTTTAAATTGTTATATAAAAAATTTAAAACTTTATATTTATTAAAGTTATGTATATTATTAGATATATATGTATATTATGCAATTAACTTGTATTATTAAATAGTTTAGTTTATATATATATATATATATATATATATATAATTAATTAATGTATAATAATTTCATTTTGATTGGATAATATGTAACACATAAAATTAAAATATTGCTTAGTAAAATTAGTACAACATTGATCAAATAGCAGCAAACCCACTTTTTTATTAACAACACGATTATGCTTTTTTATTTCTTTTTTTCTTTTTGCATGTTCGTCTTCTGCCCTACTCTCCCAGATAACCTACTCAAATCGGAAAATAGCAGCAAACCCACTTTTCCCTCCTGCACCTCTCTCCTCTCGTCGCAGATCATCGTTTTAATGCTTTCATCTCCAGCCTTTTTCTTCTCCACGCTTCAAGGGCTTGTCCTCGTTTAAGAGGAAATCAAGAGCTTGGGCTCTGTAGAAGAACTTCAGCATGAACTCAACCTCAACCTTTGCTCAATTGCCTCGAGGTACATTTACTTTTCCGGCCACCTCCTTTTTTTAACCCGTGCTTTCGCTCATCTATCATTTAGTAAATATCTTCGACCTTATTTTGTTTGACCCCATCTCTTCCATTTCTTCTAATGGGATTTACTTGAATTGACTATAGTACTTCTGATTATAAATTTTTTATTTTATTTTATTTTATTTTTGTTATTTATTTATTTTATTTATTTATTTGTTTTTATTTTTATGACACTTCTAATTACAATTGCTTCAATTAAAATAGCTTTTGTGATAATTAAGATAGTTTTAATGAAACATCTTTAAATTAAAAATAAAATCACTAATTATAAATATTTCAATTATACGGAGCTTATATAAAAATTATTATAAACTTAGTATTATCACTAATTTTCTTGTATTTACTTACACTCATATATATTTTAATCTTTTCTCAAGGATGATTACTCAGTGTGAATGATAATAAAAAATTAATAAAGTAAGATTAATCTCAATAACTTCATTTTCTTAAAATTACTTTATATTGCATCTATTATTTTATCTAATTTTATTTAAATAATTATTCATCATTCTTATTTCTTTTGCTTTGCACACGATTATAAAATGGAAGAGACACCAGATTTTCGAGAGTTCAAAAATCTATTATAATTTATATACTGGAATTGAAGTGAATGCAAAAATGATGAATAGAAGGGTGTTGAGATTGTTGCCATTATTGTTTCCTCATTTGAGAAGATATACTCAAAAGTCTTTGATATGGTATTTGGAGAAAGAGTTCTTGATTTTATTGTGCTATCAAGAGCCAATATTATAATTGGTGGAAAATGGAATGAAGAAGAAAAATTATTTGGCATCAATAGCTAAATTATAAAGAAATTTGTTGGAGCAAGTCTTGCTATCAAAGTCAAGCGTCCTACATATGATGTTAAAGAGGCCATAAAGGAGATGATAGATATTTGCAAATTTGCAGAAAAAAAAAAGTTTCAATTGGATACATTAAGGAGATGAGACACATGGATTAAGCAATAAAAATGATTGATTGGATTGATGTTAGCCATGCTTATTTCAGGTTTGTGAAGTAATTTGAATAATATTTAGAGGAATTTACATACATACCACATAATGCTTATGTATTTACATATCAATAACACAAACTTAGACATTTGCTTATATATAATTTTAGTGTCATAATAACTTCAAAATTTATGCATAAAAAATTATTTTTTGCTTAATATTAATAAAATTTTGCCATGATGATAAATATATGATATTATATAAGTGAAGTTTAGATGCTATATGTATAAAAATATGAGAATTATATGGTATGAATGTAAATACTATTATCATTTATTGTTATTTATAAAACGTTGAGATTATACATGCATGTAACCAAATAAATTATATTATTAAAATTAGTACTTAAAAAAAAAATTTTAATTTCCTTTTTTCATGAAATGCAAGACATATTTATTTTCTTAATTCATAAAAATTCAAAATGTAATCAATCAATGTTCATAGTTTATCTAATATAATAATTGAAATATATAGCTAAAAATTAATTTATATAGAACATGATATTATGATTTAATTTTTTGATTTTGAGTTATCATCACCCATATCATTTGATTCTTTCTTATCTTTCTAAATCAACTTTTTTTATTTTTATCATATATTTAGGATGACAGATATATGCTGTGGAGTTCAAATACGATTGGATGTACTATTTGTATCATGATATTTGTGATCGTCTAAGTGTTTTCAGTTTTGTTGCTAAGAGAATGAGATTTGATTTGAAAGAAATGAGGAGAAATTTTTTTTTGATTAACAACTTATTCAGAGACTTGACAAATGATATATTGCCATAATCAAAAATTTCTATGGGATACATAGCTAAAGATATATCTTTAATAATGCTTTAATAAGATCCATTGCCTCCAAGCAACATTCATTGTAAAGTTGTCACTAATTGTGTTGATGTAGTTGTCCACAAGGTAAAATTTTTATTGTTTTAATTTTAATTTTATTATCACAACAATTAATATTATGAATTATCTTTTTATACTATTATATTATGAATGTTATATATATATATATATATATATATTATAGATGCATAAAATTGAACTTACAATTAAATAATAAGCTTTTACTGTCGTTTGTCACTTCTGATGAATCATGATATGAATAATAGTATTTTATAATATATAATATGAAGTTAATATTACACTTGAACTCTTTGAGTATAGATTCAACATTATTTGTTCATATAAGTTTTTAAAATTTTATTACTTTTTAATTACTTAGTTTCATTGCGCTTTTAAATAATAAATTTGTAAATGATATTAAACCTTATTTATATCGTATTGAAATATGATCAACAAATTTTACTAACATATAATATCAAATTATATAACAAGTAAAATAAATAACTTTGAAAAGTAGCGTTGGCTTATTATTGATATAAATTAAACTTGAGTTGTACTATTAAAACTATAAAGCACATATTTGAATAATCCTGAATTCATCAACATTTGTCTTTAGAAATTATATTAAGTATATCTTCCTAACTAAGATTTTTGCCAATAAGATACATTAACTTTCGTATTCAATTTCTCTCTTGCCTGTAAGAAACATTTGTCCTGTAAGATTTTATCCTTTTTTTTTTCCTTCAAATTTTCACCAGTAAGCTCTATTTAAGAGGCCGGTTGTATCACTCATATGGAAAGAAGAGTTAAATTGAAAGCATAATACTAAAAGTGGCCGCTAGGGATCACTCTTATTTTTTATTTTTTATTGTATATTTTTTGTTTTGTTTATGTTTTATTTGAAAATTAAATATGTTGGATTGTAATTGTTATTTTTAAAAATATTCAAAATATCTAAAAATTATTTTGAGTGCTTTTAGAAATAATATTATTTTATTTTTTAAAATAAAAAATAAAAACATGTAAAAAAATACTCTAAATAAATATATTTTCAAAAACAATATAAAAATAAAAACAAAAAATAAGAAATAAAACTGATCCTATACTATACTATTACTTAGCTTGCCATAAATTAATGATTTGAATTATATGTCTATTTTTTTGGCTGATACTATACTATTAATCCATAGATATGTGAAGTGATGCCAACGAGGAGTTTAATTAAGAACTTCACTGTTAGTTAAAATGATAATTAATAGATATAAATTATTAAATATAAATGAATTACTTAAATTCTAACGTGGTTTTAACTACGGTCTTCACTATTAATATTACTTAACTGAACTGTTGAAAAGTAATAAAACTTTTCTTCGATAATATAAATTTGAAATAAAAACTTATTTACCCTATGTAGTTAGTAATTAATTAACAATTTGGAGTGTTGATGTAGGATAATTGTTGTTTAGATGAACAAATAAAAGTAAATTGGACTTAATGAACCAATTGAATATCAATATAATAAAGTAAATTTCTAGTAAATTTTACTAATTGATTGACTGATTAATAGTTACTTGTTCTAATTATGACTTGATTGTGATGTGGTTAGGCTAACAAATACTTCACTATATTTATATATATGATAACTAAAAATTTAATAAAATGACTAGTTTACAACTAATGTTCTTAAATCATCAAATCTTTTAACTTAAATCCTTAAATCTACAAATAAGGATTTCTATACCAAAAGCTCTAACTTTACTTAAATCATTTGGTTAGGCTTAGTGAAGTCTTAGGAGTAGCTTATGTTGGATATTAATTTATAAATTTGTCATATATTATAGGTTTGACCGCTTTCACTACTTGAGCAATGTATACCTATATGCGCCTCATGAGGCAGGTGACTAGGAGACATTCCAAATAAGATAGCTTGGGCATAATGACTTGCCTCAGGGACAAAGACTTGCCTCTTGTCGAAATGCAAAGAATAGAACTTCGTTGGTAATGCTTAGTAGCTCATTCAATTTCTCTTATATACAAGAAACAATATATCCAAGCACACCATAGATGGGTGGGTGCCTTACGAGAGTCCGATTCCCAATCAAGGGAACTCTCCATTTTGTGTGGTGAACTCCTTGCTCATGGGTGAGTCATATTTTCTTATTTTTCGACATTTTTTATCTACACCAAGTACATGTAGTTATGCTTTTTGGTTCTTATTGTGCCCTTGATTCCCACTTGTAGATTATTCATTTTTTCACTATACTGATGCTTGCCTCGATAGCTGAGGGCAATTTGTTTTTAGATTTATTGATATAGTAGAATATATCATACCATTCTACTTTCACTCTATTGTCATATATGCCCGACATTGCTTATGTAGGTTCTTTCACATCCATGGATAGAATTGAATTCAATGTCCTATTAGGTGCAGTGACATTGGAAGAGGATGTAAACTAGAAGTCTAGTGTAGAGTGAGGCAAATCATTCAATATGGGATAAGCAAGCTAGAATGGAGCTAGGTACTCAACTATTTGCTGCACAACAAGTCCTAAAAAATATGGAAGAACAAATCACTCACCTAGTATAAGCTCGAGTATGTCATCCAATGGGATAAAATTGTAAAAGACCCTCCAACAAAAGAAAGAAATCGATGGTTTGATGGCTGAATTCCATAGTACATGTCCCCACAATATTTTTCTAGTTCCCTCCTAGCAATTCTCATAGATTTTGGAAATGGATGAGGCTTTAGACCATAGTACATGTCCCCACAATATTTTTATATAATGACCTTGTCTTTCTTGAGTACGTCATCCATTCGGAAAGTTGTAAAAGTTTTATTCTATATCTGGATTCTCAAGCTTAGAAGAAAATGTAAAGCTTGAAGATTCATTTTCTAATGAAATAATAGAACTCTCGTTTGACTGGTATCCTGATTGTGTTAAGAATGCTATAAACTTTATTTGATTCTTTATATTTAGCCCAAGGATGCAGCTCAACGCATGGAAAGCTTATGAAACACTAAAAATAAAAAAAATTTAAATTTAAATATGGAAGACCAAATCCAATCTAGCAAGAAAAGCTTTCTGAGCAAATAGCAATGGACCAAAGCCCAAGAAAAATAAAGGTTCCTTAAAAGTTTAGTGACTTAACAAACTCGTCGATCAAGAAGGGAACAATTTAGAACACCTAGTCTTGACGATGAGTCCTATCATGTGAGTGAAGAATAAGACTCCTAAAAGGAGCATGCAAACTCAACCAACACTTTCTCCAAAAAGATTGTAAAAGCTCACCTTAAGCATAAGTTCAAGATTTCACACTTGAAGTCTTATAGAGGTCACACTGATCCCCCCCGACCATATAGCTTATTTTGAGTCAATGACATTGGTAGATGATGCAAAGAGGTGTTGACTCTTCTTCACCACCTTCAAAGAATCAGCTTTTAGGTGGTTCACATGGCTACTAGTTATATCGTAACTTCTTTTATTATTTCAAGAGGATGTTCACAACATAATTTTCTAGTGCTCACAAGCCAATAAAGAGCCCACATGCCTTACTACAAATGAGACAAGAACCCAATGAATCTCTTAGAAGGTTTGTCACCCATCTTAAAAAGAAACTGTTGGAGATTAAAGACTTGGAGCTCATAATCATATAAATTATACTTGATCGAGGTTTGAAAGAAGGTCCTTTTTGATATGCACTTGGATTGTAATAGCCCAAAACTCTTGCCAAACTATTGGAGTTATTAAACAACCACATTAACAATAAGAAATATTATAAGGTTGTCCAATTGTCTACAACAACTTGCAAAGGTGAGCTCGTGAACAAACTCTTAGTAAGTAGGTAGGAATGAGGAAGAAAGCTTGCTCGAAAAGAAGAAGTGCCAGTACAATGATAAGAACCAATATAGCAACCTACTGGCAATCAACTTGGCAGTACTTACCACCATG
Organism: Cymbidium sinense; assembly: GCA_021442155.1. Taxonomy (NCBI): domain Eukaryota; kingdom Viridiplantae; phylum Streptophyta; class Magnoliopsida; order Asparagales; family Orchidaceae; genus Cymbidium; species Cymbidium sinense. Next base: position 124,490,707 of record CM038222.1, on the reverse strand, counting down.
TCACCCTTAAGGGCATCGATGGTCAAATTGGTGGAGGCTATCAATAATAAGGAATAGCTAAAGAAATCACTAGTTTTAAAGGTAGATGGAGCCCATGATCAGTCCAAATACTGCACCCACTATCATGAATATAGACACGACATTGAGGACTGTCACCAACTAAGGAGCTTGATGGATGAGCTCATCAAGGTTGAAAAACTCAAAGAGTTCACTAAGAGACAAGGGATGGAAGACACCAAGATGGATAATGAACCCACCTCATCTTATGCAATTTATATTACGGGAATTGTTCCCACTATTTTTGGAGGAGATGGAGAATTTATGAGGTAAGCTAGCCAAAAAAACTACAGGTTAGAGAAGTCAACTTGACAACCACGATAGAGTTGAGCACTCCAATAGTCCTTGGAAGCTTCTCAGAGAAAGAATATCTTTAAGCTTGACACTATCATCCTCATCATGGACTCATCATAGATTATCAAATTAGGAGCATATTGATCAACATTGGGAGCTTGGTCAATTATAGATTTGGTCATTATTCTTTAGAGCGAGTAGGATCTGAGAAGGAGTTATCACTCTCTTTATGACCTAAAAAAATCTGCAAAATAATTCATGATTATGGCCAAATTTTTCATTGTGGAGGCACTTGCACATGCATTGCTATCTTTTGCCAACCACTACCCAATACGTTTAAAGCAATGGTGTCAAACTATCACATGGCAATCAAGCAGTCATGTTCCTATTAGGTGGAGAAAAGATCTTTATCATGAGAAACCTAAATGGATTTAAAGCCTATTACTTATGATTAGTGGGCAACTCTAGTAGACCAAAATAAGTACTATAACTAGAGGTCTCACAATATAGAGTGGAGATCATCAAAGAAATCAAGGAAGGGATAATTATTCAAAATTTTGAGTGAGTCCTAAGGATCAGCTCCACTTTTAATCGAGGACATGGAAGCCTTTTGTTCGGGGCTCTTTAGAAGACATTGATTTGTTGGCTTGGACTACACTTGAGATGTCGGCATCTACATCAATGTTGCTTTCCACAAGTTTGATGTGTTTTGACTTGTTATACAAAAAATGAGGAAGATTATCACTCTACCTCAAACCAATTAAAATTAGTCAAGATACTAGAGGCCAACATCATTAGAGAAGTTCAATACCCATAGTGGATATCAAAAGTGGTGGTGGTGCAAAAGTCTAACAAGAAATAGAGGATGTGCATGGATTTACTTAAACTTGACATTTCTAATGGAAGGGTACCTACTTTGAAGTTTGGCCTTTTCACTCGATGGTCGGTTATTTAGTAATGAGTTTCCTAGATGTATTTTTAATATACTATCAATTATAAATACACCCGGTCTACTCAAAGAAAATGATATTAATCACAAAAGAGTGTATCTCTTATAAAGTGGCATCCTTTAGACTAAAAGAACAGGAGACTTACCAAAGGATAGTATTGAGTCTTCAAGGAATAGAAAAGATGTAGATAACTTGTTGATCAGAAGTTGTTGCCCAAGAAACATGTTGAAAAACTAAAAGAAACTTTTGCTATCTTGAAGAAATATGACATGCATATCAATCCTCTAAAGTGCAAATTCAATAGAGGTTTCGTGTTCACCCCATAAGGCATAAAAGTCAACCCCAATAAAGTGAAGGCCATACTCAACATGTCGTCACTAAGGATGATGAAGAAAGTTTAGTGACTCACCAGGTGAGTCCTGAGGTTAAATCAATTCATTTCAAAGGCTGGAAAGCACTGTTCTCCATTCTTCAAAGTGCTTCGAGGTGCCGAAAGGTTTGAGTGGACCCTAGAATGCTAGAAGGCTTTTAGAGACTTGAGGAACTTTCTCACATCACTCCCATAATTATAAATCCCAAAGAAAGGAGAGACCTTACTTGAAGTGGCACAAGTGCTAATCAAATGATAAAATGGACCAACTTTAAAGCATGAAGAATTGAAGTGGCACAAAGTCACAATAAAGTGACTAAGTGGACTATATTCATGAGCTTGGCGAAAGAGTTTCAAAAGGGCTTGTTGTTCGATGCATGAAAATTATTATGGAGACTCTATTTATGTGTTTTATAGTTGTAATTAGTATTAGATGATGTATTCTATCATGTTTAAGTGATGTATGTGTGTTGCGGTTGAAATTCTGTAAGTTTATGTGTTAATAAAAATAGGTGTAAGTCTGGCACCTAGGCGTTGGTTTACTAGCACCATGGCACTGCATTTTGAGATATTTAATGTTTGGGGACAGAGAGGGCAACGTATAAGTGCCCTATTTTTAGCGCCAAGGTGCTGCGTTCTTACAGGTTTAGTTTTAAGCAATTTTTTGAGTTGGTTAAAATGTTATTTCAAAGGGATACACCCTTTGGTGACTAGTATCTTATATAAAAACATTTTATCTATGAAACTAAGTGGTTTTTTATGCTTGGTGAAAAGAATTGAGTGATTAAACTCATTAGTTGGAGCTTGGTGGCTACCCAAGAAAGGGAGTTTGGTGATTCACTTCCAAACACTACTTTGGTGAGTGGTGCTATTGGTTTATTTATTTTATTTCATATCTTGTGCTTTCCTTCTAATATTTCATAATATTTTGTTTTTGGGATTTTTTCTACTTTCAAAAAGTTAATCCATAAATTTTCTTTTAAAATTCTATATTAATCCCATTTGCAAGTATAAGTCTACCTATAATTTTTTTCAGAACCTAGTCTCAGTGTAGCATGCTTTTGGCTTACCAAATCTCCACAAAAAATGTCAAAATATCTAGATCATTAAACCACTTAATTACCTATATTATTCATATATTAATTTGTTCAAGTCCTCTAAACATTTTAAGAGTTTAATTCACTTAAAGTTCAAAACATCTTGCTGCTAGAATTCATTTTTTGTGTGACCAGTTTGGAGAACTATTTTAGAAAAATTATCAAAACTTTTCTAAAATTTAACAAACTTTCTTGATTACAACTACATGCCTTCCATTATAATCTTCTCCTCTTTATTTCAAGTAATTTGGATATCTTACAAGAGAGATCCAATTCAAGTAAGTTGGGGTTCTATATCTAGGATTATTTTTAATTCATTGCTTGACCGACTACTTTCACTTTAAAATTCTTATTTCCACTTAAAACTAAACAACACCTCATATAGCTTTACTCTCCTAATAATTTTAGGAAAGACCTAATCCACTCATTTAAGCACTTTAGTGATCTAAACCTTGCATCCACAGAATTACTACTATACCAATGAGTCGATGAAGACTTGGTTAGCTCAATTCTACATAAAGATGAGTGTGAGAGGCAATGATCAGTGTATTACATAAGAAATTCATTGCAAGGTGCTAAGTTACATTATCCCATTATGTTAAAACTTGCACTCTCTCTTATTATATTAGAATAATGGCTCTGACTATACTTTAAATCCCATTCAATCTGTGTTGTCATCGATAACTTACTCAAATCCATACTCACCAAATCAGATCACTCAAGAAGATTACTAAAGTGGTTAGTGGAACTCAAAGAGTTTGACATATCGTACTCACCAAGGATGATGATTAAGTCACAAGCACTTGTAGATTTTCTCATCAATTTTAGCAATGCATGGGATATCCAGGCTAGCCTAGTGCCTTTATGGCACATATATATCGATGCCTCTTCAAGTGAGCAATGCTTGGGGCAAGCATCATACCAAAATGTCCATATGGGATCACCATAGGCCAAGCTATTAAATTCAATTTCTTAGTGATAGCTAACTAGTTTGAGTATGAGGCATTACTTGTCAAACTAAGATTCACCAAAGGACTTGGCACTTTACATGTTACTATTTACTCATACTTGCAACTCATGGTGAGATAAATGTAGGGATAATGAAGTTATATATGAGTCCCTACAAAGATATTTTGCTCAGTAAAGTAGAAATTATAATGTTAGAATATTTTTAAGATTGAGCAAGTGCCAAAGCAAAAAACTTGTTGACTTATCTATCTAGAGCGATGGTGGGGGCAGGTCCATCCATTCAACTTGCCCATCTTAGCATGGAGGCGGAAGAATTCATGCAAATAGAAAGTGAAGACTTACACTACTAGGTTGACTGCATAAAGAAATTTCAATAAACTAGGGGATCTAGGGGAGGAGATCAAAGGCACAAAGAGCTACAAAATTGAGGCCATAGAGTACTTTATATATAATCATAGACAATTTATTTTAGAGATAGACAACCTCGCTTAACAAAAGGTTTGTGCAAGAAATAGAGCAAAGATAAATTCTTAAAGAAGTGCATCCTAGCGAATACGAGAGTCACTTAGAGGATAAAAATTCACCCATAGAGTCCTGTTGCAACAGTATTTTTGGCTCGCATTGTAAAAAGACTTTGAAGAATTTGCTAAAAGGTGCAAACGATATCAAAAATTCAGTCCTCTATAGCTATAGTCATCACAACTCCCATAGCCCATCACTAGGCCTTGGCCTTTTTCCATATGGGGGATGGATTTAATTAGGCCACTACCATTCGCTAGCGGAGAAAGGAAATTCATATTCATCAGGATCGATTACTTAAGTAAGTGAATCAAGGAGAAGCCACTTGCTAATATAACCACCCAGTTTGTACAAAACTTCATTTGGAATGACATCATCTATAGGTATGAGCGATCCATATTAATCAAAATAAATAATGGGTCATAATTCATCAATAGAAGATCAAGGAAATTCCATGAGTCACACAAAATCAAGCTAAAGTACACTTCAATACATCATCCTCAGAGCAATGGCCATGTTGAAGCGATGAATAAGAAAATCCTGAACATGTTGATGAAAAAAGTATGAGGTGTAAAGAGAAGTTAGTTAACATCCTACCCATTATAATTTGGACATTCAAGATGTCTCCGATCACAGCAACTAGACACATGCCATTCACACTTTCCTAGGAGACGGAGGTTGTATTACTAGTCGAGTATGAACTCCCTAGTCAAAGGGTTGTGACAACTATCGAATTGGGTAAAGAAATAGGTGAATTGGAGAAGTTGAATGCCAAATCCATGAAAATCTCCATTGACCTACTGAAAGGCTAAGGATCACAGCCTCATTGAGATGGGAAGAGCTAAAGAGGTGAATGACTAAATATTATAATCTCCATGTGTAATTATGATAATTAATTAATATTTAATTAAACTCTATTTTAATTATTTTTATATTTTAGTTTAATCTAGAGAGTCTAATTAATTTTCCTAAGTTCTTTGATATTTATTAAAGTGATTTAAACTATTTAGATTAATCTTTATGATTTTTGTAATTTTTAATTAATTATTTATTCAAAATAGTCAATTCACTACAAAAATTAATAACTCTTAAACTAGAAAACTATTTAACTTGAAATATTTATGATAGGTAAGCAATAACATTTAGTTTAAAATTTTAAACTTAATTGGTCTAGTATTTTAAGAGTAATGAAAAAACTATAATTTTCACTAAAAATTAAATTTCTCCAAAAATTTATAGTCAAATTTGAGGATTTTGGGTACATTGGATTCCTCTTGAAAAGGGATATCCATAGAGCCCTTATTTGCATTTTTTGGTTAAGCGTTTTATTCTTTTTATGAGTTTTTAATGTTTTTGGGTTAGATCAAATTGAAGAAATAAAAAATGAGATCTAATCATGATCATCCATTCTATCGGATAAAATGGATGGCCCATAGGTTGTCTTCCTCTTGAGAGGCAGACCAAAGAGGGTTGGATGGGTGAGATCTACCCCAAATATCACTGGATCTCACAATCTTCCCATGATCGTGTTCGAAATCTCTTTTTTTTTTTTTACGTTGGGGAGGTTCAAGTTGAAAAATACAACAAAGATCTAAAGAAAAAAAATCCTAGAATCACATCACTTTTTAACAAACAATATAATTTATACCTTACCTAAATGGTTTTTTTAATTACCTCGCTCAAGCCAACATTAAGTAAATTTTTATGTCAAACTCGATCATTGACTTAAGTCGAATCTGCCACATGATCCTCCCCCTTTGCCTCCTTTTAGATCATCCTTGTTGTTCGCCACCATCATATTTTTCTAGAATCTACTTGATTTGGTGGTTGTGTGAGTGAAAAGGTGGGGGATGGGTTGGTTTTACTTCTTGCGAGATGGAGAAGGTGTTAAATGCCAAAAAGAAAAAAAGCTTCTTAGCCTAGTTTCTCTCCTTCTCTTTATATGGCCAAAAATCTCAATGGAAAGATTGATATGGAGGAATGGCTATTGATGGACTGATAGCTAGCATTCATTATGAGGAGTGGTTGACTGTCTAAAAATCACTCCAAGCCAAAAAGTTGAGTAATGGGAGGGGAGGTGAGATGATTGAGAATTTCAGAACTTTGCATCTTTTTCTTTCTTTTCCATCCCCACCCTTGAATTTTGATTCTCCATCATATGAGTTGAGATCTCAGCTCATGTGTGGTGAGATTTGCTAAAGTTTAATGAATTTAGTATGGTTTTGGGTTGGCTTGAATCCATCTTAACCTAATTTGGCTTAAACGGGTTAGTTTGGGTTCAATTGGTTGGTTTGTTCAATTTGAGTTTACAGTAGGCTTAAATCATATTTAATGAGTTATTTAGAGTGATTAAGTTTGATTGATTGCACTTGATTTAGATTTATTTTGGGTATGACCTAAATTAGCCTAATTAAGTTAATTTGAGTTCACTTGGGTCTATTGGCTAAATTGGACCCAAATGAGGAAGCATTTAATTAAGTTTTAAGTAATTAATTTAATTTATTTTTATTTTAGCTTGTTATGTTTCATATAGGTCAATTTTGGTGAGGTTGACCAATTGACCAAATTAGCTAAATTGGGTGTAATTGAGAGTTGAGTCATGTTTAACCATCAACTTAAGAATGATTTTGTGCATTAGTTTGGTTTAATTTATGTTGAGTTTTGGTTCAATTTTATATTTAGGTCAAATTGGGCTACATTAGCTCAATTGAGCCCAATTGACCAGATTAGAGGGAAATTAGTTATGGAAGATGTTCAATCATGTAATTGGAATGACTATAAGGATTTAGATTGATTTAATTTGATTTGGATAAGTTTAATTTGGTTTTAATTAATTTTTTATTTAATTTGGGCTTTTGGGTCAAATTGGATCAAATATGCCAATTGGCTAAATTGGATCAGTTAAGGATTAGGATATGATCAATCATCACTTTATAGGTCATTGATAGCTCTGATAGGATCCAATTTAGATTTGATTAGATTTTAACTCAATTTAGGCTTTTATATCAAATTGGGTCAAATTAGGCTAACTGAGTCAATTAGGTTAATTAGATTACAATTGAGTTTCAATTATGTTTGATTGAGTCTTTGAGGTGGTTTGAAGCAATTGATTCATTTTAATTTTATTTGATTTTTTAAGAACTTCAGTGATTCTGAGCTAAAATAGATCAATTGCATCAACCCTGCTAATTGTCTCAATCTAGGCTTAATTGAATTTAGATTTAAGTTTAGATTTATCTGATTTAAGTTTTTAATAAATCTTATTGAATTTGGATTTGATTGGACTTACCTTGCACAATTGGGTCAGGTCAAGTCCTATGGGGTCCACTAGACTAACCTTGGTTTCACCTCAATGTGTTAAATTTTAAATTTAATATTGTTTTCATATTGTGATTTTCATTTTGCTTTGATTTCTTATTTCTATTCCTGCTTTAGCTTGGGTTGTGCACCTAGTTACTAAATGTAATGTCCTAAGTGTCTAATTCAGAAGCCCTTAATCTAAGATTAAGGTGATTATAAACCTCACTATAAAATGAGATTAATAGAACCTTAGTCCTAGATCAAATCCTAAGTCTAAAAAGAAAGTTGTCAACAAAGTGTAAGATTAACATCCAGTGATGTCGTTAACTATAAAAAACCAACACTCTATATTTGGCACCCATATATTCCCCCTAATATGTAATTAAATGTGTACTCAAAACACTTATGCCATAATGAGTATGATCAAAAGCTTTTTGTCGAGTAAATTACTTGAACAAATTTCTCAATTGCAACACGACTAAGTATGCTCGGAGAACATATTTCAGGAAGTATATTTAAGTCACAGACAATGAGAACAAGTACCTAACTAACAAACATGAATAGGTACTCACCCTTATAATAATAAACAAGTTGCATCCAATAAGTATTTATTATTCCATGTGATTGCACTAATAAAATAAGCTCATTGAATAAAAGAATGGAAGTGTAAAAAAAGGAGTCTTTTATTTCTTCAAAAATTTCATATACAAAATGTGAACATGTAAGTATACAAATGATATCATATACATTCTCTGAGTCAGAAGAAAAAAAAGGGAAAGAAAAGGAGGAGAAAAAAAGACAAATAGCAAATGCATTTTTCATCATCGCCTTCATTAGAGTCTAACCCTAATAGTGTAAGTACATTGTTCAAGTCTAGAAACTTGGCGTCTAACTAATCATTCTTCGCCAACTTGGCTATCACATATTTGGAACCTTCCATGAACTTCTATCGTAATATATATTCATGTACTCATCAAAATCAAGAAAGCTAGTCAACTTAACCTTCATTCGCTAAAACTCCTTAGTATGGTAAGATAGCTCCACCTCCAGCTCCTTCTCACTTCTTCTAGGAAAGTCAGCTCTAGAATGGCTCAGTCCTTCTTCTCCTCCAAGCATAACATCTTCTCCTTGATCTTATTGAGTTCTCCTTTAAAGACTTCAAGCTTGCCCTTTATAACCACAACCTCTATCCTCTTTGTTGATAGCTCCTCCCTTTTTAATAAGTATTTATTACAGACCTCCTAGATCAATTACCATGCAATGCTTAAGCAATCATGTCTGCAGAAGGTAGCTATCTATTGGGGAGGTCCATAAGAAGTGAGTCTAGCCCATCAAAGATAATTCACATCCCTAGATTGAATGTCTTACTCATTAGATCGATAAGGTTGGGAGTAAAGTTGCTCGAATTGTACTTCAACTCCATGCCAGTCCTACTATTCTTGTTTTGGTGATCGTAGGCAGCAGAGCTCAGTACTATTTTTTTGGACTATTTGGGTAGTGAAGTCAGCCCCGCTTCGCTTCTTTGGTTGACTCTTGAAGGGTGGCCTCAGCAGAGGCCAACTTGTTGTCGACCCCTTCACACTTGTCTAGGAAGCCAATCACCATAGAATCAAGATGGAGGGGCACCAGCCATTATCTTCTACAAATTAACAACAAAATAGAATTACATAACAAAACAATAAATCACAAATATGATATGAAAACTTCACCGAAGTGGAACTCATGGGCTTTGCTAAAATGGAGATAGTGCCTGATGTCCAATCCCTTACATTACTTTCTCTGATATCTCCTTCACTTATGACTCATATATGAGGCTTTCACCTTGTCCTTAAGAAAGGGGTGGGAGTAGTCGATAACCAACCAAGCTTTTGACAATGTACAGCTTTAGCCATGTCATCCTAAAGTTGTTCGATGGGCCATGGATTTTTAGAAGAACCACTAAAATGTGGACTGTGTTTGATGATGAAAACATAGTAGAATAGTGGCATGTTACGAGCTAATCCCTCCATTTTTTAGAAGATGAGGAAGGTGGTGTTTCTTTCCATTGAGTTTAGCAAGACTTGGGGAGTCACCACCCATAATAGTCAAGAATGTCCACCCACTCACAGAGAAGTAAGAAGTGAAATTCAAACCAATGTGGTCCAAGGGGATGTACAACTCATTAGGCTTGATGGTATTGAATCACATTTCCTCATCAACCACTCCCACCAAGAAATTGGGATTGCCAAGGAAGTAAAGTGTGAAACATGAATGAGGCAATTGATGGCTGAAGCTTAGGCAGCTCTCTTGCCTCAATTTACACAAACCTAACAACTATTTTCTTTAGAGCCATCATCACCATACCATGTCTTATTAGCACTTAAAAAAATATATAGTGGGTGAGAAAGCAATAAAGTACCTTGTGCAACATGAAGTTACTCACTCAGGGCAAAGGGTGAAAGACAATAAAGATTGAACCATTTATAATGAAAAGAAATTTTACATAAGTCATTAAATGAAAAGATTATTACAAAATTCTATGGAAATTTGTGGTGGCATATACCCTAAGTAAGTGGCCAAAATACTAAAGACTCATCACATGCATGGCGAGTATTATAGAAACATGGGTGTCGACCACTTGGGCACAAACTCAACCTCGGAAGGCAAACATTTTGGGAATGAATGACCTTATGGCCACCTATGAAATCAAGACTCCGCATACTCGTAGCAAGGTTATCACTCGCTAATAAGCACTCATCTATATCAAGGAAAGTGCTTTACATATGCTTGATCAATTCTTTCTTCTACTCATTTTTGTAACACTCCTTACCCCAAACAATATAAGCGTGGGGTGAGGGGGCCCTTTTAGAGCATTCAGTTGGTGGATTTTGGTTCTAATCTTTTTGACTAGCTTATTTTAGGAAAGACCTTAGTTCTTTATTCTCTCTTTCTCTTTGGGACAAGAGAATTCCTCCCCCTTTTTTGTATTAAGACTACTTGAAATATAACAAAGTTAGATCTTTCCCCCATTCTTTTTATTACCTATTGCCATCTCTTCAACCCTACTTCTTAGATATCTTGTGAGGTTCTACTTCAGCCGCCATAGATCGATTTGAATCCAATAATGCAGGTCATGACAAAAATAGTTATAATACTTGCTTGCCTTTTAAAAGGATCACAAGTAATTCAACACTCAAGAGACTGGTAACAAATGTGAGTGATCTTTCACAAATTTACTTTGTTATTATAATAAACAGAATTACAAATGCACTCACTAGCCCCTTATATTAAGTATGAAGTTGGTGCCTATGATAAAAAAGGAACTCAACATAGTGTTGAAGTCAAACTTTTATTGGCCAACCTCTATTGAGACTTAACCTCGACTGCATTCCTTTATTATAGCTTAGCCTCCAACCTCATCCATTCCTTGATTAGCTCCTACCTCAATGAGTCCACACCTTCCTCCAGGGAGGCCACCCTTTTTTGCAAGGCAACAATCTAGGTAGAGTACAAAAGCAACAATGACTCCACTTCAACTTGTCTTCCCTTGGAGGAGACTCTTCTTAGGCTTACCATTGTCAAGATGAGTTAGTGAGGGTAGGTGCACCAAAATATTTTAAATATCTATCAAGTTAAACCTAGTCTCCTTGGTGGTCGATAGAGTAGGAGCAGTGTCGTCCCCCTCTATGGTCAGATGGTCCACCCTCAAGGGAAGACTTGAGTCTATTAAGGCTCGAAAGAGCCAGAATTACCCCTATATGATGAGAAACAAATTATAAAAATGGGATTAGTGTAAGGTAATCTACTAAGGGTATAATCTTTTGAAAGACAGATCGCTACTACAACATGTCAACTTTCTCTTCACTTAAATGATTCGCCTAACAACTCGCTCATGGTCAATGAGCTATTTTTTCAAGATTACCTAGGGAATCTAGAGAAATGACTTCAAGAGGGGAAGAGTGCTGGTTGTCACCCTTTACTAATGCCTACACACTTGTCAAGCAATATTACAATAGTAAGATAAGAAATTAAGAAATAGACATAAAATAATGAAGTCACCAAAAAATGATGATTCTTACATTGGTGAGACACTCCTCCACCACCTTTTTCATGGAGGTATTACATGTCAGCCTCTCACCTTCACCAGATGAAGGAAACTTCATCCTCCTCCTCCACTTCCAAAGTAGCATGCGGACCTCCTAAATCCAATGCAAAAGATAGCTCTACTTTGGCAACTAAGCTTTGTCTGACCAAAGGGAGAGGAGAAACACTAGCTTTTTCCTATGAGTCCTCACTACCATCCTTTGTTGGGGTAGCAACATTGGTTTGAGTGGGGGTTATTGAAGTGCTTGTTTTAGCGAGGGAAATAGTCAAAAACTTCATCAACGTCTTGGCCTTCTTCGCTTTTCAAAAATGAACCTAGAGCTCAGATGGTCAATATAGCCATGGGACCTCTTGGAATCCATTAGTAAGAGAGCAATCTTTCTAGCAGTAAGAATAGGCTTGACAAAGGGTAAGCAATATCAACTCTATAATAAAGTGGGGAGAAGAAATTTGAACCCCAAGCTGAAGCCTTTTTAATAGGCTAAGAGTGAAGAAATGCTAACAAAGGGGACGAAGTTAAAGGTGGCATACGCTTACGTTAAGAAAGCTACTTTACTATCAAAATTTTACATAGAATTTATGATTAATTATCTTTTCATTTATTTTTGTCTTTTTATGAGTTACTCCTATAAGGAGTAGAAGAGTCAAAGAGCTATGTGTAACCCATATGCACCTCATGAGCCAGGACACTATCTAGATCAAGACAACTTAGGTACAATAACCCACATCAGGGATAAAGGTTCCTCCCATGTCAAGCGAGCACATAAGGAATAAAATTTTTGTTGATTGATCATTGTCCATTAACTGACCTTAAGATCCATTACTCACTTATATATGGGCACATAAATTAATTATTCCTTCATTTATATTCACAAATATAAATGAAACCCACATTCTAATGACCAAAACTAAATCAAACTAAATCAATTTCCTTCTAAGCCCTTTTTGACCTACCTCCATGAGCTTAGTTAAGAATTTAAATCTCTCTTTGATTGAATTATTTTATCATATTAATTTAAAGCTCTATCTAAATTCTTACATGAAAATACATAAGAATGAAAAAAAGTGCGTGTCATTGAAGGAAGTGAGGTAACCAAATGACCTCCTTGGGGCTAGGTAAAGCCTCATGTTCCTGGGATGTCCAAACTATATACCCATTACATTCAAGCACATGTAAATTTGCATACATGAACATAAAAGAGAGAGCTCCAAGTCATATGATTAATTAATCCAACAACTTAATCATTCATGAATGCATGGATTTTTGATAAAAGATAATGGGTTCTAATTCCATAGTTAAATACACACACATGTATAAGAGATATAAGCTAGTACATGTCATTATTAACCAGGGAAGTGAGGTAATCAAATGACCTCCCTCGAGCTAATTAAAGCCTCGTATTCCCGGGATGTCCAGACTAAATATTTACTTTTCTTAAATACATATGGATGTATACATAAATAATGGAAAGAAAACCATGCAAAAGTTATATTTTTATTTGATTGAAACATTTATGCATGTGGGGTGAAATCTTATCCAAATTTTAATATTGAAATAAATAAGAATGAAATCAAATGAAGTACGTGTCGTTGTTAAAACAGGGAAGTAAGGTAATCAAATGACCTCCTTAGGGCTAACTAAAGACTCGTATTCTCGAGATTTTCATGCTATATACCCATTAACATTCTTACTTATATAAATCAATACATGGATGAAAGAAAAGAAACTTCACTTCATACACTTAAGCTATAATCACATACATCTCCTATGTATTTCTAACTAGCATTCATAACATATATATAATTATTCATTTATAAGTTTTGGAAAATAGATTTAGATTTAATAGTGATAATAACCACACATATATTAATTTAAAACCAACACATGCAAGCTTGACAAAAAGGAAATCCTTTAATTTAATTAATTTTGGAAAAGATGAATGCACGAATCAAGTGGCATCAATTATTTAACATGATTGGAAAGAAATATAAGGGTAGAAGCACATGATTTCATTTAATCCAACTAATTCCTAAGGACAATCATACTAAACAAATTTATTTAAAGTAAACCAAAGTTTTTTAATGTCATTTTTAATTTTATATTTGATTTAATTTAGAAAATGTGAGAAATGTTAGCTAATCCTAATCTCATTCCCTATGTGTGAGTTAATTTGATTTATTAAAAAACAATTAGGTTGATTTCATGGATTAATTAAGTTAAGGTGTCAGTTAAATCAATTAATTAAACCATTGGCTATGTTATCTTAAGATAATTAATTAAATGATTATGAGCTAATGTAATATGTCAATGAATTGAAAAGTAAATAGCAATGCTCCTATGAAATGAAAGGGGCCTAATGCAATTAGCTCACAATCATTAATTAATTAAGCTTAAGATACTGATCAAATTACTTTTAGGATTTTCTCACACAAATGAGCTAATCATAATTTCATTAATCACTCTTTAAGTTATTAAACACCTAAAGCTCTACCCGAATAAACTAATTAAGATTCAATATGATTACATTTTTAACTTGATTAATTAAGAAATTGATAAATTGATTAAGCTTTGATTAATTTAATTGATGAAAATGAACTTAGGAAAATATATTAGGAAAGAGTCCATAGTCTTATCTCTTGAGTTCACCCACTATTAAGGAACACTTAACCATTTAATTAATTAATCCATTACTGTTCACATGATTAATTAAATATTAATTAAATTAAGAGAGTAATTACATATTAATTAATTAATTCTCCTAATTTGATAAGCAATAAATCTCAACAAAATTTGAGGAGGCAGAGGTCATCCTTCTAAACAATCTTAAAAATTCTGGGATCAATCACTTGAATGATTAAAGAGTAATTAAGCTAATTAGGTTTTTAATTAAATGCAAATCAAGCTCTATTTTTTTTATTGAAAACTAATTGAAAGTATTTTTATTAAATTCTTCTTTAAAATACCTTTAAAATGAACTATTATTTATATTTTTTGAAATTTTCTACAATTAGTTATGAATTATGGAAGTTCTAGCCTTAAAAATATATTATTTAACCATAATTAAACATAATCCGTCGGTGCCACGTGGCGCGCTAACGCGATGCGCTTTCCAAGTGGCGCCATGGGATTGGTTATTTAAGTTGTCACATCCACGCGTTGAGTCAGCCATCGGCGGATACGATATTGATCTCCACCGTCAGATCTCGGATCGGAAGGCACAGATCAAACTCGTGACGTAAGGGAAAGAAATAAGGGAGATCTAACATGATTTGATTAGAGCCGTCTGTTCCAATCACATGGAACGGATAGCTCGTGAGCCTCATTTCCACGCTTGAGCTAAGATCGGTTGCTCGCACGCTTGAGGAAGCTTCGTCTAGTTGAGACGAGGTCTTGTTGAGCAGTAATTGAGTTTGTTCCAAGCGGATAGCTTGGAAGTCCAAGGATCGAGCTTTGGAGCTTCGGTCTTGATTGAAGTCCCTCCTCCGGCAGCTTTAGAGCTTGGGAAATGTCTTGGATGGGTTCGACGATGTGCATTTAGGGTGTGTGAAAGAGAAATTAGATTGAGATGGAGTATTGGCGAAGTTAGGATCGAAACTAGCCTCCCCTATTTCAGTTCTGCATGGAAGATGGAATGTCAAAGGTGGGAAGCTTGGGATTGCAAGGAGGCTCGATATCATGTTAGGAAGCTCTCACGAATCGAAGTGGTGTGTTTCGCTCAAATTAAGGGGTGTATACCCCTCGCTTACTAAGGTGGATGGATGGATGATGTCCCATTTTTTGACCGCCAACATCGCCATAGCCGAGGGATCTCACGAGTCCATCGGAGAATTGATATGGGTCATATGGTTTGGGAAGGAATTTTGGAACTTGGATTTGATTTTGGGATTGAATTATTTGGAATTGGGTTTGGATTTGGATTTGATAAATGATTAAGATATTGAATTGATCTTTGAGAAAATCAATTGAATTGGATTTGTTTAAGGCTATGTCCATAAGATGAAATCGAAGGGCTTAGAAAGGGTTTTGAATTCAATCATAAGGTTCATGAAGAATTTTGAGCTTGGATTTGACCATGAGATTGATTATGAGTCTTGGAAATTTGGTTTGGATTTAGTATAAACTTGAGGTTTGGTTTGAGGAGGAAAGCATGGATTAGGTTTAGGCTATAGGGTAGGCAAGTCTTCTTAAGTTCCTAAGGCATAACCTATTCCTATGGCTAACCCTTCTGAGTCTCTAGGATTAGGTTAAGTGTTCACCTAATCACTAGAAGTGTCTTAAGAATAAATAGCTCTTAGGGTCTATAAGAGTCCTAGATCTATGATGAGGAAGTTGAGAACTCACTCCAAAAGTGAGGTCAACACTGCCATATAAACTATTTTTTTGTAAAAGCTTGCTACTTACCATTAGAATTAAAATGTAAATGTTATTGAGCAATTAATAAATTAAACTTTAATTTATAGGAAGTAAGAGAGAAAAACTTACTATTTACGATGACACTACCCTGTTTTGCTACTTAAAATAAAATAAATGCTAGAATACTTAAGGCATAGAAGGAGCTACAAATAAAAATGCGCTGGTTGGGATAGTCAAATGTCGAGAGATAAAAAGAGGGGAACTTTCATTTTATAGCTTATTCATTTTGAGGAGAAATGGTATGTGAAGATAAATAATTGTCATTTTTCCTATATTATTTTAATAATGATGAAAAGGTTAGCAAGAAAGGTGAAGAGAGGAGTCGATGACATTAAAATGTTTGTGAGCAAAGCATCATCTAATAGGTACTATAATGCCATTGGTTATGAAGACATTGATGCTTGACATGTATTTTACAACCTAGGAGGCATAAAAAAGTGAATCATCAACTAGAGAAATTGGGAACACTTCATAGAATCACTATTTCTTATAATAAATACTAGAATTTGGGAGCTTTACACTAATGCAAAGGAACACTAGAATTATGGGATATTTGTTAGATAGAAGTGGGTACCTTTTGATTGAACTAATATAAACCATGCTTACCATTTGAAGGATATTGGGAATGATGAGTATGTAGTCTTTATAAGTAGGCTTGTTGATTATGATGAGGTTCATAAATTTTTAATAAAGCTAGAGTCTGGAACATAATGGAAGAAAATGGATGATAAAATTATTATGTTTACCTCAAGCAGTATAAAATTTGATGCTAAAGCTTGACATTATTTTATTTCTATTAAATTGATGCCTATAACAAATACAAAAGAGATAACAAGAGATCGAGCAGTACCTATGCAATTTAAAAATGTTTCACAATTGATACGAAAAAGATACTAAGGGGTCAATTTTAAATATTATTAAAGGAGGGACTACATCAAGGTCAGGCCATCCTTCTCTAATTTATCAATTATGCGTGGGAGCTGGAGTTATAGAAGATATATTTGAAGAAGTGCAACATCCAAAGTTTACTATTACAAAGTAGAAGATTGCTTATTACACTTCTTAACTACAAAAAATTGGAGAGTGTTCTTCATAACCTTAGATTCCAAAGACTCCTAGATCAAAACCATGCATGATGCTTCTTAAGAAAGTAATAGAGTTGTAAGAAAAAGTAAGAATAATCCATCACTCATTACAAGAGCAAAAATGGTTGCAACAAGAGATGGATATTTACATGAATTATTATGTGGATTGACAAAATCACTAGTTTAACTACTTATCTGATTTTAACTCTATTTTAGTCATGATATTTACAAAGTACTCTACAAATGTTATGAGTTTCTTTATCCACCAAACATCCCACTTTATGGAGTGTAGTCTCAACCTAAGTAACAAATGCAGGAAGATTCAGATGAAGAAATACCTCAATGAGCCAAAAAGGTTTATCTTAATGTACTTTTATATTTTATTTTATGTAAGGATAGTAGAACCTCTTAAGTTCAAGAGAGGGTTGTGGCCATTGTCTAGGATTCCTATTAAGTAGTGTTGTTATATGTGTTAGTTTATGTGTTGGTAAGAGGATGAACTATCAAGGCATTGATTTTTCAAGTGCCATGGAGCTTGTTATCTAATTTTTAAAATCATTAGAGAAGTTGTTGTAGTAGTTGGCCTTAAATGGAATGAACTTAGAGAAGAGAAATAGTAGAAATTCTTTGGAGCACCTCAACACTCAATTTTGTAGCATCATGGAGAAGAAAAAAAAGTTGTGATTATAAGCCTCGCTTCTTTAATCATATAATGTTTAATATTTTAGAGTGAAGTTGTTAAGAAAATATTTATTTTAAAAGCAACAAAAATTAGTTTTTTTTAATTTATTTTAATTTCTTGTGTTAAATTAAATATTTATAAATTGTCATGTTAAGAGTAATCATGCATATTTTATTAGTATATAAAAAAAAGATGAATAATTAGTAAAGCTAAATGCATAATTTGAGAGTAGATTTCTATCCAATTAATATTCTTATAACTCACTAACACATAACTAATTGTATTGAAATCAACTTATTTAAATGATTAAAATTTAAAGTAGTTTTTTTCATCAATTTATAATTTCAGTATTAATCTTTAGTGAGTGTATCACCTCTAGCTTAATTTAAAATAATAGGTATACAAATTTTATAGGATCTAATATCATAAATATTTGAAGATTGAAAGAAGTGAACCAACATCTAAAAAAAGGCAATTGTTATGTACTTGAATCGAACTTCTTTTTATTTATACTAAAATAATTACTTCCTAATAATATTAAGTATTAATCATATTTTAACTAAGGAAATACATTTATCAAAGGTTTAATATTGTTTTTGTTGGTTGAGTGAAAATGAAAAGAATTTTCATTATCCAAAAAAAGTAATTCTTGTAGTTTATTACTTATGAAGCTAATAGATAAAATACCATTTTGGGAGGAAATCAAATTCAAAATTGATTTTATTGATTACTTTATGCATTGTTTTTATATGCTAATGAATAATGCACAAAATAATATCATAAATAATATATTCTAAACCACAATATTTTAATAAAGTTGGTGAATGCTTCTAAATTAATTTTGTTCATTATTTACTTGAGTACAAGTAAAGGTTAGGTTTAGGAGTATTTGAATAATGAGTTTTAATTATAAAAATAACATAGTTGTTTAATTGATTTTTATGTAATAAATAAATAAATTCTTGTTGAATTTATGATATTTATATATACAAGGTAAGATGGTAATAACAATAACAAATGGACAAAGGATGATTCAATATTCAAGATAATAAAGTTATAAAAACATGAGCAAAAGCTTATTTTGACCTGAAGCAACAAGACGTTGCACAATTCATCGCTTACGTTATAAAGATAGAAAAGAAAGCACTATATCACTGGTCTTGAACATTAAGGTGATACCTCAAATTCATAGAACCCTGTAGGAGGGCTAAGGCATTGCAATTTCAGGAGCTAAGTGGCTTTGAGATGAAACTATACAACCAAAAGCAAATTTTTACTAGAAATTAAAGGAGTTTCGCCAAATTTTTGGGAAGTTATACTAGGACTTTTATGAGTAATAAATCAATACACTTTTAGAAGAATAAAAGAGGACCATTTTAGAAAAAAGGAAGACTTTTTATATGGGATTAGAGATTAAGAAAAGTATGAACGAGAAGAAGATCAAGGGCAAATTTTGGGAACAAATTTGGCATTGATCATTTCTTTGTTCTTATTTATTTGTACCTTGATTGTTATGTTTTCCATATATTTGATGTTTGAAAATATTATGGAATGATTTTTTTTAGATTAATGGTGTAACCATGACTTCTTTAATCAATGATATGATTTGAATGTTGTAATATCACTTGAGTATTATTAGATTTATCTTGTGTTTAATTTAGTTGATTATGTGGCTAGTTTTTAATTTAAAACCTGTAATATTTTATAATTTCAATAGTTAATTAATTCTTGATGTTATAAATCAACAAGTTACACTAGTTGAGATAGGAATATGCTAAATTATAACTTGTAATCATGAAACATCATAACTTAATTTGGCCAGTTGGATTAGTTCATAGAAGAATATAATGATAGAAGATTAGAGCTTCTAATTATTGAAAAAGATCAGAGGATACCTAAATTCTTAATTTATAATTCATACCTATAATATTTCATCAAACTATAAATTGGATTAAAGTAACATACGATGAAACCTTGAATCTAGTTTCAATTAAAAGCTTAGATAATTTTCATAGTATTTTAGTTTAAATTAGTTTTGTTATCCAATAATTGAGTAATATCATCAACATTAAATTTATAACTAATTAAGTTTAGAATCAACAATCTATCTTCATGGGAATGTTACTCAACTTATTCTATATTACTTAAGCGGCACATGCAATTTGGATGACAAAGTGAAAAGTTTGATCAACAAGTGACCACCAAGTTTCTTGATTGGCTCGACGAGTTGGTGAGTCGTTAGATGGTTGGTGCTTTCATGGGCCAAGTAGAGAATCCTAAGCTCTTTTATGGGGGCAAGCCCACGTGTATCAATGCTAGCTTCCTTAGATGAGTTCACTACATCAAGGTGTGTATCCTTGGTATATAGTGATGGCTAGCATTAATGTTCATTAAAATTTTTGGCATCACTTTTGGAGATAATGAAGGTCAACTTTATTGGTGATGGAAAGCATGGGCATTGTTGGCTCCATTGTTGTTGGTGAGAGAGGGATTCTTTGTTGATGGCAATAACATTCATCAATTTTGATTATAATGACAGTTGTTGGCTTCAATGATGGCAATAAGCAATGATGTTGGTGAAAACATTAGTTCATATTGATGTTTATTAACGGCGAGAAATGATGTGTAGTGGATATTTGTGTAGTTTGATGTTGAGTAATAATATTGGGCAATAGTGAATGACAATTTATGATAAATGATATCAGACATCAATAATGGACAATAATGAGCATCTGTGGAGGGCTTAAGCAACTATATTTGATAGTTATCATTAGTAGATATCAAAGACAATAGGCTTTGCGTGTAGTGCTAGTAGGTAGAACTCTTGAAACTATGAAACTAAGGAGATTAATTATTTTCTCTTGTTTTTATTTTCACGTCTTTGATGTTCTATAATCTTGGTTTTGTTTGTTCATAAGTTCACAAGTTCACATTTTATTCTTGGTTCTATTGATTTTTTTTAGTTGAAAATGATAATTGACAATAAACTAAATAACTTTAAAAAAAACTAATAACCAAATGATTAGTTCCAGACAAAATAGTAAAATAATTCGATTCAATTTGCTTTGACAATTTTGTCCAAATAATGTACATCTTTAATATTGCCAAAAAAATTAAAATATTGCACATTAAAATCCGAACAATTTTTATTCATGAGATTCCTTTTTTTTTTTTGAAGAGTGGTTAATCAACTATTTTTAATTTTAATCAGATAATCATAATTATAAGAAAATTATTAAGCCAAAGATTAAATTTTGCATGTTACAATCTATTCAATTTTTATTTTTATATAATTAAACAAAATTTAGAAACTTATCATAAAAATAATCAAATTTAAATAATAACTCATTTATTTATATTCATAAACATAGCCATTTATTACTTAACAAATAGGACTATAAAATTTTTAATAAAATACTCGCTTAATAATGCTTTAATTTTTATTTACTGTTTTATTTTAAATTGTTATATAAAAAATTTAAAACTTTATATTTATTAAAGTTATGTATATTATTAGATATATATGTATATTATACAATTAACTTGTATTTTTAAATAGTTTATATATAAATATATATATATATATATATATATATATATATATATATATATATAGAAAATTAATTAATTAATTAATGTATAATAATTTCATTTTGATTGGATAACATGTAACACATAAAATGAAAATAATGCTTAGTAAAATTAGTACAACATTGATCATAATATTCTGTTTTTCATTATTAAGAGTTTGACTTTAACAAAAAAGTATTTTTGATCATAATAAAAACTGCTTTGCATGTATATTGCATCATTCTAATGAAGTAGATATAAAAGCTAAAAAATTTAGCGTCGAAGGAGGAATCACGATTGCCCCATCACCTGAGATTTGCCCCTTAGTCAGAATAATGAGAAGAACGTGTCAAGAATATTTTAGTGATGATCGGCCAATCAACTATTTTTATGTTTTTAAATCAAATAATCATAATGTTTATTTATATTTATAATTTATAAAATTAAATTAAAATTTCAAAAATAATCATATAATTAAACAAATTAAAAGAAATGACTCCTGTTTTATTTAAATTCATATATATAGCGGTTTGTTTTTTCAGAAAAGAAAATTCTATTTAATGATGGCTTAATGTTATATTTTCCTATTCACTATAAATTATTATATCAGTTTTTAATAATTACTACATTTTAGAAATTGTTTATATTATTAGATGTTTGCATATAATGAAAATATTAAATAAATAACTAGCTATGTAAGATTAATTTTTTATATTAATTTTTAAATATTTCCAAATAATATATATATATATATATATATATATATATATATATATATATATCACCTAATGAATTATCTCAATGTTTATTTAACATTATTTTTTGCATCTATTATTTTATCTAATTTTATTTAAATAATTATTCATCATACTTACTTCTTTTGCTTTGTACAGGATTATAAAATGGAAGAGACACCAGAATTACGGGAGTTCAGACATCTATTATAATCAGTATACTGGAATTGGAGTGAATGCAAAAATGATGAATGAAAGGGTGTTGAGGTTGTTGTCATTATTGTTTCTTCATTTGAGAAGATACACTCAAAAGTCTTTGATATGTTATTTGGAAAAAAAAGTTCTTGATTTTATTGTGCTATCAAGAGCCAATATTATAATTGGTGGAACATGAAATGAAGAAGAAAAATTATTTGGCATCAATAGCCAATTATAAAGAAATTTGTTGGAGCAAGTCTTGCTATCAAAGTCAAGCGTCCTACATATGATGTTCAAGAGGCCATAAAGGAGATGATAGATATTTGCAAATTTGCAGAAAAAAATGTTTTAATTGGATACATTAAGGAGATGAGATACATGGATCAAGCAATAGAAATGATTGAGTGGATTGAAGTTAGCCATGCTTATTTCAGGTTTGTGAAGTACTTTGAATAATATTTAGAGGAATTTACATACATACCACATAATGCTTATGTATTTACATATCAATAATGCAAACTTAGACATTTTCTTATATATAATTTAGTGTCATAATAACTTCAAAATTTATGCATAAAATTTATTTTTTGCTTAATATTAATAATAATTTTGTCGTGATGATAAATATATAGTGTTATGTAAGTGAAGATCTTTATTTTTTCTAGTGATAGTATTCGTGATTGTCTAAGTATTTTCAGTTTTGTTGTCAAGAGCATGGGATTTGATTTGAAAGAAATGAGGAGAAAATTTTTTTTGATTAATAACTTTTTCAGAGACTTGACAAATGATATATTGCCATAATCAAAAGTTACTGTGGGATATATTGTTGAAGTTATACCTTTAACAATGCTTTTCTTAGATCTATTACCTCCAAGCAACCTTCTTTGGAAAGATGTCACTAATTGTGTTGATATAGTTGTCCATAAGATAAAATTTTTATTGTTTTAATTTTAATTTTATTATTACAACAATTAATATTATGAACTATCTTTTTATACGACTATATTATTAATCTCAAATATATATATATTTTATTATAGATGCATAACATTGAACTTACAATTTAATAATAAACTTTTAATATCTTTTGTCACTTATAATGAATCATGATATGAATAATAGTCTTTTATAATATATAATACGAAATTAATATTACACTTGGACTCTTTAAGTATAGATTCAATATTATTTGTTCATATAAGTTTTTGAAATTTTATTATTTTTTAATTACTTAGTTTCATTGCACTTTTAAATAATAAATTTGTAAATGATATTAAACATTATTTATATCATATTGAAATATGATCAACTAGTTTTACTAACATATAATACCAAATTATATAACAAGTAAAATAAATAACTTTCAAAAATAGCGTTGGCCTATTGATATAAATTAAACTTGAGTTGAACTATTAAAACTATAAAGTACATATTTGAATAATCCTGAATTCATCAACATTTGTCTTTAGAAATTATATTAAGTATATCTTCCTAACTAAGATTTTTGCCAATAAGATACATTATTCTTTTTTATCTGTTTTCACACAAAACTCAAGTGTTTTAAGAGAATACGAACTATCTCTTTTTAGCATTTCTATAAGACTGGACTTATGTATTATTTAAGAGGCCGGTTGTATCACTCATATGGAAAGAAGAATTAAATTGAAAGCTTAATACTAAGTAGCCGCTAGGGATCACTTTTATTTTGTATTTTTGATTTTGTATTTTTTTGTTTTGTTTTGTTTATGTTTTATTTGAAAATTAAATATGTTTGATTATAATTGTTATTTTTAAAAATATTCAAAATATCTAAAAATTATTTTAAGTGTTTTTCAAAATAATATTATTTTATTTTTAAAAATAAAAAATAAAAACATGTAAAAAATACTCTAAATAAATATATTTTCAAAAATAATATAAAAATAAAAACAAAAAAATTAAGAAATAAAACTGATCCTAAACAGCCCCTAAGCTATTTAATTGTTTGGGTTGAATTATTTTGAAGGAGAAAAAAAAAATTGATTGATATATGTTCAGAGATTGATAAGATAAATGACATATCTTAAAGCAAATCTCTTTTAATTAAAATCTTTGATATGACACTGAAAATTCTACTAGTCGAAGCACAAATCTTGATATCGAAAGCAATCTGATTCTGAATCAAGACTAACCGAGATCAAACATTTATTATCAATCGACTCTTAAACATGGAGTGTTTATAGTCAATCGAGCGTCTTGATGAGCCGGATCTAACAAGCCCAATATATCATAATTCCTACTTCATTTGAGCATTCAAATACACAAAATACATCATATGATCAAAGGAATCATTTTGAGCCGCCTGATGGAGAGGAGTGGTTCGAATTTTGCATGTATTTACAGAGACGCCACTCTTCTAATCTATAAATAGCCCATCATTCTTCATATGAGGGAGGCCAAGCAAGAGAGAGGAGAGAGCTCTAAAGCTTGAAAATCCTCCGCAATAATCGCACGACTCGCGGCCACCACCCCATTGGTTACCAACCACCGCCGCGGCCGCTATCGGATCATCGCTGCCGTCAATCTCCGTCCGCCATCATCGCCGACCATCGCTGCCGCCGCGGTTGGCCATCGCCGTAATCATCATCGCTGGTCATCATCGCTGACACCACGCCGGCACCGCCGACTACCATCAGGTCATCGCCACCGATCTCGACGGCCATCTTCACCGGGCACCATCCTGACGATCTTCATCGCCGGACCGCCATTTCACCATTACTATATGGTTATTGTTGCCTGATTTTGGGATTCCCATTGTCAGCCCTTCTCATATACAATTCTATAATCCCGTATTGGGAAAACTTGTACTCCAAAATAAATACATATTGGAAGATTTCTACTGGGCTAGGCCCCGTGGTTTTTCCCTCTTTTCGATATTTTCCACATAAAAATTCTGGAGTTTTATTATTAATTCTTCAAACATCTGTGTGTGTGTTAGACTCCGCAACAAAGCTAAGGCATAAACTTTTACTCTACCGCAATTGATTTTCTAGCACGCAATAGTTTGACGCCGTCTGTGGGAAACTGATTCCCATTATTTCATCTTTTATGAAGACCAAGTTTCCCAACAAGATCAAAACCACCATCCAGGTGGAGCATTTCACGCTTTTAAGGAGCGCAAGCGAAAAATGAAAATTCATCAAACTTCATTCCTTCATATTTTGTCAGAAACTGGGGGACAACTCTTAATCTCAAAAGATTATCCAAATCGATATTCTGGATATCTAATTGATTAACAGTTCAAGAAGCAACTCAGTAATACCAATGAGAAAGATAAAGGTCAAGGAGCAACTTTGGCTACAAGCTCAAATAAATATTTTGATTTGACCCATTCCACACAGGTTAATGTCATCGAGTGAAGACTCTAACAAACAACCTCGGATTGGTCAAAACTCCGCACCTACTCCACACAGGTTAACATCATCGAGCAAAGACTCTGGCAAACAACCTCGGATAGGTCAAAACTCCACACCTACTCCACACAGGTAAGAAGTCAAATAACACTTTGGCTAATACCTAGGATAGGTCAAAAGGTCTTTAGTGGATTTCCCACCTCTTCTATGTGTTAACGCCATCGGTAACACTCAAACAACCCTCGGATAGGTCAAAAATCTTCAACGGATTCAATTCGACCTCTTCCATACAAGTTAACGTCATCGAGTCACACTCTGACAAACAACCTCGGATAGGTAAAAAATTCTCAACGGATTCAATTTGATCTCTTCCATACAGGTTAACGTCATCGAGTCACACTCTCACAAACAACCTCGGATAGGTCAAAAATTCTCAGCGGATTCAATTCGACCTCTTCCATACAGGTTAATGTCATCGAGTCACACTATGACAAACAACCTCGGATAGGTCAAAATTCTCCGATTCAATTCGACCTCTTCCATCGTCGCCATTGAGTCACACTCGACAAACAACCTCGGATAGGTCAAAATCTCGCCGATTCAATTCAACCTCTTCCATGTGTTAACGCCATCGTAACACTCTGACAAACAACCTCGGATAGGTCAAAAATCCTCAGCAGATTCAATTTGACCTCTTCCATGCAGGTTAACGTCATCGAGTCACACTCTAGAAAACAACCTCGGATAGGTCAAAAATCCTCAGTGGATTCAATTCAACCTCTTCCATACAAGTTAACGTTATCGGGTAACACTCTGACAAACAACCTTGGATAGTCAAAATCTCCGATTCAAGACCTCTTCCATGAGGTTAACGCCATCGAAGTCACACTCAAACAACCTCGATAGGTCAAAGAACTCGCTGGCGCTAACCACTGCCGCCGCCACCGCCACCAACACCGGCAATCTCCGGTCACCACCATCGCCGCTGGTCATCTCGCCACTACCGACGCCAATCACTCACTGCTGACTACTGTTGCGACCCACACCTCTGCTGCCGCTAACCACTGCTGCCGGCTACCGCTTATCGATTGCGCGAATTATCGCCGGCATCTGGCTGTTACCAATTATCGCTTGCCATCTCGCTGACACACCGCTAATTGCCGATTATTATCGCGGTTGCATTGACTACCTCTGCCGGTGACCAACTATCGTTACCGGCTATCGCTGCGACTATCGCCGAATCTCGCTATCATCATTGCCGCTATACGCTGATCGACGCTGGCTGCTACTGCTGATTGTTACGCGCTTTGTCGCCGCTGCCACCCAATCGGCGCAACCACTGCCGCTGACCACGCCACTATCGCTAATAATTTCTACCATTATCGACGCTGATTATCTCGCTGATATTGACGCTGGCCAATTGCTGACTACCATTTGCTGGCTCGCACCACCGTCGGGCCACTGGTTGCTGGCTAGCTGCTGACTACTATCGCTGCCACGCTAATTATCGCTGACAATCTCCGCCGGCTACCACCATCGTTGCGGTATCTCGCTGATTACCGACACTGGCCACTAGGCCATTGCTGCTGCTGACACGCCGGCCACAACTTTGCTGGCTATCGCTACATTTATCGCTGACACCGCATCAATTATCGCTGAGCATCTCGCGGTCACTATCATTGCGGTCATCCACTGATTACTGATACTGCCGCAGATTACTGGTTGCCATCACATTACCTCAGAAGCGCAACCACCATCTTACCACGCTGACAGCTCTCGCCACCGCCACTACCATTTGCCATCGCCGACCATCGCCGGCCATATCCGCGGTTGCCACCATCGTCCATCGCTGCCAACCCCGCTCTCCGGTATTGTCACCGGCGATCGCTTAACCTGCCGGTCGACGAGTACGCTTGACGCTTTTGAGGGAAATCAGAGACACGCCGTATGTACCGTGGGCCTTGATCGCCTTTGAACCCGGTCGGTCTGACGAATACAGTTGATGCTTCTTTCAAGAGAAAACTGTAGACAAGCCGTATGTACCGCGGGCCTTGATCGCCTCCGAACCCGAGTCGGTCCGACGAGGTCAGTTGACACCTCTTTCGAGGGAAAACTGGAGACTTGCCATATGAACTATGGGTCTTGATCGCCTCCGAACCCGATCGGTCCGACGAGGTCAGTTGACACCTCTTTCGAGGGAAAATTGGAGCCTTGCCGTATGAACTAGGGGTCTTGATAGCCTCTGAACGACCTACACTCAAGAAGAAGAGAAGGACTAGAGCACATGAGAAGTGTGCCTTCTCCCTTGGCCCTATGGGGTTTTTATAGACCCCCTATAGGGGAATAAAGGTAAAAAACTGCTGAAAATCGTAAAAAATAGCCAAAAATCGCTAAAAACTGCCAAAAATCACCGAAAATTGCCAAAAATGGGTGTTTGTGCCCGACTCAAGACACAGCACCTCACAGCAGTCGTTGGGCGCTAACTACCTCACAAGACGCCACCACTGACCGCGGACTCGTGTGGCTCGATGCACGAGCCGACCAGGCACCAACTGGCCGCCAACTACGTGGCTGCGATGCCCTCGCCACGTGCACTGCTCGATCGCCATGGGCGCGATACGCGGGCCCACGGCGCCTGTAAGTGTCCGATGGGTCCATAACCTCAGAATCTTGCGCGCAAGATACCGACACATCCACGCACCCGCTTCCATGATCATAATCTTGTGCTCCTATGAAGATTTGTTCTCTCAAAATATATGGTTAATAGACCGGCAAATTTCATTAAAGAATTTGCTATTTTCAAGTATATGGCATAAATATTTTTGGATGATTGAGATAATATCATCCAAAAATAAGGGGGCAATTGACATGACACTGAAAATTCTACTAGTCAAAGCACGAATCTTGATGTCAAAAGAAATCTAATTCTGAATCAAGACTAACCGAGATCAAGCGCTTATTATTAATCAACTCTTAAACATGGAGTTTAAATAATCGAGCGCCTTGACGGATTCTAACAAGTGCAAGATCTCATAATTTTGACTTCATTTGAGCATTCAAATACACAAAATACATCATATGATCAAAGAAATCATTTTGAGCCGTCCGATGGAGAGGAGTGGTTCGGATTTTGCATATATTTACAGAGACGCCACTCCTCCAATCTATTAATAGCCCATCATTCGTCGTATGAGAGAGGCCAAGCAAGAGAGAGGAGAGAGCTCTAAAGCTTGAAAATTCTCCAGGCACAATCGCACCACTGGCCCGCGACCACCCCGTTGGTTACCAACCACCGCCCGGCCACGCTGGCCGCCACCGCAGATCTTCACCATCAAACTCGCTGCTGCCGTTACAGAAGCATCGCTGCTAGCCTTGCCGCCGATCATCGTCGTCAACCATCGTCGCCGGTCATCATCGCCGACCACCACCGCCGACTACCATCGTCGGTCACCACCGCCGATCCTCGACGGCCATCTTTGCCGGTCACCATCCCAACGACCTTCATCGTCAGTCGCTAACCCCCACTGTTCACCATTACTATATGGCTGTTGTTGCCTGATTTTGGGATTCCCATTGTCAACCTTTCTCATATACAATTCTGTAATCCCGTATCGAAAAACTTGTACTCCAAAACAAATAAATAGTGGAAGATTTCTACTGGGCTAGGCCCCGTGGTTTTTCCCTCTTTTCGAGGTTTTCCACGTAAAAATTATGGAGTTTTCTTGTTCACTCTTTAAATACCTATGTGTGCTCGATTTCACAACAAGGCTAATGCGTAAACTTTCACTCTACCGCAACTGGTTTTCTAGCACACAATAATCTTTATTACTCATATCATTTTGTATGAAAATAAATTTTTAATGAACCAATTGAATATCAATATAATAAAGTAAATTTCTAGTAAATCTTACAAATTGATTGACTGATTAATAGTTACTCGTTTTAATTATGCTTTGATTGTGATGTAGTTAGGCTAACAAATACTTCACTATATATATATATATATATATATATATATATATATATATATATATATATATATATATATATATATATATATATATATGATAGCTAAAAATTTAATAAAATGACTAGTTTACAACTAATATTCTTAAATCATCAAATCTTATGACTTAAACCCTTAAATCTGAAAATTAAGATGTTGACTTCAAAAATATCAATAGGACTTAGCCTCATATACTCTTTAAATACCAAAAGCTCTAACTTTACTTAAATCATTTGATTAGGCTTAGTGAAGTCATAGGAGGAGCTCATGTAGGATATTAATTTACAAATTTGCATATATTATAGGTTTGATTCTTCTAGGTAACCCTAGGATAGACCGCTTTCACTACTTGAGCAATGTATACCCATTATGAGACTAGGAGACATTCCAAATAAGGATAATTACTTGCCTCAAGGACAAAGACTTGCCTCTTGTCGGGCTAGCATGCAAAGAATAAAACTTCTGTTGACTGACTAATGCTTAGTGGCTCAGCTCAAGATCAATAGTTCCCTTATATACAAGAAACAATATATCCAAGCACACCATAGATGGATTGCCTTACTAGAGTTCGGGATTCCCAGTGAAGGGAACTATCCATTTGACTGTGGTAAACTCACTGCTCATGGGTGAGTCATATTTTCTTATTTACTCGACATTTTTTATCTACACCAAGTACATGTAGTTATGCTTTTGGAGGGATTTTTTGGTTCTTATTCAGGCTCTTGATTCCCACTTGTAGATCATTCATTTTTTTTTCACTATACAGTAGCACCGCCTTGATAACAGTGAGGGAAATTTGTTTTTAGATTTATTGATATAGTGGAATATCTCATACCCTTGAACTTTCACTCTACTGTCATATATGCCAGACATTTCTTCTCAAACGCTTATGTAGGTTCTTTCTCATCCATGGATAGAATTGAATTCAACATCCTATTAGGTGCAGTGAGCATGGAAGAGGATGTAAACTAGAAGTCTAGTGTAGAGTGAGGCAAGTCATTCAATATGGGATAACCAAGCTAAAATGGAGATAGGTACTCAACTATTTGTTGCACAATAAGTCCTACAAAATATGGAAGAATAAATCACTCACCTAGTATAAGCTTGAGTATGTCATCCAATGGGATAAAACTGTAAAAGAGCCTTCAGCAAAAGAAAGAAATCGATGGTTTGATGGCTGAAATCCATTGTGCATGTCCCACATTATTTTTCTAGTTCCCTCCAAGCAATTCTCCTAGATTTTGGAAATGGATGAGGCTTTAGATTTTTTTTATAATGACCTTGTCTTTCTTGAGTATGTCATTCATTCGGAAAGTTGTCAAAGTTTTATTCTGTGTCTGGATCCTCAAGCTCAGAAGAAAATGTAAAGCTTGAAGATTCATTTTCTAATTTAATAATAGAACTCTCATTTGACTGGTATCCTGACTGTGTCAAGAATGCTATAAAGTTTATTTGATTCTTTATATTTAGCTTAGGGATGCACCTCAATGCATGGAAGGCTTATGAAATACTAAAAATAAAAAAAAATTAAATTTAAATATGGAAGACCAATTCCAATCTAGCAAGAAATGCTTTCTGAGCAAATAGCAAAGTACCAAAGCCCAAGGAAAATAAAGGTTCCTTAAAAGTTTAGCGATTCAACAAACTCATCGATAAAGAAAGGAACTATTTAGAACACCTAGTCTTGACGATGAGTCCTATCATGTGAGTGAAGAAGAAGACACCTAAAAGGAGCATGCAAACTCAACCAACACTTTCTCCAAGAAGATTGTAAAAGCTCACCTTAAGCATAAGTTCAAGATTTCACACTTGAAGTCTTATAGAGGTCACACTGATCCCCCCGACCATATAGCTTACTCTGAGTCAATGACATTGCTAGATGATGCAAAGAGGTGTTGACTCTTCTTCACCACCTTCAAAGAATCATCTTTTAGGTGGTTCACATGGCTACTAGTTATATTGTAACTTCTTTTACTATTTCAAGAGGATGTTCACAATATAATTTTCTAGTGATCACAAGCCATTAAAGAGCCCACATGCCTTACTACAAATGAGACAAGAACCCAATAAATCTCTCATGAGGTTCATCACCCATCTTAAAAATAAAATGTTGGAGATTAAAGACTTGTTGCTCACAATCATATAAATTGTACTTGCTCGAGGTTTGAAAGAAGGTCTTTTTTGATATGCACTTGGATTGTAATAGCCCAAAACTCTTGCCAAATTATTAGAGTTAGCAAACAAACACATTAACACTAACAAATATCATAAGGTTGTCCAACTGTCTACAACAACTTGCAAAGGTGAGCTCTTGAACAAACTCTTAGTAAGGAGGTAGGAATGAGAAAGAAAGCTTGCTCGAAGGAAGAAGTTCTAGTACAATGATAAGAACCAATATATCAACCTATTCACCATCAACTTGGCAAGTACTTACAGCTCACCACTATGTCACCCTTAAGGGCTTCGAGGGTCAAATTGGTGGAGGCTATCAATAATAAGGAATGGTTCAAGCAATTACTACTTTTAAAGGTAGATGGAGTCCATGATCAGTCCAAATACTACACCTACCATCATGAATATAGACACGACATTGAGGAATGTCACCAACTAAGGAGCTTGATGGATGAGCTCATCAAGGTTGAAAAACTCAAAGAGTTCACTAAGAGACAAGGGAAGGAAGACACCCAGATGGATAATGAACCCATCTCATCTCTAGCAATTTATATTACGGGAATTGTTCCCACTATTTTTGGAGGAGATGGAGAATTTATGAGGTGAGCTAGCCGAAAAAACTACAATTTAGAGAAGTCAACTTGACAACCACGATAGAGTTGAGTACTCCAATAGTCCTTGGAAGCTTCTCAGAGAAAGAATATCTTACAGCTAGCAACCAATACAATGACATTATGATCCTCATAACACTCATCATAGATTATCAAATTAGGAGCATATTGATCAACATTGGGAGCTTGGTCAATATCAAATTCAAATTTAATTTTTATAGATTGGGGTTAGTGATTCTAAACTCACCACTGTAGGGCGACTACTATTTATCTTTTCTGATGAGAGAAGGGATACAGATGGAGTTCACTCTCTTTATGACCTAAAAAAATATGAGAAATAATCCATGATTATGGCCAAATTTTTCATTGTAGAGGCACTTACACATGCATTGCTATCTTTAGACAACCACTACCCAATACATTTAAAGCAATTGTGTCAAACTATCACATGGAAATCAAGCAGTCAAGTCCTATTAGGTGGAGAAGTGATCTTTATCATGAGAAACCTAAATGGATTTAAGCTTGTTACTTATGATTAGTGGGCAACTCAAGTAGACCAAAAGAAGTACTATAGTTAGAGGTCTCACAATATAGAGTGGAGATCATCAAGGAAATCAAGGAAGGGAAATTATTCAAAATTTTGAGTGAGTCCTAAGGATCAGCCCCACTTTTAGTACTGAGCACATCGAAGCCTTTATTCAGGCTCCACGTTGATTTGTTGGCTTGGACTACACTTGAGATGTCGAGCATCTACATCAATGTTGCTTGCCACAAGTTTGATGTTTGAAAGGGTGCTCAGCTTGTCATACAAAAAATGAGAAAGATTATCACTCTACTCATCAAACCAATTAAAGAAGAAGTCACCAACATACCAGAGGCCAACATCATTATAGAAGTTCAATACCCATAGTGTATATCAAAAGTGGTGGTGGTGCAAAATTCTAGCAAGAAATAGAGGATGTGCATGGATTTCGTATACTTAAACTTGAAATTTCTAATGGAAGGGTACCTACTTTGAAGTTTGACGCACTGATCAACTCAATGGTCGGTTATTTAGTAATGAGTTTCCTAGATGTATTTTTAATATGCTACCAATTAAAAATACACCCGGTCTACTCAAAGAAAATGATATAATCACAAAAGAAGGTATCTACTATTATAAAGTGATGCCCTATAGACTAAAAGAACATAGTGTGACTTACCAAAGGATAGTGGATTGAGTCTTCAGGGAATAGAAAGGCAGAAACCTTGAGGTCTATGTAGATAACTTGTTGATCAAAAGGTTGTTGCCCAAGCAACATGTTGAAAAACTAAAAGAAACTTTTGCTATCTTGAAGAAATATGAGATGCATATCAATCCTCTAAAGTGCTAATTCAATAGAGGTTTCGTGATCACCCCATAAGGCATAAAAGTCAACCCCAATAAAGTGAAGGCCATACTCAACATGTCATCAGTAAGGATGATGAAGAAAGTTTAGTGACTCGTCAGGTGAGTCCTGAGGATAAATCAATTCATTTCAAAGGTTGGAAAGCACTGCTCGCCATTCTTCAAAGTGCTTAGATGTGTCAAAAGGTTTGAGTGGACCCTAGAATGCTAGAAGGATTTTAGTGACTTGAATAACTTTCTCACATCACTCCCTTAATTATAAAACCCAAAGAAAGGGGAGACCTTACTTGAAGTGGCACAAGGTGCTAATCAAATGATAAAATGGACCAACTTTAAAGCATGAAGAATTGAAGTGGCACAAAGTTCCAATAAAGTGACTAAATGAACTATATTCATGAACTTGGCGAAAGAGTTTCAAAAGGGCTTGATGTTCGATGCATGAAAATTATTATGGAGATCTTATTTATGTGTTTTATGAGTTGTAATTTGTATTAGATTTGTGTTCTATTATGTTTAAGTGATGTATGTGTGTTGCGGTTGAAATCATGTAAGTTTATGTGTTAATAAAAATAGTTGTAAGTCTCGCACCTAGGCATTGGTCTACTAGCACCATGGCACTACTTTTTGAGATATTTAATGTTTGGGGACAAAGAGGGCAACATATAGGTGCTCTATTTTTAGTGCCTAGGTGCTGCGTTCTTACAAGTTTAGTTTTAAGCAATTTTTAGAATTGGTTAAAATGTTATTTCGATGGGATACACCCTTTGGTGACTAGTATCTTATATAAAAACATTTTATCTATGAAACTAAGTGGTTTTTTATGTTCGGTGAAAAGAATTGAGTAATTAAACTCATTAGTTGGAGCTGAGAAAGGGAGTTTGGTGATTCACATCCAAATACTACTTTGGTGAGTGGTGCTATTGGTTTATTTGTTTTATTTCATATGTTGTGCTTTCCTTCTAATATTTTATAATATTTGGTTTTTGGGATTTTGTTCTACTTTCAAAAAATTAATCCATAAATTTTCTTTTAAAATTCCTTATTAATCCCATTTGCAAGTATAAGTCTCACTATAAATTTTTTCAGAACCTAGTCTCAGTGTGGCATGCTTTTGGCTTACCAAATCTCCACAAAAAATGTCAAAGTCTCTAGCTCATCAAACCACATAATTACCTATATTATTCATATATTAATTTGTTCAAGTCCTCTAAACATTTTAAGAGTTTAATTCACTTAAAGTTCAAAACATCTTGCTGCTAGAATTCATTTTTTTGTGTGAGAACTATTTTAGAAAAATTATCAAAACTTTTCTAAAATTTAAGAAACTTTCTAGATTACAACTACATGCCTTCCACTATAATCTTCTCCTCTTAATTTCAAGTAATTTGGATATCTTACAAGAGAGATCCAATTTAAGTAAGTTGGGGTTCTATATCTAAGTTTATTTTCTATTCATTGCTTGACTAACTACTTTCACTTTAAAATTCTTATTGCCACTTAAAACTAAACAACACCTCATATCACTTTACTCTCCTAAGAATTAGAAGAGACCTAATCCACTAATTTGACCACTTTAGTGATCTAAACCATGCATCCACATAATTACTACTATACTTATGAGTCGATGAAGACTTGGTTAGCTCAATTCTACTAAAGAAGTGTGAGAGGAAATGATCAGTGTATTACATAAGAAAGTCATTGCAAGGTGCTAAGTTACATAATCCATTATGGTAAAACTTGCACTCGCTCTTATTGTATTAGAATAATGGCTCTGACTATACTTTCAAACCCATCAATCGTGTCATCGACTTACTCAAATCCATACTCACCAAATCAGATCACTCAAGAAGATTACTAAAGTGGTTAGTGGAACTCAAAGAGTTTGACATATCGTACTCACCAAGGATGATGATTAAGTCAGAAGCACTTGTAGATTTTTCTCATCAATTTTAGCAACCCATGGGATGTCCAGGCTAGCCTAGAGCCTTTATGACACATATATATTGATGCCTCTTCAAGTGAGCAATGCTTGGGGCAAGCATCATACCAAAATTTCCATATGGGATCACCATAGCCCAAGCTGTTAAATTCAATTTCTTAGGGACAACTAACTAGTTTGAGTATGAGGCATTAGTTGTCGAACTAAGATTCACCAAAAGACTTGGCACTTTACATGTTACTATTTACTCATACTTGCAACTCATGGTGAGATAAATAAATAGGGATAATGAAGTTATATATGAGTCCCTAAGAAGATATTTTCTCATAGTAGAAGTAGAAATTATAATGTTAGAATATTTTAAGATTGAACAAGTGCCCAAGGAGCAAAACTAACTTGTTGACTTATTATCTAGAACGAGCTGGGGAGCAGTCCATCATTCAACTTTCCCATCTTAGCATGGAGGCGGATGAATTCATGCAAATAGAAAGTGAATACTTTCACTACTAGGTTGACTGCATAAAGAAATTTCAATAAACTGGGAGCTGGGAGATCAAAGGCAAGAGCAAAATTGAGCCATAGTACTTTATATATAATCATAGACGATTTATTTTAGAGATCGACAACCTCGCTTAACATAAGGTTTGTGCAAGAAATAGAGCAAAGATAAATACTTAAAGAAGTGCATTCTAGCGAATGTGAGAGTCACTTAGAGGATAAACATTCACCCATAGAGTCCTGTTGCAATGGTATTTTTGGCTCGCATTGTAATAAGACTTTGAAGAATTTGCTAAAAGGTGCAAATGGTATCGAAAATTTAGTCCTCTATAACTATAGTCATCACAACTCCCATAGCCCATCACTAGGCCTTGGCCTTTTGCCATATGGGGGATGGATTTAATTATGCCACTACCATTCGCTAGCGGAGAAAGGAAATTCATATTCATCATGATCGATTACTTAAGTAAGTGAATGAAGGTGAAGCCACTTGCCAACATAACCACCCATAATAAAACTTCATTTGGAATGACATCTACAGTATGAAGCGATCGATATTAATCAAAATAAATAATGGGTCATAATTCACCTATAGAAGATCAAGGAAATTCTATGAGTCACACATCAAGCTAAAGTACACTTCAATACATCATCCTCGCAATGGCCATGTTGAAGCGATGAATAAGAAAATCCTGAACATGTTGATGAAAAAAGTGTGAGGTGTTAAAGAGAAGTTGGTTAGCATCCTACCCATTATAATTTGGACATTCAAGATGTGTCTGATCACAATAACTAGACACATGCAGTTCACACATTCCCAAGAGACGGAGGTTGTATTACTAGTCGAGTATGAACTCCCTAGTCAAAGGGTTGTGACAACTATCGAATTGGGTAAGGAAATGGTGAATTGGAGAAGTTGAATGCCAAATCCATGAAAATCTCCATTGACCTACTGAAAGGCTGAGGATCAAAGCCCCATTGAGACAAGAAGAGCTAAAGAGGTGAATGACTAAATATTATAATCACCATGTGTAATTATGATAATTAATTAATATTTAATTAAACTCTAATTTAATTATTTTTATATTTTAGTTTAATCTAGAGAGTCTAGTTAATTTTCCTAAGATATCTGATATTTATTAAAGTAATTTAAACTATTTTGATTAATCTTTATAATTTTTGTAATTTTTAATTAATTATTTATTCAAAATAGTCAATTCTCTACAAAAATTAATAACACTTAAACTAGAAAGCTATTTAACTTGAAATATTTATGATAGGTAAGCAATAACATCGAGTTTAAAATTTTAAACTTAATTGGTCTAGTATTTTAAGAGTAATGAAAGCAATATAATTTTCACTAAAAATTAAATTACTCCAAAAATATACAGTCAAATTTGAGGATTTTGGGTTCATTGGATTCCTCTTGAAATGGGAAATCCATAGATCCCTTATTTGCATTTTTTGGTTAAGCGTTTTATTATTTTTATGAGTTTTTAATGTTTTCAGGTTAGATCAAATTGAAGAAATAAAAAATGAGATCTAATCATGACCATCCATTCTTTCGGATAAAATGGATGGCCCAAAGGTTGTCTTCCTCATGAGAGGCATACCAAAGAGGTTTGGATGGGTGGGATCTGCCCCAAATATCACTAGATCTCACAGTCTTCCAGCGATCTTTGTCCAAAATCTCTTTTTTTCGCGTTGGGGAGGTTCAAGTTGAAAAATACAACAAAGATCTTAAGAAAAAGAAATCCTAGAATCACATCACTTTTTAACAAACATAATAATTTGTAGCTTACCTAAAGGGTTTTTTTTAATTACCTCACTTAAGCCAACATTAAGTAGATTTTTTAAAACTGATTGACTTAAGTCAAGCTCCCACATGATCCTACCCCTTTGCCTCCATTTTTATCATGCTCACCACCACCATATCTAGAATCTACTTGATTTGGTTGAGTGAAAAGGTGGGGATGGGGTGGTTTACTTTTGAGATGGAGAAGGTGTTAAATGCAAAAAAAAAAAAAGCTTCTCTCTCTCTTTCTCTTTATATGGCCAAAATATCAATGGAAAAGATTGATAGATGTATGGCTATTGATGGGATAGCTAGCATTCACTATGAGGAGTGGTTGACTCTACAAATCACTCCAAGAGTGAGTAATGGGAGGGAGGTGAGATGATTGAGAATTTTAGAACTTTGCATCTTTTTCTTTCTTTTCCATCCCCACCCTTGACTTTTTAATCTCCTTCATATGAGTTGAGATCTCAACTCATGTGTGGTGAGATTTGCTAAAGTTTAATGAGTTTAGTTTGGGTTTGGGTTGGCTTGAATCCATCTTGACCTAATTTGGCTTAAACGGGTTAGTTTGGGTACAATTGGTTGGTTTGTTCAATTTGAGTTTACAGTAGGCTTAAATCATATTTAATGAGTTGTTTAGAGTGATTAAGTTTGATTGATTGCACTTGATTTAGATTTATTTTGGGTATGACCCAAATTAGCCTAATTAAGTTAATTTGAGTTCACTTGGGTCTATTGACTAGATTGACCAAATTGGAACCAAATGAGGCTTGAATTGCATTTAATTAAGTTTTTAAGTAATTAATTTAATTTATTTTTTTATTTTGTTATGTTTCATATAGGTCAATTTTGGTGAGGTTGACCAATTGACCAAATTAGCTGGGTGGTGTAATTGAGTCATGTTTAACCATCAACTTAAGAATGATTTTGTGCATTAGTTTGGTTTAATTTATGTTGAGTTGAGTTTTGGTTCAATTTTATTTTTAGGTCAAATTGGGCTACATTAGCTCAATTGAGCCCATTTGATTAGAGAAATTAGTTATGGAAGATGTTCAATCATGTAATGAATATAAGGCTTTAGATTGATTTAATTTGATTTGGATAAGTTTAATTTGGTTTTAATTAAGTTTTTATTTAATTTGGGCTTTTGGGTCAAATTGGATCAAATTGGTTAAATTGGATGATTAAGGATTAGAATATGATCAATCATCATTTTAGAGGTTATTGATAGCTCTGATAGGATCCAATTTAGAATTGATTAGATTTTAACTCAATTTAGGCTTTTATATCAAATTGGGTCAAATTAGGCTAAGTGAGTCAATTAGGTTAATTAGATTACAATTGAGTTTCAATTATGTTTGATTGAGTCTTTGAGAAGCAATTGATTCATTTTAGTTTTATTTGATTTTTTTAAGAACTTCAGTGATTTTGAGCTAAAATAGATCAATTGCATCAACCATGCCAATTGTCTCAATCTAGGCTTAATTAAATTTATATTTTAGTTTAGATTTACATGATTTAAGTTTTTATTAAATCTTATTGAATTTGAATTTGATTGGACTTACCTTGTCCAATTGGGTCAGGTCAAGTCCACTAGACTAACCTAGGTTTCACCTTAATGTGTTAAATTTTAAATTTAATATTGTTTTCATATTGTGATTTCAATTTTGATTTGATTTCTTATTTCTATTCCTACTTTAGTTGGTGGCTTTTGGTTCTAATCTTTTTGACCAGCTTATTTTAGGAAAGACCTTAGTTCTTTATTCTCTCTTTCTCTTTGGGACAAGAGTATTCCTCCTCCTTTTTTGTATTAAGAATACTTGAAAGATAATTCTTTCCCCATTCTTTCTATTACTTATTGCCATCTCTTCAACCCTACTTCTTAGATATCTCATGAGGTTTTGCTCAGCCATAGATAGATTTGAATGCAGGTCATGACAAAAATAGTTATAATAATTGCTTGCCTTTTAAACGGAACACAAGTAATTCAACACTCAAGAGGGGTAACAAATGTGACCTTTCACAAATTTACTTTATTATTATAATAAATAAAATTACAAATGAACTCAATCCCTATATTAAATATGAAGTTGCTATGATTAAAATAGAAGACTTGCTTGACTCAACATAGTGTTGAAGCTAGGTCAACTCAACTAGGTGTAAAATGAGCTTTGAGCAGACTCTTGTTTATTTCGTTTGGAATTTGTTTTTTAGTGTTTACTCATTTATATATCAAGCTTGAAATGTTTGTTATGTTAAAGCCTTGAGCTAATACATCGAATGAACAATAAGCTTTTGAGGAGGATTCAAACCTAGCCAATCTTTTCATAACACAAGTTTTAACCACTAAGCTTGCATTTTGTGATATATGTAAATGTTATATATAATAATAATAATAATAGTAATAAATAATAATAAATAAATAAAAATAATAGTAATAAAATAATAATAAATAATAATAATAATAGTAATAAATAAAAATAATAAGTAATACAATAATAATAATAATAATATATAATATAATTTTTTTTATTTTGAGCTAAATCGACAACACGATCAACAAATGATGGTTCATGTTCTATTTATATATCGAAATGTTTTATTGTTGCTCGTTTAGTTAATGAACGAACTAAACAAGCTACATAACGAAAGCCTTTGTTAATGAGCTTTCCTTTATATAGTCACCAACCTCTATTGAGACTTAACCTCTACTTCATGCCTTTTTTGTAGCTTAGCTTCCAGCCTCATCCATAGCTTGATGGACTCCTGCCTCAATGAGTCCACACCTTCCTCCAAGGAGGCCACCCTTTTTTGCAAGGCAACAATCTAGGTAGAGTAAAAGCAACAATGACTCCACTTCAACTTGTCATCCCTTAGGGCAGGGAGACCCACTCTTCTTAGGCTTACCATTGTCAAGATGAGTTGGTGAGGGGAGATGCACCAAAATATTTTAAATATCTATGAAGGTGAACCTAGTCTCCTTGGTGTAGAGTAGGGGGTCCCCTAGGGTCGATGGTCCACCCTCAAGGGAAGACTTGAGTCTATTAAGGCTCAGAGCATTACTATATGATGAGAAACAAATTAGTTAAGCAATAAATATGGGATTAGTGTAAGGAAATCTACTAAGAGTATAATATTTAAAAAAATATGCCGCTACTATAACATGCCAACTTTTTCTTCATTTAAATGATTTGCCTACAACTGGTCATGAATGAGCTATTTTTCAAGATTACCTGGGAATCTAGAGATGACTTCAAGAGGGGAAGAGTGCTGGTTGTCACCCTTTACTAATGCCTACACACTTGTCAAGCTATATTACAATAATAAGATAAGAAATTAAGAAATAGACATAAAATAATGAAGTCACCAAATAATGATGATTCTTACCTTTAGACACTCCTACACCACCTTTTTGGAGGTTGTTTCTTAGCCTACTTACCATGACTCATCTTCACGGAGATGAAACATCATCCTCCTCCTTCCAAAGTAGCATCACCTCCTAAAATGCAAAAGATAGCTCTACCTTGGCAACTAAACTGTCCACCAAAGGGATGGGAGAAACACTTTTGCCTTTTGAGTCCTATACCTTGGTTGGGGTAGAAACATTGGTTTGAGTGGGGGTTATTGAAGTGCTTGTTTTAGTGAAGGAAATAGTCAAAAACTTCATCAACGTCTTGGCCTTCTTCACATTTCAAAGATTAACCTAGAGCTCAGATGGTCAATATAGCCATGGGACCTCTTGGAATCCATTAGTAAGAGAGCAATTTTCTATTAGTAAGAATAGGCTTGAGAAAGGGTAAGCAATATCAACTCTATAACAAAGTGGGGAGAATAAATTTGAACCCCAGTAAAGCATTTTAATAGCCTAAGAGTGAAGAAATGCTAACAAAGGGGATGAAGTTAAAGGTGTACATTTACAATAGAAAGCTACTTTACTATCAAAATTTTACATAGAATTTATGATTAATTATCTTTTCATTTATTTTTTTTTTTATGAGTTACTCCTATAAGGAGTAGAAGAGTCAAAGAGCTATGTAACCCATATGCACCTTGAGTGGGAGACTATCTAGAAAACAACAGGCACAATAACCCACTTCTAGGATAAAGACTCCTCCCATGTCAACCGAGCACATAAGGAATAAAATTTTTGTTGATTGGTCATTGTCCATCAGCTAACCTTAAAATCCATTACTCATTTATATATGGGCACATAAATCAATTATTCATTCATTTATATTTACAAATATAAATGAAACCCACATTCCAATGACCAAAACTAAATCAAACTAAATCAATATCCTTCTAAGCCTTTTTTTGACCTACCTCCATGAGCTTTGTCAAATCTGGTTTCAAATCACTCCAAACTCAAGTATATTTTTGGAATTTAAATCTCTCTTTCTGATTGAATTATTTTATCATATTAATTTAAAGCTCTAAATTCTTATACAAAAATATATAAGAATGAAATAAATACATGTCATTGTTAAAGTGAGGTAACAAATGACCTCCTTGACTAGCTCTCATGTTCTCGGTGTCCAAACTATATACATTCAAGCATATAAATTTGCATACATGAACATAAGAAAGAGACCTCCAAGTCATGATTAATTAATCCAACAACATAATCATTCATGAATGCATGAATTTTTGATGAAATATAATGGGTTCTAATTCCATAATTAAATACACACACATATGTATAAGAGACATAAGCTAGAATGTGTCATTGTTAACCAGGGAAGTGAGGTAATCAAATGACTTCCTTGGGATAACTAAAGCCTCATATTCCCGGGATGTCCAAACCAAATATTTGCTTTTCTTAAATACATATGGATGTGTACATAAATAATGGAAAGAAAACCATGCAAAAGTTATATTTTTATTTTATTGAAACATTTATGCATGTGGGGTGAAATCTTATCCAAATTTTAATATTGAAATAAATAAGAATGAAATCAAATAGATGCGTGGTTGGGCGGAAGTGAGGTAATCAAATGACCTCCTTGGGATAACTAAAGCCTCGAGATGTCCATGTTATATACCCATTAACATTCTTACTTATATAAATCAACACATGAATATAAGAAAAGAAATTTCACTTCATACACTTAAGCTATAATCACATACATCTCCTAGGTATTTATAACTAGCATTCATAACATATATATAATTATTCATTTATAAGTTTTGAAAAATATATTTAGATTTAATAATGATAATAGCCACACAAATATTAATTTAAAATCAACACATGCATGCTTGACATAAAGGAAATCATTTAATTTAATTAATTTTGGAAAAGATGAATGCATGAATCAAGTGACATACAACATTTAACATGATTGGAAAGAAATAAAAGGACATAAGCACATGATTTCATTCAATCCAATTGATTCCTATGGACAATGATACTAAAAAAATTTATTTAAATTAAACCAAAGTATCTTAATGTCATATTTAATTTTATATTTGATTTAATTTAGTAAATGTGAGAAATGTTTGCTAATCAATCTCATTTCCCATGTGTGAGTTAATTTGATTTGATAAAAAGTAATTAGGTTGATTTCTTGGATTAATTAGGTTAAGGTGTGAGTTAAATCAAGTAATTAAATCGTTACCTATGTTATCTTAAGATAATTAAATAAATGATTATGAGCTAATGTAGTATGTAAATGAATTGGAAGGTAAATAGCAATGCTCCTATAAAATGAAAGGGGCCTAATGCAATTAGCTCACAATCATTAATTAAGCTTAAGATACTCACTAATTATATTTAGGATTTTCCACAAGTGAGCTAACCATAATTTCATTTCACTCTTTAAGTTATTAACACCTAAAAGCTCTACCCAAGAATCAACTAATTAAGATTCAATATGATTACATTTTTAACTTGATTAATTAAACAATTGATAAATTGATTAAGCTTTGATTAATTTAATTAATGAAAATGAACTTAGGGAAATATATTAGGAAAGAGTCCCTATTCTTATCTCCTGAGTTCACCCACTATTAAGGAACACTTAACCATTTAATTAATTAATCCATTACTGTTCACATGATTAATTAAATATTAATTAAATTAAGAGAGTAATTAGAGATTAATTAATCAATTCTCTTAATTTGGCAAGCAATAAATCTCAAGAAAATTAAAGGAGGCAGAGGTCATCCTCTTAAATAATCTTAAAAATTTTGGG
The DNA here is from genome assembly GCA_021442155.1 of Cymbidium sinense. NCBI lineage: Eukaryota > Viridiplantae > Streptophyta > Magnoliopsida > Asparagales > Orchidaceae > Cymbidium > Cymbidium sinense. The sequence goes on along the minus strand of CM038222.1, from coordinate 124,446,388 downwards.
ATCAATCACTTGAATGATTAGAGAGTAATTAAGCTAATTAGGTTTTTAATTAAACCCAAATTAACTCTGTTTATTATTCAAAATTAATTGAAATTTTTTTTATTAAATTCTCCTCTGAAATACCTTGAAAATGAGCTATTATTTGTATGTTTTTTGGAATTTTCTACAATTAGTTATGAATTATAGAAGTTTTAGCCTTAAAAATATATTATTTAACTTTAATTAAACCTAATGCCATGATTGCAACATGCTGTGCGTTAACCGTTGGATTGGTTAAGTTGTCACATCCACTCGTTGAGTTAGGTGCGACGATATTGATCTTATCTATCACGATGGATCAAACCTACATAAAGGAAAGAAATAAGGAAGATAACATGATTTGAACATGTTCCAATGAGCACGGATCGTGATCCTCATTTCCACGCTTGAGCTAAGATCGATGGCTCGCACGCTTGAGGAAGCTTCGTCTAGTTGGGATGAAGTTTTGTTGAACAACAATTGAGTTTATTCCAAGTGGATAGCTTGGAAGGCCAAGGATCGAGCTTTGGAGCTTCGGTCTTGATCGAAGTCCCTCCTCCGGCGGCTTTAGAGCTTGGGAAATGGCTTGGATGGGTTCGACGATGTGTGGGAGGGTGTGTGTAAGAGAAATTAGATTGAGATGGAGTATTGGCGAAGTTAGGATTGAAACTAGCCTCCCATTTGTTTTATTATACGAAGAGGGAATGTCAAGGTGGAAAGATTGGGATTGCAAGGAGGCTGTCATGTTAAAGCTCTCAGATGAAGTGGTGTGTTTCCGTTCAAATTAAGTATACCCCCGGTCTCTGAAGAATGGGATGGCCTCCCATTTTTTTTCAGCATTAGCATGGAGGGATCTCAATTGGCTAGATTGGAGGAACTCATGGGAGGTGGAGGGCATGATGAGGAGGTCTCCTGCTTGGGTGCTTTGGTTGCTTTGTATGGGTGAGTTATCACATCAAGTCCTACTCCCCAGGGTGGCTAAGGTTTAGGGATCCCTCATTTGAAGTTGGATGGCAGGTGAAAATGGTGGACTTTTATCCTCCCACATGGGAGGGGATCCATGCAAGATTTGCATTGGCTTGGTTAATGGGTTTAGTTGATTTTGGGTTGACCTAGGTTGAGTTTGGTAGGTTTGGTCCAGAAATCCCATGGGTTGGTTTTATGGGTTTTTTCATTTGGTCAAAAGGGTTCACATGGGTTAATAATTGGGTTGGTTTAAAATTGGTCAAAAACCAGGTTAGGTTTAAATGATGATTTGAAGAGTTTTAGTTCAAGTGATTCTAATAAATTTTGCTTAAGTTTAATTTTTGGCTCACTTGGATTCATATAGGTAAAATGGGACCAATTTGACCAATTTGAAAATTTAAAATTGGGTTGGTTAATTGGTGTCTCAATTGAAAATGATGATTGTTTTGGTTTGAATCAATTTGGATTTAATTTGATTTTGTCAACTTGACCGTTTTGGTCAATTTGAGTCAAATTGACCAATTGTCAAATTCTCAAGCTTTGGTCAAGTTTAATAATCAATGTTGTGAACTTGAGCCATTGGTTTAATCAATTTGGGTTAGATTATGATTTGACCCATTTTGTCCTTTAAGCCAATTTGGGTCAACTTGGGTCAAATGGACTTAGTTTGGCTTAAATGTCATGTTCAATCATTGATTTGTGTGAATCAACGGTTTCAATCAATTTGGTGTATGAAGTTTTTTTTGGTTATTTAGGTTTCATTTGGGCTAAAGGTTGACTTGGTCAAATGAAGTTGACTTGGTTTGACCCAGGTGATTGATCATCCTAGGTTATTGTTTGATCATGATTTGAGGCTTGGATTAGCATAATCTAATTTGTGTTGGATTAGAACTTTGCTCAAAAAGGTCCTTTAGGCCACTTTGGGTCAAGTGGACCTAAATGGGTAAATTGGTTTGGTTTTGGCTTGATTCAAGTTTAGTTGAACTCATTTATGAGCCTATGATTAAAATATAAATTCAACTATAATCAATTTGGAGTCCAATGGATTTTCGTTCATTTGAAGTTTTCAAGTCAAAGGGCTAACTTGGGATTGACTTGAGTTTGGTTTGATAATTATAGGTTTTATTTATATTTAGATAAATGATTAATTAAAGAATGATTCAATGCTTGATTTGGATAGAAAAGAAATATTAAAAAAAAACTTGAATTGGTTTGGTTTGATTTTGGATTTGGTTTTTTATTTGATTTATATTTCATTTATATTTGGGAATATTAATGAAGATATAAATGATTTGAGAAAATCACTTGAGTTTGGGTGATTGAAGCAAATTTGACCAAGCTTAAAGATGTTAAGAAAAGGAAATCAAAATGATTTAGTTTGATTTATTCATTGGAAGGTGGTTTCATTTATATTTATGAACATAAATGAAGGAGTAAATGATTTATAAAGAAACCAATTGATTTTGGGTTGATTTAGATGGAGAATTGGGTAAGTTTATGAGAATAGGTCATATGGCTTGGGAATAAATTTTGGAACTTGGATTTGATTTTGGGATTGAATTATTTGGAATTGGATTTGGATTCGATAAATGATTGCGAGATTGAATTGATCTTTGAGAAAATCAATTGAATTGGATTTGTTTAAGGCTAAGTCCATAAGATGAAATCAAAGGGATTAGAAAGGGTTTTGAATTCAATCATAAGGTTCATGAAGAATTTTGAGCTTGGATTTGACCATGAGATTGATCATGAGCCTTGGAATTTTGGTTTGGATTTAGTATGAACTTGAGGTTTGGTTTGAGAAAACATGGATTGGGCTATAGAGGTGTCTTCTTAAGTCCCTAAGGCATAACCTATTCCTATGGCTAATTCTAGTCTAGGTTAAGTGTTCACCTAATCACTAGTGTCTTAAGAATAAAAGAGTGTCTATAAGAGTCCTAGATCTATGATGAGAAGTTGAGAACTCACTCCAAAAGTGAGGTCAAGCCATATAAACTATTTTTTTTTTGTAAAAGCTTACTTACCATTAGAATTAAAATTTAAAAGTTATTGAGCAATTAATAAATTAAACTTTAATTTATAGGAAGTAAGAGAGAAAAACTTACTATTTTATGACCCTATTTTGCTACTTAAAATAAAAATAAATGCTAGAATACTTAAGGCATGGAAGGAGCTACAAACAAAAATGGGCAGGTTGGGATAATCAAATGTCAAGAGATAAAAAGAGGGGAACTTTCATTTTATAGCTTATTCATTTTGAAGAGCAAAGGCATGTGAAGATAAATAATTGTTATTTTTCTTTCAGTCTTTTAATAATGATGAAAATGTCAGAAAGAAAGGTGAAGAGAGGAGTAAATGACATTAAAATGTTTGTGAGCAAAGCATCATCCAATAGGTACTATAATGCCATGGTTATGAAGACATTGATGCTTGACATGGATTTTACAACCTAGGAGGCATAAAAGAGTGAATCATCAACTAGAGAAATTGGGAATAGTTTATAGAATCACTATTTCTTATAATAATTACTATAATTTGGGAGCTTTACACTAATGCAAAGGAACACTGGAATTATGAGATATTTGTTAGACAGAAGTGGGTACCTTTTGATTGAACTTATATAAACCATGCTTACCATTTGAAGGATATTGGGAATGATGAGTATGTAGTCTTTACAAGTAGGCTTGTTTCTTATGATGAAATTCATAAATTTTTAATAAAGCCAGAGTCAGGAGCATAATGGAAGAAGATGGATGATAAAATCATTATGTTTACCTCAAGCAGTATAAAATTTGATGCTAAAGCTTGACATTATTTTATTTCTATTTAATTGATGCCTACAACAAATACAAAAGAGATAACAAGAGATCGAGTAGTGCTTACCTATGCAAATTAAAAATGTTTTACAATTGATATGAAAAAGTTATTAAGGGGTTTTAAATATTATTAAAGGAGGGACTACATCAAGGTAAGGCCATCCTTCTCTAATTTATCAATTATGTGTGGGAGCTGGAGTTATAGAAGATATATTTGAAGAAGTACAACATCCAAAGTTTACTATTACAAAGTAGAAGATTGCTTCTTACACTTCTTAACTACAAAAAATTGGAGAGTGTTCTTCACAACCTTAGATTCCAAAGACTCCTAGATCAAAACCATGATGCTTCTTAAGAAAGTAATAGAATTGTAAGAAAAGTAATAATCCATCACTCATTACAAGAGCAAAATGGTTGCAACAAGAGATGGATATTTACATATTTATTATTGAAAAAGTCACTAGGTTAACTACTTAGCTGATTAACTCTATTTTAGTCATGATATTTACAAACTCTACAAATGTTATGAGTTTCTTTATCCACCAAACATCCCACTTTATGGAGTATATTCTCAACTTAAACAAAATGGAAGATTCAGATGAAGAAATACTTCAATGAGCCAAAAAAGTTTATCTTAATGTACTTTTTTATTTTATTTTATATAAGGATTGTTGAACCTCTTAAGTTCGAGAGAGGGATGTCGCCATTGTCTAGGATTCCTATTAAGTAGTGTTATTATATGTTTTACTTTATGTGTTGGTAAGTGATGAACTGTCAAGGAATTGATTTTTCAAGTGCCATGGAGCTTGTTATCTAATTTTTAAAAATCATTAGAGAAGTTGTTGTAGTAGTTGCTTGGGCAATATTAAATGGAATGAACTTAGGAGAAGGAAAATAGTAGAAATTCTTTGGAGCACCTCAACACTCAATTTTGTAGCATCATGGAGAAGAAAAAAGTTGTGATTATAAGTCTTGCTTCTTTAATCATATAATGTTTAATATTTTAGAGTGAAGTTTTTAAGAAAATATTTATTTTAAAAGAAACAAAAATTAGCTTTTTTAATTTATTTTAATTGCTTTTGTTAAATTAAATATTTATAAATTGTCATGTAAGAGTAATCATGCATATTTTATTAGCATATAAAAAAAGGATGAATAAATAGTAATGGAAAATGCATAATTTGAGAGTAGATTTCTACCCAATTAATATTCATATAACTCACTAACACATAACTAATTGTATTGAAATCAACTTATTTAAATGATTAAAATTTAAAGTAGTTTTTTTCATCAATTTATAATTTTAGTATTAATCTTTAGTGAGTATCACCTCTATCTTAATTTAAAATAATATGTATACAAATTTTCTAGGATGTAATACCATTAATATTTGAAGATTGAAAGAAGTGAACAAACATCTAAAAAAATGCCTAGCACTATTAGTCCAAACAAATTTAAAGAAAAAAAAAAGAAAAAGAAGGAAAGAAAAATGATAAAAAGTGAGGAAACATATATTATATTAACAATTGTTATGTACTTGAATTGAACTTCTTTTTTATTTATACTAAAATAATTACTTCCTAATAATATTACGTATTAATTATACTTTAACTAAGGTAATACATTTATCAAAGGTTTAATATTGTTTTTGTTAGTTGAGTGAAAAATGAAAAGAATTTTAATTAACCAAAAAAATTAATTCTTGTAGTTTATTACTTATGTACCTAATAGATAAAATACCATTTTGGGAGGAAATCAAATTCAAAATTGATTTTATTGATTACTTTATGCATGGTTTTTATATGCTAATGAATAATGCACAAAATAATTTCATAAATTATATAATCTAAACCACAATATTTTAGTAAAGTCGGTGAAAGCTTCTAAATTAATTTTGTTCATTCTTTACATGAGTACAAGTAAAGGTTTAAGTTTAGGAGTATTTGAATAATGAGTTTTAATCATAAAAATAACATAGTTGTTTAATTGATTTTAAGTAGTAAATAAATAAATTCTTGTTGAATTTATGATATTTATATGTACAAGTGAAGATGGTAATAACAAAATAACAAATGGACACATGGATGATTCAATATTCAAGATAATAAAGTTATAGGAAAAACATGAGCAAAAGCTTATTTTTGACCTAAAGCAACAAGACGTTGCACAATTCATCGTTTGGCGTTATAAAGATAGAAAAGAAAGCACTATATCGCTGGTCTTGAACTTTAAGGTGATACCTGAAATTCATAGAACCCTGTAGGAGCTAATTGCGTTCGGGTTCTAAGTGAGATGAAACTATACAACCAAAAGCACACTAGAAATGAAAGGAGTTTTGTGAAATTTTTGGGAAGTTATACTAGAACTTTTATGAGTAATAAATCAAGACACTTTTAGAAGAATAAAAGAGGACTGTTTTAGAGAAAAGAAATACCTTTTATAAGGGATTGGAGATAAGAAAAGTACGAATGATAAGAAGATCAAGGGCAAATTTTGGGAACCAATTTGGCATTGATCATTTCTTTGTTTCATCTTATTTATTTGTAACTTGATTGTTATGTTTTCCATAGATTTGATGCTTAAAAATATTATAGAATGATTTTTTTTTAGATTAATGGTGTAACCATGATTTCTTTAATCAATGATAAGATTTGAATGTTGTAATATAACTTGAGTAATATTAGATTTATCTTGTGTTTAATTTAGTTGATTATGTGGCTAGTTTTTAATTTAAAACCTATAATATTTTATAATTTTAATAGTTAATTAATTCTTGATGTTATTAATCAACAGGTTACACTAGTTGAGATAGGAATATACTAAATTATAACTTGTAATCATGAAACATCATAACTTAATGATAAAAGATTAGAGCTTCTAATTATTGAAAAAGATTAGAGGATACCTAAATTCTTAATTGATAATTCATACCTGTAATATTTCATCAAACTATTTGGATTAAAGTAAGATATGATGAAACCTTGAATCTAGTTTCAATTAAAATTTTAGATAATTTTCATAGTATTTTAGTTTAAATTAGTTTTGTTATCCAATAATTAAGTAATATCATCAACATTAAATTAATAACTAATTAATTTTAGAATCAACAATCTACCTTCATGAGAATGTTACTCAACTTATTCTGTATTACTTAAGTGGCACATGCAATTTGGATAACACAGTGAAAAGTTTGATCAACAAGTGACCAGTTTCTTGATTGGCTTGAGTTGGTGAGTCGTCGGATGGTTGGTGCTTTCATGGGCCAAGTAGAGAATCTAAGCTCTTTTATGGGGGCAAGCCCACGTGTTTCAATGCTAGCTTCCTTAGATGAGTTCACTTCATCAAGGTGTGTATCCTTGGTATATAGTGATGGCTAGCATTAATGTTCATTAAAATATTTGGCATCACTTTTGGAAATAATGAAGGTCAACTTTATTGGTGATGGAAAGCATGGGCATTGTTGGCTCCATTGTTGTTGGTTAGAGAGGGATTCTTTGTTGATGGCAATAACATTCATCAATTTTGATTATAATGATAGGTGTTGGCTTTAATGATGACAATAAGCAATGATGTTGTTGAAAACATTAATTCATATTAATGTTTATTAACGGTGAGAAATGATGTTTAGTGGATATTTGTGTAGTTTGATGTTGAGTAATAATATTGGGCAATAATGAATGAGATCAATGATGGACAATAATGAGCATCTATGGAGTGCTTAAGCAACTATATTTCATAGTTATCATTAGTTGATATCAAAGACAATAGGCTTTGTGTATAGGTTGAACTCTTGAAACTACGAAACTAAGGAGATTAATTATTTTTTGTTGTTTTTATTTTCACCTCATTGATGTTCTATAATCTTGGTTTTGTTTGTTCATAAATTCACAAGTTCACATTTTATTCTTGGTTCTATTGATTTTTTTTAGTTGAAAATGATAATTGACAATAAACTAAATAACTTAAAAAAAACTAATAACCAAATGATTAGTTCCAATCAAAATAGTAAAATAATTGATTCAATTTGACAATTTTGTCCATTTGTCCAAATAATGTACATCTTTAATATTGCCAAAAAATTAAAATATTGCACATTAAAATCAGTACAATTTTTATTCATGAGATTCTTTTTTCATTACTAACAAATTGATATTAATAAAGAATATATTTAAAAATAATTACTCCACATTTATATATACCATGTATAATATTGTAAAGTCGAAGATATAAAAATAAAAAAGATTACATGATCAAAGATGGGATCACGATAGCCACATTACCTGGGATCTGCCCCACTGTCAAAAGAATGAGAAGAACGCACAAATTTTTTTTTTTTTTTTTTTGATGAGTGGTTAATCAACTATTTTTTTAAAGAAAATTATTAAGCCAAAGATTAAATTTTGCATATTTCAATCTATCATAATTTATTTATTTATATAATTAAACAAAATTTAAAAACTTATCATAAAAATAATCAAATTTACATAATAACTCATTTATTTATATTCATAAACATAGCCATTTATTTACTTAACAAATAGGACTATAAAAATTTTAATAAAATACTGCTTAATAATGCTTTAATTTTTAATTTGCTGTTTTATTTTAAATTGTTATATAAAAATTTAAAACTTTATATTTATTAAAGTTATGCATATTAGATATATATTTGTATATTATGCAATTAACTTCTATTATTAAATAGTTTAATTAATATATATATATATATATATATATATATATATATATATATATATATATATTATATATAATGTATAATAATTTTATTTTGATTATTAATATGTAACACATAAAATTAAAATATTGCTTAGTAAAATTAGTACAACATTGATCATAATAATAGCAAACCCACTTTTTTTTAACAACACGATTATGCTTTCTTTTTTTGCATTTTCGTCTTCTGCCCCAGTCTAGATGACCTACTCAAATCGGAAAATAGCAGCAAACCCACTTTTTCCTGCATTTCTTTTCAAGATCATTTAATGCTTTCATCTAAGCCTTTTTCTTCTACGCTTCAAGGGCTTGTCCTCGTTTAAGAAATCAAGAGCTTGGGCTCTGTAAACTTCAGCATGATCTCAACTCAACCTTTGCTCAATTACTCAAGGTACATTTACTTTTAGCCACCTCTTTTTTTAATGCTTTCGCTCATCTATCATTTAGTAACTATCTTAAATGCATTAAGAATGCTTCATAAAGTTCATTGTGGCGGTTATAAAGTGATTATTTCAGATTCAAATCTACATATGAAAAAAAGAAACTGATGGAACTTGGGAGAATGATCTTCGCGAAGGATTTTCACTTATCCTCTTGGCATTATTTCTTTCTTTTTTTAACCGAAAGGATAAGACGCATATCATTAGAAGGAAAATTTCAGCAATATGTGGAGATTAATCTGAGTTTGGAACCTTGTTTTCTTTGACCCCATCTCTTCCATTTCTTCTAATAGGATGTACTTGAATTGATAATAACAATTCTGATTATAAATTTTTTATTTTATTTTATTTTATTTTTTATTTATTTTATTATTTTTTATGGCACTTCTAATTACAATTGTTTCAATTGGATATATTAAGGAGATGTGACACATGGATCAAATAATAGAAATGGTTGAGTGGATTGAAGTCAGTCATGCTTATTTCAGATTTGTGTGATGTACTTTGAATAATATTTAGAGGAATTTACATACATACCACATAATGCTTATGTATTTACATGTCAATAACACAAACTTAAATATTTGCTTATATATAATTTTAGTGTCATAATAACTTCAAAATTTATATATAAAAATTTTTTTTTGCTTAATATTAATAATATTTTTATCATAATGATAAATATATGATGCTATATAAGTGTGGTTTAGATGCTATATGTCTAAATATATGAGAATTGTATAGTATGAATGTAAATATCATTATCATTTATTATTATTTATAAAATATTTAGAGTATACATGCATGTAATCAAATAAATTGTTAAAATTAGTACTTAAAAAAATTTTAATTTCCTTTTTTCATTAAATGCAAAACATATTTATTTTTTAAATTCATAAAAATTCAAAATGTAATCAACCAAGGTTCATACTTTATCTAATATAATAATAAAAATATATAGCTAGAATTTAATTTATGTAGAACATGATATTACAATTTAATTTTTTTGTTTTGAGCTATCATCACCCATATCATTTGATTCTTTCTTATCTTTCTAAATCAACTTTTTTTATTCTTATCATATATTTAGGATAACAGATATACGCTATGGAGTTCAAATCCAATTAGATGCACTATTCGCATCATGGAGAAAATTGATTGATCTTTGGAAAAAAATTAAAGGACTTTTTCTTCATTTTCCAGCCAATGGCGGTTGTCATAAATCAATGAAATTACTAAAATGGCTAGCCTGTGTTGATTTTGATGGAATTATTATTCAAAATGCAGACATTTTTCTCTCCCCAACGAAGTTTTTTATTTTTTCTAGTGATAGTATTCGTGATCGTTTAAGTGTTTTCAGTTTTGTTGCTAAGAGCATAGGATTCGATTTGAAAGAAATGAGGAGAAAATTTTTTTTGATTAACAACTTATTCAGAGACTTGACAAAGGATATATTGCCACAATCAAAAGTTACTGTGAGATACATAGCTGAAGATATACCTTTAACAACATTTTTCTTAGATCTATTGTCTCCAAAGAACCTTCATTGGAAAGATGTCACTAATTGTATTGATGTAGTTGTCCACAAGGTAAAATTTTCATTATTTCAATTTTAATTTTATTATCACAACAATTAATATTATAAATTATCTTTTTATACTACTATATTATTAATCTCAAATATATATATTTTATTATAGATGCATAAAATTAAACTTATAATTTAATAATAAGCTTTTACTCTCTTTTGTCACTTATAATGAATCATGATATGAATAATAGTACTTTATAATATATAATACAAAGTTAAGATTAAACTTGGACTCTTTTTATAGATTTAACATTATTTGTTCATATAAGTTTTTTAAATTTTATTATTTTTCAATGACTTAGTTTCATTGCTTTTAAATAATAAATTTGTAAATGATATTAAACCTTATTTATATCATATTGAAATATGATCAAATTTTACTAACATATAATACCAAATTATATAACAAATAAAATAAATAACATTAAAAGTAGTGTTGGCCTATTGATTTAAATTAAACTTGAGTTGAATTATTAAAACTATAAAGCACATATTTGAATAATCTTGAATTCATCAACATTTTTCAATAGAAATTATATTAAGTATATCTTCCTTACTAAGATTTTTGCCTGTAAGGTACATTAACCACACATTTAATAACTTTTATATTCAATTTCTCTCTTGGATAGCTAAATGGGTCCTTAGAATCTTGTATGAATACATGCACAGAAGGTTGTTTATTTTATTCTTCCATAATAGTTTGTTATTATATTAATGAATGTAGATACATTGATTTTAAATAGTTGATTTATGCAACATTGATGAAAATATTGATTTTGATTAGAATCGCAATTATCATTCTTCGTTTGATATATTAGAGTCAGCTCCTTTCTTATCATGGTTGTATATGAAATAATTCTATTTGTGCTTGGTTTTTGTTTCAGGAAAACAAAGGCTTGCAGGCTGCGAAGGCATATGAGTTGTTCTATTTTTCAACTTCAGGCGGAGTAAGAATGTCCTGATTTGCATTAATTTTTTTTGATACAACACTATTTTCTCTATTTGAGCTTTATGACACTTCTTTGTGTTGATGGGCTTTCTATCCATCTTTTGAGATTTTAAGAAGGACTCTCAATTTCTACCTAAATATCTTGAATTGTTCTTAGATTATTCAAACATTTGTTATAGTTTGTTTGTTTGCATATGAAAATTGTTATGATGTGATTTTAAAGATTGATGTGTGTGATGAATAGTTAGATCATTCAAACATTTGTTATTGTATGCCGGCCGTGGTGTGCTCTGTTTCCTTAATTCTTTCGTTATGCTGAATGTTTCTTATTTATTCAATTTTTACAGTTGTCATTCTTATGAAATCAAATAATTCATATCTTTCTTGTATAGATGAGCCCACGTTTTACTTTTTTTTCTTCCGCCTATATACGAGTGTTAACAGTTTGCTATCTTTCTTATTTGTTCAAATAGTTATCATAGAAAATAGAGTTAAGTTTAGATGTTATATGTGTAAATATACGAGAATTATATGATATGAATACATATAATCAAATAAATTATATTATTAAAATTAATACTTAAAAATAATTTTAATTTTCTTTTTTCATTAAATGCAAGACATATTTATTTTTTAAATTCATAAAAATTTAAAATATAATCAATTAATGTTCATACTTTATCTAATATAATAATAAAAATATATGACTAAAAATTAATTCATACTTTCCGACCACCTCCTTTTTTAACCCGTGCTTTCGCTCATCTATCATTTAGAAAATATGTTAAATGCATTAACCGTTAATGCAGCTCATCTATCATATAAGCTTGCTTAGCATAGTTATCACTAATCAAGAATGCTTCATAAAGTTCATTGCCTCTGGCAGTTATAAAGTGATTATTCCAGATTCGAAACTACATATGAAAAAAAGAAACTGATGGAACTTGGGAGAATGATCTTCCCGCAGGATTTTCACTTATCCTCTTGGCATTATTTCTTTCTTTTTAAAAGAGAAAAGATAAGACGTATATCATTAGAAGGAAAATTTCAGCAACATCTCATAGTAGAGCATATTTCCGCCCTCCTCAGATTGAAGAGGTCATGATCACCTGGCCTCAACAGAATCCCTAACTTTTCTACATCATCTTTAGAAAATTCAAGAACCACCTCCAATAACTTAACTTGCAAAATATTTGGCAATAATGGACATTCAGCTTTCCATTTCTAGCATCAAATAAAACACTCCTAGTTCCTAACATAGACATACATAGCACTCAAGGAATTACTCATATCATCTAATTTCTTTGTTGACTAGCTAATGGATTAATGCATCAAGACACAACAATCACTTCCAAGTTCAGTCACTTGCAATAATCTAAACCACATACAAACCATGACCATGCCCTCAATAGCAATTAACAATGTTTACCAATTACAAAAAACAATTGCATGAATAATGTCGACTCCCATGAGAAAATTTACCCTTTCTAAACTTCTTCATTCCCCTCACCTAACTCACAATCTTCTCTCTATACTCAAGCTTATTCATGCAAAGAGTATTATGGTTTCATTTCATGCTAATGGCTATTTTATTGATGATTGAAAGACAAATCAAATCTTGCTCCGTGGTAATAGCCACATGGGTCTCTAGCCCATATTATTAAAATTAGTACTTAAAATAAATTTTAATTTCCTTTTTTTCATTAAATGCAAGACATTTTTATTTTTTAAATTCATAAAAATTCAAAATGTAATCAATCTATATTCATACTTTATCTAATATAATAATAAAAATGTATAGCTAGAAATTAATTTATATAGAACATGACATTACGATTTAATTTTTTAATTTTTGAGTTATCATCACCCATATCATTTGATTCTTTCTTATCTTTCTAAATCAACTTTTTTTATTCTTATCATATATTTAGGATGACAGATATATGCTATGGAGTTCAAATACGATTGGATGCACTATTTGCATCATGGAGAAAAATGATTGATCTTTGGAAAAAAATTAAGGACTTTTTCTTCATTTTCTAGCCAATGGTAGTTGCCATAAGTCAATGAAATTACTAAAATGGCTAGGTTGTATTGATTTTGATGGAATTACTATTCAAAATGCAGACATTTTTTTTCTCCTAAACGAATATTTTTATTTTTTTCTAGTGATAGTATTCGTGATCGTCTAAGTGTTTTTAGTTTTGTTGTCAAGAGCATGGGATTTGATTTGAAAGAAATGAGGAAAACTTTTTTTTAATTAATAACTTATTCAGAGACTTGACAAATGATAAATTGCCATAATCAAAAGTTACTATGAGATACATAGCTGAATATATACCTTTAACAATGCTTTTCTCAGATCTATTACCTCCAAGCAACCTTCTTTGAAAAGATGTCACTAATTGTGTTGATGTAGTTGTCTACAAGGTAAAATTTTCATTGTTTTAATTTTAATTTTATTATCACAACAATTAATATTATGAATTATCTTTTTATAGTGCTATATTATTAATCTCAAAAATATATATATTTTATTATAGATGCATAAAATTGAACTTACAATTTAATAATAAGTTTTTATCATCGTTTGTCACTTAGAATGAATCATGATATGAATAATAGTCTTTTATAATATATAACAAGTAAAATAAATATCTTTCAAAAATAGCGTTGGCCTGTTGATATAAATTAAACTTGAGTTGAACTTTTAAAACTATAAAGCACATATTTGAATAATCCTGAATTCCTCAATATTTGTCTTTAGAAATTATATTAAGTATATCTTCCTAATTAAAATCATTATTACTCGTACCATTTTATAGCATAATTTTAATTGTATATTAACATAATTAACTTTTACAATCTCTTGATCATGAATGATTTTATTAATATGCATATATTTCTTGATATCTTATGTGACTATATTTTGTTACGAAATCAAATAATTTATATATGATTAAACACTGGAAACCAACTGACCAATCTTAATTCTTTGGTGGGCTCAACACTGTTTTACTTCTTAAAATTTTTTTCTGTTCTGTTTTCGATTTGAAGTACACATACAAATACAAAATTAATTCACTGATCTGCTAGTTAATTAGCTTGCCATAAATTAAATATTTGAATTATATGTCTATTTTTTTGGCTGATACTATACTATTAATCCATAGATATGTAAAGTGATGCTAACGAGGAGTTTAATTAAGAACTTCACTGTTAATTAAAATGATAATTAATAGATATAAATTATTAAATATAAATGAATTACTTAAATTCACTATTAATATTACTTAACTGAACTCTTGAAAACTAATAAAACTCTTCTTCGATAATATAAACTGAAATAAAAGCTTGTTTACCCTATGTAGTTAGTAATTAATTAACAATTTGGAGTGTTGATGTAGGATAATTGCTGTTTAGATGGACAAATAAAAAGTAAATTGGACTTAATGAACCAATTGAATATCAATATAATAAAGTAAATTTCTAGTAAATCTTACTAATTGTTTGACTGATTAATAGTTACTTGTTTTAATTATGACTTGATTGTGATGTAGTTAGAATTTAATAAAATGACTAGTTTACAACTAATATTCTTAAATCATCAAATCTTATGACTTAAATCCTTAAATCTTCAAATTAAGATGTTGACTTCAAAAATATCAATAGAACTTAGCCTCTTTAGATACCAAAATCTCTAACTTTACTTAAATCATTTGGTTAGGCTTAGTGAAGTCTTAGGAGGAGCTCATGTAGGATATTAATTTACAAATGTGCATATATTATTGGTTTGATTCTTCTAGGCAACCCTAGGATAGACCGCTTTCACTACCTGAGTAATGTATACCCATATGTGCCCCATGATGCAGGTGACTAGGAGACATTCCAAATAAGGATAGCTTGGGCATAATGACTTGCCTCAGGGACAAAGACTTGCCTCTTGTCGGGCTAGCATGCAAAGAGTAGAACTTTTGTTGACTGACTAATGCTTAGTAGCTCAGCTCAAGATTAACAGTTCTCTTATATACAAGAAACAATATATCCAAGCACACCATATATGGACTGCCTTACTAGAGTCCAGGATTCCCAATGAAGGGAAATCTCCATTTCACTGTGGTGAACTCACTGCTCATGGGTGAGTCATATTTTCTTATTTACTCGACATTTTTTATCTACACTAAGTACATGTAGTTATGCTTTTGGAGGGATTTTTGGTTCCTATTCAGGCCCTTGATTCCCACTTGTAGATCATTTATTTTTTTCACTATATAGTAGCACTGCCTCGATAACGATGAGGGTAATTTGTTTTTAGAATTATTGATGTAGTGGAATATCTCATACCCTTCTTCTTTCACTCTACTGTCATATATGCCCGACATTGCTTCTCAAGTGCTTATGTAGGATCTTTCTCATCCATGGATAGAATTGAATTCATCGTCCTATTAGGTGCAGTAAGCATGGAAGAGGATGTAAACTAGAAGTCTAGTGTAGAGTGAGGCAAGTCATTCAATATGGGATAACAAGCTAGAATGGAGCTAGGTACTCAACCTATTTGTTGCACAACAAGTCCAAAAAAATATGGAAGAACAAATCACTCACCTAGTATAATTTCTGAGTGTGTCATCCAATGGGATAAAACTTTATAAAATGAGCCTCTAGCAAAGAAAGAAAATCAAGAAATGTCTTGAAGATTCATTTTCTAATGAAATAATAGAACTCTCGCCCCCTCCAATGGTTTATTTGATTCTTTATATTTAACCCAAGGATGTAGCTCAATGCATGGAAAGCTTATGAAATACTAAAAATAAAAAAAAATTTGAAATTTAAATATGGTAGACCAAATCCAATCTAGCAAGAAATACTTTTTGAGCAAATAGCAAAGGACCAAAGCCCAAGGAAAATAAAGGTTCTTTAAAAGTTTAGCGACTCAATAAACTCGTCGATAAAGAAGGGAACTATCTAGAACACCTAGTCTTGACGATGAGTCCTATCATGTGAGTGAACAATAAGACACCTAAAAGGAGCATACAAACTCAACCAACACTTTCTCCAAGAAGATTGTAAAAGCTCACCTTAAGCATAAGTTCAAGATTTTATACTTGAAGTCTTATAGAGGTCACACAGATCCCCCCGACCATATAGCTTACTTTGAGTCAATGACATTGCTAGATGATGCAAAGAGGTGTTGACTCTTCTTCACACTTTCAAAGAATCAGCTTTTAGGTGGTTCACATGGCTACTAGTTATATCGTAACTTCTTTTATTATTTCAAGAGGATGTTCACAACCAAATTTTCTAGTGCTCACAAGCCATTAAAGAGCCCACATTCCTTACTACAAATGAGACAAAAACCCAATAAATCTCTAAGGAGGTTCATCACCCATCTTAAAAAGAAAATGTTGGAGATTAAAGACTTAGAGCTCACAGTCATATAAATTATACTTGCTCGAGGTTTGAAAGAAGGTCCTTTTTGATATGCACTTGGATTGTAATAGCCCAAAACTCTTGCGAAACTATTGGAGTTAGCAAACAACCACATTAACACAAAGAAATATTATAAGGTTGTCCAATTGTCTACAACAACTTGCAAAGGTGAGCTCTTGAACAAACTCTTAGTAAGGAGGTAGGAATGAGAAAGAAAGCTTGCTCGAAGGGAAGAAGTGCCAATACAATGATAAGAACCAATATATCAACCTACTCACCATCAACTTGGCAAGTACATACAGCCCACCACCATGTCACCCTTAAGGGAATTGATGGTCAAATTGGTGAAGACTATCAATAATAAGGAATAGTTCAAGCAATCACTACTTTTAAAGGTAGATGGAGTCCATGATCAGTCCAAATACTGCACCTACCATCATGAATATATACACGACATTGACACCAACTAAGGAGCTTGATGGATGAGCTCATCAAGGTTGAAAAACTCAAAGAGTTCATTAAGAGACAAGGGAAGGAAGAGACCAAGATGGATAATGAACCCACCTTATCTCATGCAATTTATATTATGGGAATTGTTCCCACTATTTTTGGAGGAGATGGAGAATTTATGAGGTGAGCTAGCCAAAAAAAAACTACAATTTAGAGAAGTCAACTTGACAATGACGATAGAGTTGAGTACTTCAATAGTCCTTCGAAGCTTCTCAGAGAAAGAATATCTTACAGCTAGCAACCCATACAATGACATTATCATGCTCATAAGACTCATCATAGATTATCAAATTAGGAGCATATTGATCAACATTGGGAGCTTGGTCAATATCAAATTCAAATTTATTTTTTATATTGTGATTCTAAACTCACCTGGGATGACTACTATTTAGCTTTTCTGACAAGAGAAGGGATACAGAAGGAGTTATCACTCTCTTTATGACCTAAAAAAATCTGAGAAATAATCCATGATTATGGCCAAATTTTTCATTGTGGAGGCACTTGCACATGCATTGCTATCTTTATCCAACCACTACCCAATATGTTTAAAGCAATGGTGTCAAACTATCACATGGAAATCAAGCAGTCAAGTTCCTCTTAGGTGGAGAAAAAATCTTTATCATGAAAAACCTAAATGGATTTAAAGCCTGTTACTTATGATTAGTGGGCAACTTTAGTCGACCAAAAGAAGTACTATAGCTAGAGCTCTCACAATATAGAGTGGAGATCATCAAAGAAATCAAGGAAGGGATAATTATTCAAAATTTTGAGTGAGTCCTAAGGATCAACTCCACTTTTAGTATTAAGCACATGGAAGCCTTTGTTCAGGCTCTTTAGGAAGACATTGATTGTTGTCTTGGACTACACTTGAGATGTCGAGCATCTACATCAATGTTGCTTTGATGTTTGAAAGGGTGCTCATTTCATATAAAAATGAGAAAGATTACTGTTCTACTCATCAAACCAATTAAAGAAGATCACCAAGATACTAGAGGCCAACATCATTAGAGAAGTTCAATACCCATAGTGGATATCAAAAGTGGTGTTGGTGCAAAAGTATAGCAAGAAATAGAGGATGTTCATGGATTTCGTACCTACTTTGAAGTTTTACGCACTCATCGACTCAATGGTTGGTTATTTAGTAATGAGTTTCCTAGATGTATTTTTAATATACTACCAATTATAAATACACCCGGTCTACCCAAAGAAAATGATATGAATCACAAAAGAGGGTATCTACTATTATAAAGTGATGCCCTTTAGCCTAAAAGAACAAAGTGTGACTTACAAAAGGATAGTGGATTGAGTCTTCAAGGAATAGAAAGGCAGAAACATAGAGGTCTATGTAGATAACTTGTTGATCAAAAGGTTGTTGCCCAAGCAACATGTTGACAAACTAAAAGAAACTTTTGCTATCTTGAAGAAATATAACATGCATATCAATCCTCTAAAGTACAAATTAAATAGAGGTTTCGTGATCAACCCATAAGGCATAAAAGTCAACCCCAATAAACTGAAGGCCATACTCTACATGTCATCACTAAGGATGATGAAGAAAGTTTAGTGACTCGCCAAGTGAGTCCTGAGGTTAAACCAATTCATTTCAAAGGTTAGAAAGAACTGCTCGCCATTCTTCAAAGTGCTTAGAGGTGCCGAAAGGTTTGAGTGGACCCTAGAATGCTAGAAGGCTTTTAGTGACTTGAAGAACTTTCTCACATCACTCCCATAATTATAAAGCCCAAAGAAAGGTGAGACCTTACTTGAAGTGGCACAAGGTGCTAATCAAATGATAAAATGGACCAACTTTAAAGCATGAAGAATTGAAGTGGCAGAAAGTCCCAATAAAGTGATTAACTTTACTATATTCATGAGCTTGGCAAAAGAGTTTCAAAAGTGCTTGATGTTCGATGCATGAAAATTATTATGGAGACTTTATTTATATGTTTTATGAGTTTTAATTAGTATTATACTATGTGTTCTATCATGTTTAAGTGATGTATGTGTGTTGCGATTAAAATCATGTAAGTTTATGTGTTAATAAAAATAGGTGTAAATCTGGCACCTAGGCGTTGGTCTACTAGCACCATGGCACCGCATTTTGAGATATTTAATTTTTGGGGACAGAGAGGGCATCATATAGGTGCTATATTTTTAGCGCTTAGGTGTTGCATTCTTACAGGTTTAGTTTTAAGCAATTTTTAGAATTGGTTAAATGTTATTTCGAAGGGATACACCCTTTGGTGACTAGTATCTTATATAAAAACATTTTATCTATGAAACTAAGTGGTTTTTTATGTTTGGTGAAAAGAATTGAGTGATTAAACTCATTAGTTGGAGCTTGGTGGTTGCCCAAGAAAGGGAGTTTGGTGATTCACTTCCAAACACTACGTTGGTGAGTGGTGCTATTGGTTTATTTGTTTTATTTCATATGTTGTGCTTTCCTTCTAATATTTTATAATATTTTGTTTTTGGGATTTTGTTCTACTTTCAAAAAATTAATCAATAAATTTTCTTTTAAAATTCTATATTAATCCCATTTGCAAGTATAAGTCTCACTATAAATTTTTTCAGAACCTAGTCTGAGTGTGGCATGCTTTTGGCTTACCAAATCTCCACAAAAAAGTCAAAATCTCAAGATCATTAAGCCACATAATTACCTATATGATTCATATTAATTTGTTCAAGTCCTCTAAACATTTAAAGACTTTAATTCACTTAAAGTTCAAAACATCTTGCTGCTAGAATTCATTTTTTTGTGTGACCAGTTTGGAGAACTATTTTAGAAAAATTATCAAAACCTTTCTAAAATTTAAGAAACTTTCTAGATTATAACTACATGCCTTCCACTATAATCTTCTCTTCCTTATTTCAAGTAATTTGGATATCTTACAAGAGAGATCCAATTTAAGTAAGTTGGGGTTCTATATCTAGGATTATTTTCTATTCAATGCTTGACCGACTACTTTCACTTTAAAATTCTTATTTCCACTTAAAATTAAACAACACTTCATATAGCTTTACTCTCTGAAGAATTTTAGGAGAGACCTAATCCACTAATTTGATCACTTTAGTGATCTAAACCTTGCATCCACAAAATTACTACTATACTTATGAGTCGATGAAGACTTGGTTAGCTCAATTCTACTTAAAGAAGAGTGTGAGAGGTAATGATCAGTGTATTACATAAGAAAGTCATTGCAAGGTGCTAAGTTACATTATCCCATTATGGTAAAACTTGCATTCGCTCTTGTATTAGAATAAATGGCTCCAAATCCATTCAATCTGTTGTCATCGACAACTCAAATCCATACTCACCAAATCAGATCACTCAAGAAGATTACTAAAGTGGTTAGTGGAACTCAAAGAGTTTGACATATCGTACTCACCAAGGATGATGATTAAGTCACAAGCACTTGTAGATTTTCTCATCAATTTTAGCAACCCATGGGATGTCCAGGCTAGCCTAGAGCCTTTATGGCACATATATATTGATGCCTCTTCAAGTGAGCAATGCTTGGGGCCAGCATCATACCAAAATTTCCATATGGGATCACCATAGCCCAAGCTGTTAAATTCAATTTCTTGGTGACAACTAACTAGTTTGAGTATGAGGCATTACTTGTCTAACTAAGATTCACCAAAGGACTTGGCACTTTACATGTTACTATTTACTCATACTTGCAACTCATGGTGAGATAAATAAATAGGGATAATGAAGTTATATATAAGTCCCTACGAATATATTTTCTCAAAGTAGAAGTAGAAATTATAATGTTAGAATATTTTAAGATTGAACAAGTGCCCAAGGAGCAAAACTAACTTGTTGACTTATTATCTAGAGGTCTTTGGGAGCGTCCATCATTCAACTTGCCCATCTTAGCATGGAGGAAGAATTGTAGAAAAATTGAAGACCTTCTAGGTTGAGCATAAAGAAATTTCAATAAACTGGGGGAGCTCGGGGAGGAGATCAAAGGCCCAAAGAGCTACAAAATTGAAGCCATAGAGTACTTTATAGCTATAGTCATCACAACTCCCATAGCCCATCACTAGGCCTTGGCCTTTTGACATATGGGGGATGGATTTAATTATGCCACTACCATTCGCTAGCAGAGAAAGGAAATTCATATTCATCGTGATCGATTACTTAAGTAAGTGAATGAAGGTGAAGCCACTTGCCAACATAACCACTCTGTTAGTACAAACTTAATTTGGAATGACATCATCTGCAGGTATGAACGATCGATATTAATCAAAATAAATAATGTGTCATAATTCACCTATAGAAGATCAAGGAAATTCTACGAGTCACACAAAATCTAGCTAAAGTACACTTCAATACATCATCCTTAGAGCAATGGCCATGTTGAAGCGATGAATAAGAAAATCATGAACATGTTGATGAAAAAAGTGTGAGGTGTTAAAGAGAAGTTGGTTAGCATCCTACCCATTATAATTTGGACATTCAAGATGTCCCCGATCACAGCAACTAGACACATGTTGTTCACACTTTCTCATGAGACTGAGGTTGTATTACTAGTCGAGTATGAACTCCCTAGTCAAAGGGTTGTGACAACTATAGAATTGGGTAAGGAAATAGGTGAATTGGAGAAGCCTCATTGAGACAGGAAGAGCTAAAGAGGTGAATGACTAAATATTATAATCTCCATGTGTAATTATGATAATTAATTAATATTTAATTAAACTCTAATTAATTATTTTTTTATTTTAGTTTAATCTAGAGAGTCTAATTAATTTTCCTAAGATCTCTAATATTTATTAAAGTGATTTAAACTATTTGGATTAATCTTTATAATTTTGTAATTTTTAATTAGTTATTTATTCAAAATAGTCAATTCACTACAAAAATTAATAACTCTTAAACTAGAAAACTATTTAACTTGAAATATTTATGATAGGTAGGCAATAACAATGAGTTTGAAAATTTTAAATTAATTGGTCTAGTATTTCAAGAGTAATGAAAGAAATATAATTTTCACTAAAAATTAAATTACTCCAAAAATATACAGTCAAATTTTAGGATTTTGGGTTCATTGGATTCCTCTTGAAAAGAGAAATCCATAGAGCCCTTATTTGCATTTTTTTGGTTAAGTGTTTTATTTTTATTTTTATGAATTTTGAAGGTTTTTGGGCCAAATCAAATTGAATAAATAAAAAATGAGATATAATCCTGGCCGTCCATTCTATGGATGGCGAGGGTTGTCTCTCATGGGAGGCAGATCAAAGAGGGTTGGATGGGTGAGATCTACCCCAAATATCACTAGATTTCACAATCTTCCAACAATCTTTGTCAGAAATCTCTTTTTTTTTGCATTGGGGAGGTTCAAAATGAAAAAATGCAACAGAGATCTAAAGAAAAAGAAAGCTTAGAATCACATCACTTTTCAACAAACATAATAATTTATAGCTTACCTAAAGGGTTTTTTTAAAAAAAATTACCTCACTCAAGCCAACATTAAGTGGAGTTTTTACATCGAACGCGATCCTTGACTTAAGTCGAAGCTCCCACATTATCCTCCCCCTTTGCCTCCTTTTAGATCATCCTTGCTGCTCATCACCATCATATTATTCTAGAATCTACTTGATTTGTGTTTTTGTGAGTGAAAAGGTGGGGGATGGGTTGGTTTTACTTCTTGAGAGGTGGAGGTGTTAAATGCCAAAAAAAAAGAAGCTTCTTAGCCTCTTTTCTCTCCTTCTCTTTATATGGCCAAAAATCTCAATGGAAAGATTGATATGGAGGTATTTCTATTGATGGGGTGATAGCTAGCATTCACTACAGGGAGTGGTTGAGTGTTTAAAATTCACTCCAAGCCAAAAAGTGGAGTAATGGGAGGGGAGGTGAGGTGCTTGAAAATTTCAGAACTTTGCATCTTTTTCTTTCTTTTCCATCCCCACCATTGACTTTTGATTCTCCTTCATATGAGTTGAGATCTTAGCTCATGTGTGGTGAGATTTGCTAAAGTTTAATGAGTTTAGTTTGGGTTTGGGTTGGCTTAAATCCATCTTGACCTAATTTGGCTTAAATGGGTTTGTTCGGGTTCAATTGGTTGGTTTGCCCAATTTGAGTTTAAATTAGGCTTAAATCATATTTAATGAGATATTTAGAGTGATTAAGTTTGATTGATTGCACTTGATTTAGATTTATTTTGGGTACGACCCAAATTAGCTGAATTAAGTTAATTTGAGTTCACTTGGGTCTATTGACTAGATTGACTAAATTGGACCCAAATGAGGGTTGAATTGCATTTAATTAAGTTTTTAAGTAATTAATTTAATTTATTTTTATTTTGGCTCATTATGTTTTATATTGGTCAATTTTGCTGAGGTTGACCAATTGACCAAATTGGGTGTAACTGAGAGTTGAGTCATGTTTAACCATCAACTTAAGAATGAGTTTGTGCATTAGTTTGGTTTAATTTATGTTGAGTTGAGTTTTGGTTCAATTTTATTTTTAGGTCAAATTGGGTTACAATAGGTCAATTGAGCCCATTTGAACAGACTAAAGGGAAATTTGTTATGGAAGATGCTCAATCATGTAATTGTAATGATAATAAGGCTTTAGATTGATTTAATTTGATTTAGATACATTTAGTTTGGTTTTAATTATGTTTTTATTTAATTTGGGCTTCTAGGTCAAATTGGATCAAATAGGCCAATTGGCTAAATTATATTAGTTAAGGATTAGGATATGATCAATCATCATTTTAGAGGTTATTGATAGCTTTGATAGGATCCAATTTAGAATTGAGTAGATTTTAACTCAATTTAGGCTTTTATATCAAATTGGGTCAAATTAGGCTAAGTGAGTCAATTGGGTTAGTTAGATTACAATTGAGTTTCAATTATGTTTGATTGAGTCTTTGAGGTGGTTTGGAGTAATTGATTCATTTTAATTTTATTTGATTTTTTAAATACTTCAATGATTTTGAGCTAAAATAGATCAATTGCATCAACCTTGCCAATTATCTCAATCTAGGCTTAATTGAATTTAGATTTTAGTTTAGATTTACCTGATTTAAGTTTATTGAATTTGGATTTGATTGGACTTACCATGTCCAATTGGGTCAGGTTGGGTCCTATGGGGTCCACTAGACTAACATAGGTTTCACCTTAATGTGTTAAATTTTAAAATTAATATTGTCAGATTATGATTGCAGTTTTGCTTTGATTTCTTATTTCTATTCCTACTTTAGTTTGGGTTGTGCACCAAGTTACTAAATGTAATGTCCTAAGTGTCTAATTAGGTAGCCCTTATCTAAAATTAGGGTGATTGTCAACCTCACTAAGAAAATGAGATTAATAGAACCTTAGTCATAGATCAAATCCTAAGTCTAAGAAGAAGGTTGTCAACAAAGTGTAAGATTAACACCCAGTGAGGTTGGTAACTATAAGAAACCAACACTCTTAGCTGTTGACCTCACTTTTGGAATGAGCTCTCAACTTTCTTATCATAGATCTAGGACTCTCATAAAAACTAAGAGTTTCTTAGTCTTATTGACCTCACTTTTGGAGTGAGCTCTTAACTTCCCCATTTTAGACATAGGACTCCTCTAGACACTAAGAGTTCCTTAGTCTTGAGACACTTCTAGTGATTAGGTGAACACTTAACCTAACCATAAAGATGTAGAATGGTTTATTATAGGATTATGCTGTGCATTAGGGATTTAAAGCAACCACTTACCCTATAGCTCAAATCCAACCCATGTACACTCTTTCAAACCAATCCAAATCAAATCTTAAATCAATTCCAACTAAATTGATTTTCTCAAATCTCAAATCAATCCCAACTCAATTGAGTTTTTCAAATCTAAAATCAACACCAAATTCAATTCTAATCCCAAATGATTCAAATTCAAAATCAATTCCAAATCCAACTCCAATTCTAGATGATTGAAACCCATGATCAATTCCAAATCAAAAACCTTCCTAAGCCTTATGAATCACATTCATAAGCTTAGCCAAAGCCTTCAAATCAACCCAAAGCCAAGTGATTTCTTTATAAATCATTTATTCTATCATTTGTATTCACAACTATAAATGAAATTTGCATCCAAATAATCTAAATCAAATGAATATAAATCAATCCAAATCAAAACCCCTTTTTCAAACATTTTTGACCTACCTTAGCTAAATTCACAATCAAATCACTCCTAATTCACATGATTCTCTGATGAATCATTTATATTCCCATTTATCTTCACAAGTATAAATGAAATATAAATTCAAATGGTCAAAATCAATTTAATATAAATTCAAAACTCAAATACAAACCCAATTTATATCCTTTAAGCCAATTTCTTGGATTTAGCCAAATCATTCTCAAATCAATCCAAACCCTTGGATTTTCTCTTCAAACAATCACTCCTTCAATCACATGCCCAAATATGAATATAAACTACAATCACCAAGCCAAAATCAAACTGACCCAAGTCAAACCCATGGTCATCATTTTGACTTGAAATTATTAAATGAACCAAAACCCATTTGACTCCAAGCCGCTTGCAATTGGATTTATATTTCCATCATAAGTGTATATGTGAGTTCAGCCAAACTTGAATCAAGCCATGATCAAGCTAATTCACCCTTTTAGGTCCACTTGACCTAAAGTAGCCTAAAGACCCTTTTTGAACCAAGTTCTAATCCAACCCGAATTGGGTTGAACCAAGGCCACCCAAGCCTCAAATTATGGTCAACAATCATCCTAGAATGATTAATCACTCAAATTGGGTCAAACCATGTCAAACCTAGCTTTTGACCAAGTCAACACTTTGTCCAAATGAGACCTAAACAAGCCAAAATTCACTTTGAGCCAAATTAATTGAAACCATTGATCTAAACTAATTCATAATATCAATTATTAAACATGACCAAGCCTTGCTAGCGGGAAACCTCTCTAGCCCAAGTTGACCCAAATTGACCTTAAAAAAAAGCCAAAAATGGGTCAAATCTTGATCTAAGCTAAATTGATTATAACCAATGAGTCAAATTCATTCTAAATTGATTGTTGAACTTGACCAAACCTTCAATTGACCAATTAGACCTAACTTAGGCCAGTTGACCATGAACCCAACTTGACCCAAAAGGTCAAATCAACTTGAAATCGAATCAAATCAAAATTGATTGAAAAAGCTTGTAATACATTTCAAATGATTAACCAAACCTAAACCAACCCATGACTAACCCATTGGGTCAAATGGGTCAACTTGACCCATTTGACTCAAATGAACCTAAATGAACCAAAATCAAATCTAAATCAAATTAAACTAAACCAATGATACTCATGGGCTCCAAATGATCATTTGAACTTGATCTAACCTATGGTTTGACCCACTTTGACCAATTGGTCAACCTAACCCAATTTGACCCAACTTGACCCAAATGGGTCAAATTGAGCCAAATCAAATAAAATGAACTCCAAATCACTTGAAATTTGGCCCAACCCACTTTTAAATCATTTCAAATCTGCCCAAATCAAATTCATAGCCAAATGATTACTTTGCCTTGGTATCCCATGACCAAATTCATTTGGAATTTGGCCATTCCTTTCCCAAGGCCACTTGGCACACATCTATTGGTCCACATGGGCACCAAAGAGGGTGGTGAAAATGTCCCAATGTGCTTGGGTTAGCCATGACCCAAGCGAAGGCCAAACCAACTTCCTAAATCACCCTTGGACACTTGGCTCACCAAATTCACTCTCCAATCACATGAGCAGCCACTCTCCCTCACTCCACCCAAAATGACCCATGTGGGATGTTTTCCATCTCAAAATGAACAGCCAATCCAAGCCATTGAGCTAAAATGACAAATCTCATCCATCCATTGCCAATTCAAGGAGGGAAGATATACCCCCCCCCCCCCATCATTCTCTCAAAATAAGAGAGATTCATTCCTCAGAGCTCTAGAAGTCAAATTGAAGCCTCACTAAGCTTTTCCCAGCCATTACCGAGCTTCCTTACTTCCCAGTTCTCAGTTTTACTCAAAACTAGAATAGGGGAGATCAATCCCAAGCTCAACTCACTTAATCCTCAACCAAAGTGCAATTAACTTTGCACACACCATCCTTGGTCCAATGCGAGTCAAAATGAATCGAATCCCGAGCTTCTCGATGACCGGAGCTAGGAATTTGATCGAAGCTGATCACTTACGTGCCATGGATTGGTCTTCCGAGCTAACTACATCTAATCAAAGCTCGTGTGGCTCAATAGGGCTTCATTTCATCCAAACGAAGCTTCCTCAATCTTTGGAACCGCCTGTCACAAGCTTCGGTGAGGTATGCCAATGAAATTGACCTTAGAGTAAAATTTGCTTGGTCCTTTGTGAAAGAAATCATTATGTCATGCGATCTCCCCCATTAGATGTGTTGCTTGTGCTTCCCCGAAGGTGTGGGATGAAGTTGAGCTCCATTCGAGCTCAGGTGAGCTCGGATCAACCGACGATCGATGGATGACATCCGTCTGTCACCGTTCGGGAGGAGATAGATCACGGACCGTCTGTTCTGCACGATCGGATCGAATGATCCTAATCAAATTGCAGTTTAGATTTCTCTAATTTCCTCCTAAACCACAAGATTAATCTCGGCTGTTCGATTTTAGATCGAACGGCCCACAGAGAAAGCACGTCTGCTGCCAGCTGACTCAGTCGACGGATGTGACAACTTAAATAACTAATCTCATCATGCAATATGGAAAGTCATTCTCACTCAAAATAAGAGAGATTCATTCCTTAGAGCTCTAGAAGTCGAATTGAAGCCTCACCAAGCTTTTCCCAGCCATTACCGAGCTTTCTTACTTCCTATTTCTCAATTTTACTCAAAACTAGAACAGGGGAGATCAATCCCAAGCTCAACTCACTTAATCCTCAACCAAAGTGCAATTAACTTTGCACACACCATCCTTGGTCCAAGGCGAGTCAAAATGAATCGAATCTCGAGCTTCTCGATGACCGGAGCTAGGACTTTGATCGAAGCTGATCACTTACATGCCATGGATTGGTCTTCCGAGCTAATTACATCGAATAAAAGCTTGTGCGGCTCAACAGGGCTTCATTTCATCCAAACGAAGCTTCCTCAATCTTTGGAACCGCCTGTCACAAGCTTCGGTGAGGTATTCCATTGAAATTGACCTTAGAGTAAAATTTGCTTGGTCTTTTGTGAAAGAAATCATTATGTCATGCGATCTCCCCCATTAGATGTGTTGCTTGTCAAGGTGTGGGATGAAGTTGAGCTCCATTCGAGCTCAGGTGAGCTCAGATCAACCGACGATCGATGGATGACATCCGTCTCTCACCGTTCGGGAGGAGATAGATCACAGATCGTCTGTTCTGCAGATCGGATTGGATGATCCTAATCAAATTGCACTTTAGATTTCTCTAATTTCCTCCTAAACCACAAGATTAATCTCGGCTGTTCGATCGAACGACCCATAGAGAAAGCGTGTCTGCTGCCAGCTGACTCAGTCGACGGATGTGACAACTTAAATAACCAATCTCATCATGCGATATGAAAAGTGTGCCACGTCAGCCGCCACGTGGTCCGATGGGATTAAGAGTTTAATTAGGCTTACTTAATCTGATTTAAATGGTAAAACTTCTAAAATTCATAACTAATTATAGAAAAATCCAAATAAATACAAATAAATACTCATTTTAAAGGTAATTCAGAGGAAAATAATAAAAAATTAAAATCAATTAATTTTGAATAAAGATTTTGATTCAATTTAGGTTTTATTGGAAATATAATTAAGCTAATTATTCTCTAATTACTTCAGCAATTAATTCCAAACTTTCTGAACTTGATTAGTGAATGACTTCTACCTCCTATAATTTTCTTAGAATTTATTGCTTGATTAATTAGGAGAATTGCTTGTTTCATTCTTAATTAATTAAATGATTAATTAGCATGTTAAATAATAATTAATCCATTAATTAAGTTGGCTAAATATTATGAAACAGTGAATGGACATATGGAATGGGATTAGGACCTCTTCTCCAACCTTTTCCCATAAGTTTATTTCATTTGGATAACACCTAATCAATTTGCAACTAATTAATGGTTTAATCACTTCATTAAATAGTTTAATTAATCAAACTAAAAACCAAATCATTCCAGAACTCAATCATTCAATTCTTGAGTTGATTCTTAGGTGTTGAATAACCTAAGAGAATTCCAAAAGGAATTATAATCAAACTGCATGTGTAAGAGGGTAATGAAAATACTTAATCGAACCATTTAGCTTAATTAACCA
This sequence comes from Cymbidium sinense, assembly GCA_021442155.1. Lineage (NCBI taxonomy): Eukaryota > Viridiplantae > Streptophyta > Magnoliopsida > Asparagales > Orchidaceae > Cymbidium > Cymbidium sinense. The sequence continues at coordinate 124,416,674 of CM038222.1, read as the reverse complement.
ATAATTGTGAGACAATTGCATTAGGCCCCTTCATTTCTTAGGTACATTGCTGATTTAATTTTCATGTGGTTGCATATCATATGTTGGCTCATAATTACTTGGATAATTATGTTAAAGTTGTATAGGTAAGGGGTAATTAATGGATTTAATTCATACATTAACCAAATCGGAAGATAAAATCAACCTAATTATTCTAAATTAAACCAAACCAATTCACACATGGGGGAATGGGTTAGGACTAGCAAACCCTTCTCATATCTCCTAGGTCAAATCAAATTCAAAGATAAAAATCTCCTTAAAGAATTTTAATTCATTTTAAATGATCTTAGTTTATATGATCATCCTTAGGAATTAATTAAGGTGAATGAAGTCATGTGCGTACATTCTTTCATTTCTTTCCAATCATGTTAAATATTATTTTCTATATAAAATCATGCATTCATTTCTTTCAAAAATTAATTAAATAAAATGTTTCTTTTTATGTCAAATTGCATGTGTTGGCTAAAATTAAGAATATGAGTGGCTATTATTACTATTAAACCAAAAATTATTTTTTAAAACCTATAAATCAAATTTTATAAATGAAGTGATGCTAGTTATAAATATTTATAAGCTTGCATATGATGATAGCATAAGATGTGTATTATAAAGTTCTCTTTCCTTCTCTTAACATGGATTTACATAGGATTTGCAAGTATATAGTTCATTTGAAAAGAACACAACACTTGTCTAAATCTATTCCTATGCATCTCTATATTAAGACTTAGGAAGGATCTTCATATTATACCTATAAATCATACAACCAAATCAAACATAATCTCTTGCATGATTCCTTATCCATTTGGTTCTTTTTGTGCATCTACATATATCTAAGAAAAGTGGTATATCAATTTGGAGATTCTGGGGCTGTGAGGCTTTAAGGAGCCCTAAGTAGGTCTTTTACCTTACGCTCTTGGTATAAAAAATAATGGTGTTGTACTCACTTATAACTTTTATACATACAGATGTGCATTTAGCTAATGGATGAAAAATTCCTCTTTTCTATATAACAAAGACATGCATTAATGATCCAATTAACAAATGGAATATCCAAATTTTCAAATCACATCTCTTTGCATTCATCATCAAAGTGTGCTAAGATTTGCATTGCATGCATAGGTATGCTTAGGATTATTCATATGCATGGTATACATGGTGGAAAGCAATGAATGGGCGTGTGTTATGTGATAGTAATCCACCCTAACTAATCCTAAGATGTCTTTCTTATTGAATAGGGCTATTTAAGGAGAACCAAAACTTAGGACCAATTAAAACACCTAATATATCATTCATTAAAGAGAATTTAATTAATGAATCTACCTTAAAAATGCTTTAAGATAGGGATGAAATAGAACTCTCTTATTTGTTCTTCTCTTCATAATATTTAGTTAGTAAGTGTAGGTTCATTCAAACCAAATCAAAACACCAACTAAAATTGGCTAGTCAACTAAATCACTAAAATGAAACCACTATCTAAATTGAATCTTTCACACTTGGAAAATTTCAATATTAAAACCTAGCTAAGACATGCCACTCAAGCTTTAAATGGCACACACATTAGATTAAGTCACCACTTCTAGCTCTATGTTAGGGCAGTGCATAGTTTGATACATGATTTTGTTTTATGGTGTAATATTTTAAACTGGATCTCAGGATGTATATGCATAGATTGGATGATAGGGTGATCTAAGCCAAATCATGTCTTCTGTAGGGGATTGTGCTTAAGTGGCCAGTGTAATAAAAATAAAAAGAATATAAATGCTTTTGTTGTGTAGGTTGCATAGCCCCTAAACATAGTCCAAATTAGGACAGGTGGACTTGGTTACCCATGTGCAAGGTTAAGTCCAAATTATTAATATAACTGCTTGGGTTGTACGGTATGTTTAGCTAACCTTTATTTTGTAGGTTAAGTTAGATTTATCTTTCCCATTTTGATGTAAATTTTACAACTAGAATTTTGAATGAATGTTAAGGGGAATTAGGATGAACATTTTGGAGTGAACCAAATCAAAGAAGAAAATGGAGAAAATAAAGCTTGAAGAGATGAAGACCCCCTCCCCCCCATAACATGAATTCCTTTTAATTGTAATTATTCATTTGTAATCCGGGTTATATAAGGGTAGAGCTTGACCACTGATTTTCTTTTTTCTGGTTGTGCGGTGGAACTCGACCACATCAGCCGCTTATTCTTTTGCTCTAATTTTATAAATTGATTGATGTTATATTTATGATTGTGTAATTAGGATGACATGATTTTCTTAGTTTCTTAATTATTTGATGATTGTTGAATGGCTTGGATGCGATTAGGCTCTTAGGAAAAAATAAATTTTCCATCCAATTAATTAATTCAAAATTAAACTAAATGATTCATAACATCACCTAAAGCCTAGGACATAAATCAAGATAATAAAAAATTTAGCAACCCCTTAGCTAGATATTGTATGTCACATATCATGCATAAATCATATTGTTTCACTCTTGCCAATGGAGGGCTTTCACCTTTGCTAGAGAAAATGGCTTAACCTTTGAGAGCCATGGTGGAAACACACCTCCTTCTTGCTGATTTTGGCCCATAACTGATTTTCTCATGCATTAGGCATATAAAATCCCATAGTTTGTGTCAAATAAAAATGTCCAAAAAAATCAAAATAAAACTTGACAAAATTTGCATTAGATTTAGGTCATTATTCATGCCCTTCATGATCTAGTCTCTTAGGAGGTGAGTTTAAAGACTTAGTTTCTCTTCTAAGTAAATAATAACCTAACCACCTTGCAGAGCATATGACTCGCCTACATGTTTTTAAAATTGTAGGATGAATTAGTTGGTGGCCACCCCAGGCGATTGTAAGTCCAATGAAGGTAAACCATACGCCCATTTTATTGCTTAAATTTAGGTTGCTCTTTGGCTTATGCTGGAACTCCCTAGATTTAAGATCTGAGGTTTATGTTTCCCTTTGGGGCTACAAGCATAAATATTCACCTCTTAGACATTTCTATAATCTTGTATTGTGGAATTATAAGCCCTAGATTTATAATAAAAATTCAACTCAAACATATAATTCTCCTCAATTTTAAAAATATAAAGTCCAACCATAGGATAGTTTGAAATGCTCACTAGGTTTCTTAGTATCATAAGCATCCCCTACTCATCTCCCTTTGGTTTCGACTACAACTCTCTCCTTTTGATCAATCCCACTTAATTTTCTAAAAATAACTAATTGATTGATAGTCCTATTTTTGAATTCTTTGGAGACAATAATTGTCTACTTTAATCAAGAGTACTCCTAAGGAACTCACCTTCTTTAGGATGTAATTGACTATGGGAGTTTGCCTCCATAGGGAACTTAAATGAACCGAGCTTAAAATAAACCCTACTTTAATTTTTCATGTAAAGTAGGAGAAAGATCTCTGGTACATTCGAAGACTCGTTAGCCTTAGGAGTCCTTATTAGGAGATTAGATCTATTGTAGGATGGTGACTTCTATCTCTCAAGATAGTACATAATTTCACAATATCGTATCCGATCACCTTAATAAGTACTCCCCCCCCCCACCCCTAAAATCTTTGTGGTGTCCCCTATATAATACGAAAAATAAACACCATAAATTTTTCTGGTGACTCTGTTGGGAAGGTTTCACTTTCCATCTTCGGTAAATGATCATTGTCTCTAAGTATAGATAGTGGATTTGTATTTTATATGAGTCCGAGACTATCCTTCTTTTCCATTAGCACTTAGCTTATTTCATTCTTAAGCTAAGCTAGCAAATATCCTTTAGGTTTTAGGACCTCACTTCATGTAGGTCTTAAAACCCCTGCTGGGTCCCCCAATAGAAGAAAATAAACTTTAACCAAAAGAGACTAAAGACCTTTTTGAACCTCCTTACCATCTCTATGGTAAGGTAAGGTTCATTTCACAAATGAGAAAAAATAAATCTTTTATAAAAATATCACTTTTCAAAAGTTCTTTCCCAAAGTTCACATAATAAAATACTTGCACAAAAATTTTCACAAAATATATAACTTAACCCCATCTAACAATCCTCAGGATGGTTACATGTAGGTTCTTTTCAAAAACTAAAATCAAAATCATCTTTCAAAAAGCACATATTTGAAAATGAACATCTTCATTCAACATTCTCAAATTTATTGAATGAAAGTTTCATTTCCAAATAAAATCATTTCATAAAATTGAAACTCCACTCAATATATCTCACATATGTTGAAGTTGGAGTTTCTTCCTTTTCAAAAGCACATATTTCAAAATGAGAATCCTCATTCAATATACCCAAATTTATTGAATGAAGCTCTCATTTCAAAATAAAATCATATCATAAAATTGAAACTCAACCTAATATATTCCATATATATTAGAGTTGGAGTTTCTTTTCTTTTTTTCTTTTTTTCAAAAAGCACAAATTTGAAAATAAGCATTTCATTCAATATATCCAAATTTGTTGAATGGAGGTTTAATTTTTCAAATAAAATCACACCATTTGCAACTCCACTCAACACATTCCACATGTGTTAAGTTAGAATTTCCTTCTTTTCAAAAAAGAAGAAGCAATAATCACACACAAAAATTTAATCTTTGAAAATTAAAATATGATTGACTTCCATGTCACATACCCAAATTTGCTAAATGTAAATCTCCTTTGCAAAAATCATGAAAATAAAAATACATTGGAATTCCATTTGACATACCCAAATTTGTCAAATGAGAGTCTCATTTTTTAGGAAGAAAATTGAAAATAAATTGGATTCTATTTAACACACCATATTTGTTAAACAAAAATCCTTCTTTTCAAAAATAACATAAATCAAAACAAAAATAAAACACATTTGGGCTTTATCTATCATACATAAATTTTCTAAGTAAAGATCTCATTTTCAAAACCAAAATAAAAATCAAACACATTTGGGCTTTATTTAGCATATACAAATTTGCTAAGTAAAGATCCCACTTTTTTTTGTAAAAAAAAATCAAAATAAAAATCAAACACATTTGGGCTTTATTTAGCATACACAAATTTGCTAAGTAAAAATCTCATTTTCAAATTCAAAATAAAAAATTAAATATATTTGCGCTTTATTTAGCATACACAAATTTGCTAAGTAAAGATTTCATTTCTAAATTCACACATGATATACATCATGGGCAAATAAGCACAAAGAAAATTGTATTCAAACATCTCATTTAGCATACGTAAATTTGCTAAATGAGTAATCCCAAAATCAAATCTAAAACAAAATCAATTGACCCTCTATTTAACATACTCAAATTTATTAAATAAAAGATCCCTAAACATAAAATCAAATTCAAATATGAACTAATGGAAGCATCAAAAGTTTCTCCAAAATATTTGAACCCATTCAACATACACAAATTTGTTGAATGTGAATTCTAAACTCAAATGAACTCAAAATCTCTCCTCCAAGTTATTTAAAATCTCTCATAAGTTCAATGAGCCCCACTTAACATATTCAAATTGTTGAGTCTGGGTTCAAACTATAAATGAAATTTAAAAAGTCAGCAGAATACCAAGGTAGAAAATCTAATTTGAGTTTGTTTTCAACAATTACAGAGTTCCAGTTCAGTTTCAACTCAGTCTAGTCAGTTTTTCTTAGTATAATATTGTTGACCTCACTTTTGGAGTGAACTCTTAACCTCCTCTTCTTAGACTTAGGACTCTTCTAGACACAAAAAACTCCTTAGTCATAAGACACTTCTAGTGATTAGGTGAACACTTAACCTATGCCTAGAGACTTAGAAGGGTTAATCATAAGATTAGGCTATGCCTTAGAGCTTAAGAAAATCACCTATCATATAGCCTAAACCTAATCTAGATACACTTTCTCAAAATTAAGCAATCTTTCAATCATCATTCCAAGTTCTACATAAAACCATAATCAAAACCATCAAGTAAATCATTCATATTAGAATTCAAAATCAAATGAAAATTAAAATTATTCACTAATCGATGCTAATAAATTAGGAGATAACTTAACTCAAGTTGTAATACATGAAAATTAAAGATCAAGTTTGCTCAAAAGATTATTCACACTTTTAATAAATTATTTGAATCAAACGCAATTTTAGTCAAATTTTAGCCTAAATTAAATCAAATTATGATTTGAATATTAATTCACTATATATATAATAAATAATAACAAACAAATAAAATTATACACATAATCCATTTGAAATTTAAAATAAACTACAGAAAAGAGAGAGAGAAATTAAACCAATTCTAAACATCAAACAAAATTTATTCAAAATTAAATTAAAACTATAATTATACAAACTTATTAAAAATTGTGAAGATTTATAAATAAAAAAAAATAACAAATCTAAAAAAAAAAAAAAAAGAAAAATTCCATCTTTTAGTCTCGTGAAATCAAAGTAATATATATATATATATCAAACATGTATGCTACTATTCTCACGCCAAATTTATTCCTTAAAAAAGAGAGATAATAATAATAATAATAATAATAATAATAATAATAATAATAATAATAATAATAATAATAATAAAATTTGAAAATAACTTTTATTAAAATCGGCAACAGCATTAAGTTTTTATTTTATTTTATTTTATTATTATTTTACGTGAATCTCTAATTAGTATTTTGAAAGCTGTTCTCCAATTAAAAAAAAAAAAAAACTTATCTTGCCCACTTGAGCACGTGAGAGTAGTTGGGGGGCAGAGAAAAAAAAGCTGTAGCTCTCTCTCTCTCTCGGCTAGCAGAACCTCTCCCCCGTTTTCATTTCCATGAACTGAACGGGAACATGACGGTAAGGAAAGCGGAGCTTTTCTCCTTTGCTGTGGCCGCAGCCCCTTTTCCTCTTCCTCCTAAGCTTCTCTTATCCTTATTCGAACAACCAGCTGCATGCAAGCCATGCCGATCTCCCTCTTCCTCCAGCAGCGAGAATTTCTTTTCCTTCTTGAACTCCGAGAAATAGCAGCCCTTCACATGAACGACGGACTTATACCCCAAACCGACGACCACTTCACTTGCCGATCTCCCTCTTCCGTCCTAGCCAGGTTCTGCCGGCCGTGACTCCTGTTTTTCCTGAAGGCCGAGACTCCATCTCAACCCATGGCTGAATGCACATCTCCGCATCCTCAACTACCTGCTTCTTCGATCAGCCTTACATGTAAGGAGAACTCCCCCAGCAGGTGTTCTCTCGCCCACATTCACCCCCAAACCAAGGCACACAGCATTCCTTCACTGGAGACAAGCTCGCTGCTTGACTGCTCCACCTTCGGCCTTCATTCTCCATCTCCACTCTACATTTTCGCCACCCCCCTTTCCAGTGCACCGTCAGATCTAAGCCAAGCCTAGCTGCTCTTGTGGGTTGCATGGTGCCAGTTATGTTGGGAGTGTGCTTTCTTTTCCCTTCCATGGACTGCCTCTGGCACAAGAATCACTACTTCCCAAGCTGTAGAGAAAAGGTTGCCTACTTTGAAATATCAGATCCTTGCCCTGTGGTGGATACAACTAACTGAACCGACCACTTAGCATCCCTTACAGGCTGATCCGAACTCCTAACAACAGTCACTTTGAGTTTCCATGATGATAGATCCATACCGAACCCTTTAATTCATTCTTATTATCACTTTCCTTTGTCCCAAGAGTTTTAGGAGTTGGGGAAGACCACTCTAATCCCTTCTCAAGTTCTCAAATATGGAGTTCTATCAAATTTGACGAATAGTAATGGTGCTCGATCTTTGGAGTGTTTGGCTAGGAGGCATCCAACAAGCATCTCAGTAGGGTTTCGTTTCTTCTAAACGAAGCCACCCCCTGGTCGGAATCCACCGGACATTAGCTCCGATGAGGTATGATTCTAAACTCTTAGAAAGCCTTAAGGATCTCATATTTGATGTGTTGAATGTGAGCGTCGTTAGAAACCACCTTTAGAGCCCGTGCACTTAACCTTTTAATTCTTTCGACTAGAGTTTAGAGATAAAAGAAAGACTATTAATTTCCTCTGTTTGAAGTGAATAGTTTTGATTAAGTCGAATGGCGTAGTGATCTGATTTCACCTATTAAACCACGATTAACTCGCGAGTCATTTGATTTTTGATCAAATGATCACGATTAATCTAAATATTTCATTTAGAATTAAATTCAAAAAAAAAAAATTAATCAATCTTTAGAATTTCAAACAAAAATAAAGTAATAAAATAAAATAAAAAAAGTGCAAATTAAATTATCATAAAATCTAAGTAAAACTTAATATAAAAAATGATTAAAAATTAATTAAACCAATAAGTCAAGTAAAATTATGAGCAAATATCATAATCAAATCAAATAAACATAAAATTAAATATAAACTCTAAAGTTATTAAATCATATCCAATTACTCTTAATTTCAAACAACATAAAAAAAAAGGAGCTCAAGCAAATAACCTAAATCAAGTCAAATTACTTTAATTTAAGAAAGACTCTCATCAATTTAATAAATAATCAAGTTAAATCCAATTCAACCAACTTAAATAAGATAAACTAATCAACTATCCAATGTATGAAATCAAAATATCAACCAAACGTTGATGAACATAATAAATGGATGTGATTAAAAATAAAATCTTAGTTACAAAGAATCAAATCCAATTTAAATCAAAATAAAATCTCAATTAATCTAATCCGATCAAACTACAAATAAATGAACCACAATTGAATTAAATAAACATAAAGTTAAATCACACAATCATGATCAAAGAAAAGGTTAATATTAAAGGATGGGATATTGAATTATCAGAGATTCTTAAATCAAACATCTAATCCAAAATTAATCAACCAAAAACAAATGAACTTAAACAAACTTCACTAGATATTAAAGATATTGAATTATCACGATTCAATTAAATCGAAACATCTAATCTAAAATTAATCAACCAAAAATACATGAACTTAAAACAAACTTCACTAGATATTAAGGATATTGAATTATCAAGATGCAATTAAACTAAAACTTTTAATCTAAAATCAATCAATCAAATACTTAAACAAACTCAAATTCTAAATTCTAAATCAAGTCAAATGAATCAAATCGAACAAATTACACAAATTCAAATGGGCTAATTAAGGTACTTAAGGACCTTGGTTAGATTCTTTAGGAATTAGGATGTAGAATGGGGTGAGTTCCATCTACAAGTGGAACTCATTCTACTCTTCATTCTTGAAAACTTAAACATCACTTCAACCAAATAAAATTGAAATAAAAATAAAAAGTAAATCATTTAAATTAAAATCACCCAAAGGTAAAATTTAAACAAATTCAAACTCCAAATTGAAACTTAAACTAAAAAAAAAAGCATAGTAAAGTCTTGTCATACAAGCCTTAAGCACACACATTAGAATACTAAGTCACCACTTCTAGTGCTAAGTTAGGGCATTGTATGTATGATGTTGTGTTTTATTTTGTGATGTAATATTTTAGACTAGATGTGTATATTTCAGACAGATGTAAGTGTTATTAGCCTAATCATATTTTCTGCAGTGCTTAAGGGGACTGTAATAAAATATAAATTCTTCTTTGTGCTTTAGCCCCTAAGCGTAACTCATATTAGGATAGGTGAGCTTGGTTACCCATGTGTGGGTGCTAAGTCCAAGTTATTCATATAACTGCTTGGTTTGTATGGTGTGTTTAATTAACATTTATTTTGCAGGTGTAGCTAGATTTATTTTTCCTATTTTTGATGTAATTTTATATTAGGAATTAGGATTAGTGTGATGGAGGATTAGGATGAGTAGTGGCCAAAAGGCTTAGTCCCTAGGGTTCCCCTTGATGCCTTTGGAGCAAATCAAATCAAAAGAAAGAAATGAAGAAATGAAGAAAAGAAGATCCCATAGCATATATATTATCTTTGTAATCTGGGTTGTATAAGGGTAGAGCTCGGCTACTCTTTTCTTTCTTTTTTGGGTGTACGGCGGAACCCAACCGCAATGGTCTTTTATTCTTTACGGTAGTCTATAAAATTGTTTGATGTTGTGTTTAGATTGCGCATTAGAATAACATGCTTTTCATAGTTTCTTTATGATTGATGTTTGATGATGCGTAGGATCTTAGGATAAAATTAATTTTTCTACCCCAATTAATAACTCATAACTAAAATTTTAAAACAACTCATAACCTCACATAAAAGCCTAGGAACTAATCAATATAATAAAATTTGTAGTAACCCCTTAGCTGGATGGATGAATGTATAATATCATGCATGTCATATTTTTTCACTCTTGTTAAGAGGGGCTTGCTGAGAATCAAGGCTTAACCTATGAGAGCCTTTGGTGGAAGACACCTCTTTCTCTCTTGATTTGGCCCATAATCAAATTCTCATGCATTTAGGCATACAAAATCCCATAGCTTGTGGCAAAACAAAAAGTCCAAAAGAATCAAATAAATTTGATAAAATTTGTATTAGATTAAGTCATAGATTCATCCACTCATGCTCTAGTCTCGTAGGGAGTGAGTCTAAGGACTTAGTTTCCTTTCTAAATGAACAATAGCCTAGCCATCTTGCAAAGCATAAGACTTGCCTACATGGATTTAAAGAGTAAGAGGAGTTAGCTCGTAGCCACTCCAGGCGGTAATAAGTCCAACAGTCGGGTGGTTTATTTTCTCTTGTGGAGGTAAACCATATACTCATTTTCGCCTTAGATTTAAGTCGTGCCTTTGTTTTGTTCCAAGCCTCCTTAGTTTAGGAATCTGAGGTAGCTATTTTCTTCGAGCTACAAGCATAAATCATCACCTCTTAGGCATTTCCACAATCTTATATTGTGGAATTATAAGCCCTAGCAATCTAATAAAATGTCAACTCAAATAATTAACTCTCTTCAATTTCAAAAATATAAAGCCCAACTACAGGGTAGATTGGAATGCTCACTAGGCTTCCTAGTATCATAAGCATTTCCTACTTTCTCCCTTTGGATTCTAAAAATAAGTCTTCTCCTTGATCTATCCCATATGATTTCCTAAAATAGCCAATCCTTTGCTAGTCTTAACCTTGAAATATTTGGAGATCCTAATTTTCTACTTTAATCGAGAGTATTCTTAAGGAATTCTCATTCCTTAGAATGCAATTAATTATGGGGGCTTGCCTCCATAAGGAACTTAACGAACCCCACTTAAAATAAACCCTACTTTACTTTTCTATGTAGAGTATGAGAAAGATCTCTAGTATATTCGAAGACCCATCTTGCCTTAGGAGTCCTTATTAGGTGATTAGGTCCATTATAGGGTGGTGATTTCTATCTTTTGAGATTGTACATCATTCCTTAATGTCGTACCCGATCACTTCAATAAGTACCACCTAAGATCTGCGTAGTGTCCCACATCCCAAAAATAAATACCACAGATTTTTCTGGAAACTCCGTTGGGAATGGTTCATCTCTCTATTTTTAGTAGACAATTATTATCTCCAAGCATCGATAGTGAATTTATATTTTATATAGGCCCGAGACTATCATTCTTTCAGTTGGCACTTAGCTTATTTCACCCTTAAGCAAAGCTCGCTAACATCCTTTAGGTTTTAAGACCTCACTCCATGTAGGTCTTAAAATCCCTATTAGGTCCACCAATAGATAAAAGTAAATTAACTAAAGAAAGAAAAAATAACCAAACATAAAATTTTTGAATCTCTTACCACTAGCTTGGTGAAGTAAAGTTCATCGCATGCTTAACAAAATTTCAATAAAATCCAAAGTAAAATAAAAACATCTTTTACAAAAAAAAAAAAAAAATTCAAAAGTCCTTTCAAAATAAAAATCATATGAACTCCATTTAACATAATCCAATTTGTTAAGGGGAGATTCTCTCTTTAAAATCAAGATTAAACAAAGAAAAAAAATCATTTCTCCAAAAATTTTAAATCCCTTTCAAAATAAAATTAATTGAACTCTACTTAGCATACTCAAATTTGTTAAGTGAAGGATCATTTTTCAAAATCAAAATTAAATCAAATAAAACCTTTTCTTCAAAAATAAATATCAAAACTACTTTTTTTATAACAAAATTATCCAATTTTATTTAACATACTCAAATTGGTTAAATAATAGTTCTCTTTTAAAATCAAAATCAAACAACGTCAAACAAAACCAAAACCAAAAAAAAAAAAAAAACCAATGAGAACAAAAGCTTTTTGTCGAGTAAATTACTTGAACAAATTTCTCAATTGCAACACAATTGAGTATACTTGGAGAACATAGTTCATGAAGTATATTTCAGTCACAAACAATGAGAACAAGTACCTATCTAACAAACATGAATAGGTACTCACCCTTATCATAATATACAAGTTGCATCCAATAAGTATTTGTCATTCCAAGTGATTGCACTAATAAAATAAGCTCATTCAATAAAAGAAAGGAAGTGTAAAAAAAGGAGTCTTTTATTTCTTCAAAAATTTCATATACAAAATGTGAACATGTAAGTATACAAATGATATCATATACATTCTCTAAGTCAGAAGAAAAAAAAAAGAGAAAGAAGAGGAGGAGAAAAGAAAATAGATAGCCAATGCTTTTTTCATCATCGCCTTCATTAGAGTCTAACCTTGACTGAGTAAGTACATTGTTGAAGTCTAGAAACTTGGCGTCTAACTAATCATTCTTCACCAGCTTGGCTATCACATAGTTGGAACCTTCCTTGAACTCATATCATAATATATATTCATGTATTCATCAAAATCAAGAAAGCTGGTCAACTTAACCTTCTTTTGCTAAAACTCTTTAGTATGGTAAGATAGCTCCACCTCCAGCTCCTTCTTCACTTCTTCTAGGAAAGTCAGCACTAGAATGGAACTCTCCTTCTTCTCCTCCAGGCATAACACCTTCTCCTTGATCTTAGTGAGTTCACCTTTAAAGACTTCAAGCTTGCTCTTTGTAACCACGACCTATATCCTCTTTACTGATAGCTCCTCCCTTTTCAATAAGTACTTGTTGCAGACCTCCTAGGTCAATTACCATGCAATGCTTAAGCAATCATGTCTGTAAAAGGTAGCTATCTATTGGGAGGTCCATAAGAAGTGAGTCTAGCCCATCAAAGAAGATTCACATCCCTAGATTTAATGTCTTACTCATCAGATCGATAAGGTTGGGAGTAAAGTTGCTCACATTGTACTTCAACTCCATGCGAGTCCTACTATTCTTATTTTGGTGATCGTAGGCAACAGAGCTCACTACTCTTTTTTTGGACTATTTGGGTAGTGAAGTCAGCCCCGCTTCACTTCTTTTGCTGACTCTTGAAGGGTGGCTTCAGTAGAGGCCAATTTGTTGTCAACCCCTTCACACTTGTCTAGGAAGCCAATCACCATAGAATCAAGATGGAGGAGCACCAGCCATTATCTTCTACAAATTAACAACAAAATAGGATTACATAACTAAACAATAAATCACAAATATGACATAAAAACTTCACCGAAGAGGAACTCATGGGCTTTGCCAAAGTGGAGATAGTGGCGGATGTCCAATCCCTTACATCACTTTCTCTCATATCTCCTTCACTTATGACTCATATATGAGGCTTTCATCTTGTCCTTAAGAAAGGGGTGGGAGTAGTCGATAGCCAGCCGAGCTTTTGACAATGCACAACTTTGGCCATGTCATCCTAAAGTTGTTTGATGGGCCGGGGATTTTTAGAAGAACCACTAAATTTTGGATGGTGTTTGGTGATGAAAACATAGTAGAATAGTGGCATGTTACAAGCTAATCCCTCCTTTTTTTTAGAAGATGAGGAAGGTGGTGTTGTTTGCCATTAAGTTTAGCAAGACTTGGGCAGGCACCACCCATAGTAGTCAAGAATGTCCACCCACTCACAGAGAAGTAAGAAGTGAAATCCAAACCAAAGTGGTCCATGGGGACGCACATCTCATTAGGCTTGATGGTATTGAATGACATTTCCTCATCAACCACTCACACCAAGAAATTTGGACTGACAAGGAAGTAAACTGTGAAACATGAATGAGGCAATTGATGGCTGAAGCTTAGGCAGCTCTCTTGCCTCAATTTACACAAACCTAACAACTATTTTCTTTAAAGCCATTATCACCATACCATGTCTTATTAGCAATTAAAAATATATATAGTGGGTGAGAAAGCAAAGAAGTAGCTCGTGCAACATGAAGTAACTCATTAAGGGCAAAGGGTGAAAGACAATAAAGATTGAACCATTTATAATGAAAAGAATTTTTACATTAGACATTAAATGAAAAGATTATTACAAAATCCTGTGGAAATCTAAGGTGGAACATGCATACCCAAAGTAAGTGGCCAAAATACTAAAGACTCATCACATGCATGGCGAGTACTATAGAAACATGGATGTCGACCACTTGGGCACAAACTCACCCTCAGAAGGCGAACCCTTTGGGAAAAAATGACCTTCTTAAGGTAGTTAAAAAATAACATCCTTCTGCAATAGGGAAGAATGGTCACTTATGGAATCAAGACTCTGCATACTCGTAGCAAGGCTTATCACTCGCTGATAAGCACTCATCCTTATCAAGGAAAGTCCTTTACATATACTTGATCAGTTCTTTCTTCTACTCATTTTTGTAACACTCCTTACCCCAAACATTATAAGTGTGGGGTGAGGGTGCCTTTTTAGAGCATTCAGTAGGTGGATTTTGGTTCTAATCTTTTTGACTAGCTTATTTTAGGAAAGACCTTAGTTCTTTATTCTCTCTTTCTCTTTGGGACAACAGAATTCCTCCCCCTTTTTTTGTATTAAGACTACTTGAAAGATAACAAAATTAGATCTTTCCCCCATTCTTTCTATTACATATTGTCATCTCTTCAACCCTACTTCTTAGATATCTCCTGAGGTTCTACTTCAGCCATAGATAGATTTGAATCCAACAATGTAGGCCATGACAAAAATAGTTATAATACTTGCTTGCCTTTTAAAAGGATCACAAGTAATTCAACACACAAGAGACTGGAAACAAATGTGAGTGACCTTTCACAAATTTACTTTATTATTATAAATAAAATAAAATGCAAATGCACTCAGGCTATATTAAATATGAAGTTGGTGCCTATGATAAAAATAGAAGACGTGCTTGACCCAACATAGTGTTGAAGCAAGGTCAACTCAACCTTTATAGTCGTCAACCTCTATTGAGACTTAACCTCTACTACATGCCTTTATTGTAGCTTAGCTTCCAGCCTCTTCCATAGCTTGATTGGCTCCTGCCTCAATGAGTCCACACCTTCCTCCAGGGAGGCCACCCTTTTTTGCAAGGCAACAATCTAGGTAGAGTATAAAAGCAACAATGACTCCACTTCAACTTGTCATCCCTTAGGGTAGGGAGACCCACTCTTTTTAGGCTTACCATTGTCAAGATGAGTTGGTGAAGGGAGATGCACCAAAATATTTTAAATATCTACCAAGGTGAACCTAGTCTCCTTGGTGGTTGATAGAGTAGGAGTAGTCGCATCCCCCTCTAGGGTCAAATGGTCCACCCTCAAGGGAAGACTTGAGTTTATTAAGGCTCTAAAGAGCCAGAATTACCCCTATATGATGAGAAACAAATTAGTTAAGCAATAAAAATGGGTTTAGTGTAAGGCAATCTACTAAGGGTATAATCTTTGAAAAAATAGGCCGCTACTATAACATGCCAACTTTCCCTTCACTTAAATGATTCGCCTAACAACTCGCTCATGGTCAATGAGCTATTTTTTCCAGATTACCTAGGGAATCTAGAGAGATGACTTCAAGAGGGGAAGAGTGCTGGTTGTCACCCTTTACTAAAGCCTGCACACTTGTCAAGATATATTACAATAGTAAGATAAAAAATTAAGAAATAAACATAAAATAATGAAGTCACCAAATAATGATGATTCTTACCTTGGTGAGACACTCCTCCACCACCTTTTTCATGGAGGAAGTTCTAGCTAGCCTGCTTACCATGACTCACCTTCACTAGATGAAGGAAACTTCATCCTCGTCCTCCACTTCCAAAGTAGCATGCAGACCTCCTAAAGCCAATGCAAAAGATAGCTCTACTTTAGCAACTAAGCTTTGTCTAACCAAAGGGGGAGGAGAAACACTAGCTTTTGCCTATGAGTCCTCGCTACCATCCATGGTTGGGCTAGCAACATTGGTTTGAGTGGGGGTTATTGAAGTGCTTGTTTTAGCGAGGGAAATAGTCAAAACTTCATCAACATCTTGACCTTCTTCACTTTTCAAAGATGAACCTAAAGCTCAGGTGGTCAATATAGCCATGGGACCTCTTGGAATACATTATTAAGAGAGAAATCTTTCTATCAGTAAGAATAGGCTTGACAAAGGGTAAGTAATATCAACTCTATAACAAAGTGGGGAGAAGAAATTTGAACCCCAAGCTGAAGCCTTTTTAATAGCCTAAGAGTGAAGAAATGATAACAAAGGGGATGAAGTTAAAGGTGGCGTACATTTATGATAAGAAAGCTACTTTACTATCAAAATTTTACATAGAATTTATGATTAATTATCTTTTCATTTATTTTTGTCTTTTTATGAGTTACTCCTATAAGGAGTAGAAGAGTCAAAGAGCTATGTGTAACCCATATGCAACTTATGAGCCAGGATACTATCTAGATCAAGTCAACTTAGGCACAATAACCCACATCTGGGATAAAGACTCCTCCCATGTCAAGTGAGCGCATAAGGAATAAAATTTTTGTTGATTGATCATTGCCCATCAACTGACCTTAAGATCCATTACTCACTTATATATGGGCACATAAATCAATTATTCCTTCATTTATATTCACAAATATAAATGAAACCACATTCCAATGACCAAAACTAAATCAAACTAAATCAATTTTCTTCTAAGCCCTTTTTGACCTACCTCTATGAGCTTAGTCAAATCTGCTTTCAAATCACTCCAAACTCAAGTATATTTTTGGAGTTTAAATCTCTTTTTTGATTGAATTATTTTATTATATTAATTTAAAGCTCTATCCAAATTCTTATACAAAAATATATAAGAATGAAATAAAATAGGTACGTGTCATTGTTAACCAGAGAAGTGAGGTAACCAAATGACCTCCTTGGGGCTAGCTAAAGCCTCGTGTTCCCGGGATGTCCAAACTATATACCCATTACATTCAAGTACTTGTAAATTTGCATACATGAACATAAGAAAGAGACCTCCAAGTCATATGATTAATTAATCCAACAACTTAATCATTCATGATTGCATGGATTTTTGATAAAAGATAATGGGTTCTAATTCCATAATTAAATACACACACATATGTATAGGAGAGATAAGCTAGATCATGCCATTGTTAACTAGGGAAGTGAGGTAATCAAATGACCTCATTGGGGTTAACTAAAGCCTCGTATTCTTGGGATGTCTAGATCAAATATTTTCTTTTCCTAAATACATATGGATGTATACATAAATAATGGAAAGAAAACCATGCAAAAGTTATTTTTTATTTGATTGAAACATTTATGCATGTGGGGTGAAATCTTATCCAAATTCTAATATTGAAATAAATAAGAATGAAATCAAATGGAGTACGTGACGTTGTTAAACCAGGGAAGTGAGGTAATCAAATGACCTCCTTGGGGATAACTAAAGCCTCGTAGTCCTGAGATGTACATGCTATATACCCTTTAACATTCTTACTTATATAAATCAACACATGAATATAAGAAAAAAAATTTTACTTCATACACTTAAGCTATAATCACATATATCTCCTATGTATTTATAACTAGCATTCATAACATATATATAATTATTCATTTATAGGTTTTGGAAAATAGATTTTGATTTAATAGTGATAATAGACACACATATATTAATTTAAAACCAACACATGCAAGCTTGACATAAAGAAAATCATTTAATTTAATTAATTTTAGAAAAGATGAATGCATGAATCAAGTGACATACAACATTTAACATGTTTGTAAAGAAATAAAAAGGACATAAGCACATGATTTCATTAAATCCAACTAATTTCTAAGGACAATGAAACTAAATAAATTTATTTAAAATAAACCAAAGTTTCTTAATGTCATTTTTAATTTTATATTTGATTTAATTTAGGAAATGTGAGAAATGTTTGCTAATCCTAATCTCATTCCCTATGTGTGAGTTAATTTGATTTAATAAAAATAATTAGGTTGATTTCATGGATTAATTAGGTTAAGGCGTGAGTTAAATCAATTAATTAAAGCATTACCTATGTTATCTTAATATAATTAATTAAATGATTATGAGCTAATGTAATATGTAAATGAATTGAAAAGTAAATATCAATGCTTTTATAAAATGAAAGGGGTCTAATGCAATTAGCTCACAATCATTAATTAATTAAGCTTAAGATACTCACCTAATTATTTTTAGGATTTTCTCACACAAGTGAGCTAACCATAATTTCATTAATCACTCTTTAAGTTATTAAACACCTAAAGCTCTACCCAAGAATCAACTAATAAAGATTCAATATGATTACATTTTTAACTTGATTAATTAAGCAATTGATAAATTGATTAAGCTTTGATTAATTTAATTAATGAAAATGAACTTAATGAAATATATTAAGAAAGATTCCCTATTCTTATCTCTTGAGTTCACCCACTGTTAAGGAACACTTAACAATTTAATTAATTAATCCATTACTATTCACATGATTAATTAAATATTAATTAAATTAAGAGAGTAATTAGAGATTAATTAATCAATTCACTTAATTTAGCCAGCAATAAATCTCAAGAAACTTAGAGGAGACAGATGTCATCCTCTTAAAAAATCTTAAAAATTTTGGGATCAATCACTTGAATGATTAGAGAGTAATTAAGCCAATTAGTTTTTTAATTAATCCCAAATTAAGCTCTATTTACTATTCAAATTATTCGAAAATATTTTAATTAAATTCTCCTCTAAAAAACCTTCAAAATGAGCTATTATTTATATTTTTTAGAATTTTCAACAATTAGTTATGAATTATGGAAGTTTTCGCCTTAAAAATTTATTATTTAACCTTAATAAAACCTAATCCTATCATCATAACATGGCGCGCTAACGTGGCGTGCTTTCCAAGTGGCACCGTGAGATTTATTATTTAAGTTATCACATCCACACGTTGAGTCATCCAGCGGTGGACACGATATTGATCTCTGCCGTCTGATCTCAGATCGGACGATACAGATCAAACCCGCAACATAAGGGAAAGAAATAAGGGAGATCTAACATGATTTGATCAGAGCCGTCCATTCCAATCATGTGTAATGGACAACCCGTGATCCTCATTTCCATGCTTGAGCTAAGACTGACATCTCGCACGCTTGAGGAAAGTTTATCTAGTTGGGATGAAGTCTTGTTGAGCAGTAATTGAGTTTAATCAAAGTGGATAGCTTGGAAGGCCAAGGATCGAGCTTTGGAGCTTCGGTCTTGATCGAAGTCCCTCCTCCGGCGGCTTTAGAGCTTGGGAAATGGCTTGGATGGGTTCGATGATGTGCGTGGAGGGTGTGTGTAAGAGAAATTAGATTGAGATGGAGTATTGGCGATGTTAGGATCGAAACTATCCTCCCCTATTTTGGTTCTACACATGAAGAGGGAATGTCGAAGGTGGGAAGCTTGGGATTAGAGGCTCATATCGCAGAAGCTCTCACCTAATCAAGTGGTGTGTTTCCCATTCAAATTGAGGATATCCCCTTACCATCGAGGTGGATGGACAGATGGCCTCCCATTTTGCCACCACCATCGTGAAGGCCTGAGAGATCTCAATCGAGTCCACATGGCTCGTATGGATTGGAGAAACTCATGGGAGGTGGCTCAAGGCTTGATGTGGGGAGGTCTCCTTGCTTGGGTGCTTTGGTTGCTCGGCTTGTATGGGAGGTGAGTTGGCTCACCTCTTTTTAGTCCATGGCAAGTCCTACTCCCTTTAGGGTGGGCTAGGAGGTTTAGGGATCCTCATTTGAAGTTGGATGGCTGCCAAGGTGAAAGGAGGGTGGACTTCACCATATTTGGCAAAATCCCACATGAGGAGGGGATCCATGTAAGATTTGCATTGGGCTTGGTTCCAAATGGGCTTGGGTTGATTTTGGGTTGACCTAGCTTGAGTTTGGCTCGGGTTTGGTAAGCCACCAAAGTCCCATGGGTTGGTTTTATGGGGTTTGACTTCATTTGGTCAAAAGGGTTCACATGGGTTCATGTAGGGTTGGGTTGACCAATTGGTCAAATTGGGTCAAACCAAGGCTTGGGTTAGGTTCAATTGATGATTTGAATAATTTTAGTTCAAGTGATTTTAATCAATTTGGCTTAAGTTTAATTTTTGGCTCACTTCGATTCATATAGGTAAAATGGGTTAAGTTGACCAATTTGACTAATTTGACCAAATTGGGTTGGGTTAGGTGTTGGTTCATGTTCAATTAGTCAATTGAAAATGATTGTAGGTTTCAGTTTGAATCAATTTGGATTTAATTTGAATTTTGGTCAACTTGACCCTTTAGGTCAATTTGGGCAAGCTTTGGTTAAGTTGACCAATTGGTCAAATTGGGCTCAATTGTAGATTTGGACAAGTTTAATAATCAATTTGGAATGAACTTGAGGCATTGGTTGTAATCAATTTGGGTTAGATTATGATTTGAACCATTTTGGCCTTTTAAGCCAATTTGGGTCAACTTGGGTCAAATGGCTAATTGAACTTGGTTTGGCTTTATTAAGGGTTAAGTTATGTTCAATCATTGATCATGGGTTTGTATGATTCAATGGTTTCAATCAATTTGGTGTATGGTAGGTTTTAGTTAGTTTAGGTTTTATTTGGTCTAAAGGTTGACTTGGTCAAATGACCAAGTTGACTTGGTTTGACCCAATTCAAGGTGATTGATCATCCTAGGGTGATTGTTGATCATGAAATGAGGCTTGGATGAGCTTGGTTCAATCCAATTTGGGTTGGATTAGAACTTGGCTCAAAAAGGTCTTTTAGGCCACTTTGGGTCTAGTGGACTTAAATGGGTCAATTGGTTTGGTTTTGGCTTGATTCTAGGAAATGGCTTAAAAGGCTTGAATTGGGTTTTGGTTTGATTTTGGATTTGGTTTTGGCTATTTGGATTTATATTTCATTTATATTTTTGAATATTAATGAAGATATAAATGATTTATGAGAAATTCACTTGAGTTTGGGGTGATTCGAAGAAATTTTAAAGGCTTAAAAGGCTGTTTGGTTGAAGGATTTAGTTTGATTATTTGGATTTATATTTCATTTATATTTAAATATTTATGAATATAAATGAAGGAGTAAATGATTTATAAAGAAACCAATTGATTTTGGGTTGATTTAGATGGAGAATTGGATAAGTTTATGAGAATGGGTCATATGGCTTGGGAAGGAATTTTGGAACTTGGATTTGATTTTGGGATTAAATTATTTCGAATTGGGTTTGGATTTGGATTTGATAAATGATTGAGAGATTGAATTGATCTTTGAGAAAATCAATTGAATTGGAATTGAATTGGATTTGTTTAAGGCTAAGTCCATAAGATGAAATCAAAAGGCTTAGAAAGGGTTTTGAATTCAATCATAAGGTTCATGAAGAATTTTGAGCTTGGATTTGACCATGAGATTGATTATGAGTCTTAGAAATTTGGTTTGGATTTGGTATGAACTTGAGGTTTGGTTTGAGAAGGAAAGCATGGATTGGGTTTAGGCTATAGGGTAGACAAGCCTTCCTAAGTCCCTAAGGCATAACCTATTCCTATGGCTAACCTTTCTAATTTTCTAGGCTTAGGTTAAGTGTTCACCTAATCACTAGAAATATCTTAGGAATAAAGAGCTCTTAGTGTCTATAAGAGTATAAGATCTATGATGAGGAAGTTGAGAACTCACTCCAAAAGTGAGGTCAAGACTGCCATATAAACTATTTTTTTTTTGTAAAAGCTTGCTACTTACCATTAGAATAAAAATGTAAAAGTTATTGAAGATAGTAGAACCTCTTAAGTTTGAGAGAGGGATGTCGCCATTGTCTTGGATTCCTATTAAGTAGTGTTGTTATATGTGTTACTTTATGTGTTGGTAAGAGGATGAACTATCAAGGCATTGATTTTTCAAGTGCCATGGAGCTTGTTATCTAATTTTTAAAAATCATTGGAGAAGTTGTTGTAGTAGTTGCTTGCGCAGTCTTAAATGGCATGAACTTAGGAGAAAAAAATAGTAGAAATTCTTTGGAGCACCACACCACTCAATTTTGTAGCATCATGGAGAAGAAAAAAAAGTTGTGATTATAAGTCTCACTTCTTTAATCATAGAATGTTTAATATTTTAGAGCGAAGTTGTTAAGAAAATGTTTATTTTAAAAGAAACAAAAATTAGTTTTTTTAATTTATTTTAATTGCTTGTGTTAAATTAAATATTTATAAATTGTCATGTTAAGAGTAATCATGCATATTTTATAGCATAGAAAAAAAAGATGAATAAATAGTAATGCTAAATGCATAATTTGAGAGTAGATTTCAGTCCAATTAATATTCTTATAACTCACTAACACATAACTGATTGTATTGAAATCAACTTATTTAAATGATTAAAATTTAAAGAAGTTTTTTTCATCAATTTATAATTTTAGTATTAATCTTTAGTGAGTGTATCACCTCTAGCTTAATTTAAAATAATATGTATACAAATTTTCAAGGATGTAATATCATAAATATTTGAAGATTGAAAGAAGTGAACAAACATCTAAAAAAATGCCTAGCGCTATTAGTCCAAACAAATTTAAAGAAAAAAAAAAAGGAAAAGAAGGAAAGAAAAATGATAAAAAGTGAGGAAACATATATTATATTAACAATTTTTATGTACTTGAATCAAACTTCTTTTTTTATTTATACTAAAATAATTACTTCCTAATAATATTAAGTATTAATCATACTTTAACTAAGGTAATACATTTATCAAAGGTTTAATAATGCTTTTGTTAGTTGAGTGAAAATGAAAAAAATTTTAATTAACCAAAAAAATTAATTCTTGTAGTTTATTACTTATGCACCTAATAGATAAAATACCATTTTGGGAGGAAATCAAATTCAAAATTGATTTTATTGATTACTTTATGCATTGTTTTTATATGCTAATGAATAATGCACAAAATAATTTCATGAATAACATAATCTAAACCACAATATTTTAATAAAGTCGATGAATGCTTCTAAATTAATTTTGTTCATTATTTACTTGAGTTCAAGTAAAGGTTTAAGTTTAGGAGTATTTGAATAATGAGTTTTAGTCATAAAAATAACATAGTTGTTTAATTGATTTTTAAGTAATAAATAAATAAATTCTTGTTGAATTTATGATATTTGTAAATACAAGTGAAGATGGTAATAACATAACAACAAATGGACACAAGGATGATTCAATATTCAAGATAATAAAGTTATAGGAAAAACATGGGCAAAAGCTTATTTTTGACCTGAAGCAACAAGACGCTGTAACAATTCATCACTTATTGTAAAGATAGAAAAGGAAAGCACTATATCACTGGTCTTGAACATTAAGGTGATACCTTAAATTCATAGGACCCTGTAGGAGGGCTAAGGCGTTGCACTTTCAGGTGCTAAGAGGCTTTGAGATGAAATTATACAACCAAAAGCAAATTTTTAGTAGAAATTAAAGGAGTTTCGTGAAATTTTTGGGATGTTATACTAGTACTTTTCTGAGTAATAAATCATGATACTTTTAGAAGAATAAAAGAGGACTGTTTTAGAAAAAAAGGAAGACTTGTTATAAGGGATTGGAGATAAGAAAAGTACGAACGAGAAGAAGATCAAGGGAAAATTTTGGGAACCAATTTGGCATTGATCATTTCTTTGTTTCATCTTATTTATTTGTAACTTGATTGTTATGTTTTCCATAGATTTGATGTTCGAAAATATAATATAATGATTTTTTTAGATTAATGGTGTAACCATGACTTCTTTAATCAATGATATGATTTGAATGTTGCAATATAACTTGAGTATTATTAGATTTATCTTGTGTTTAATTTAGTTGATTATGTGGCTAGTTTTAAATTTAAAACCTATAATATTTTATAATTTCAATAGTTAATTAATTCTTGATGTATAAATCAACAGGTTACACTAGTTGAGATAGGAATATACTAAATTATAACTTGTAATCATGAAACATCATAACTTAATGATAAAAGATTAGAGCTTCTAATTATTGAAAAAGATTAGAGGATACCTAAATTCTTAATTGATAATTCATACCTGTAATATTTCATCAAACTATAAATTGGATTAAAGTAAGATATGATGAAACCTTGAATCTAGTTTCAATTAAAAGCTTAAATAATTTTCATAGTATTTTAGTTTAAATTAGTTTTGTTATCCAATAATTGAGTAATATCATCACCATTAGATTAATAACTAATTAATTTTAGAATCAACAATCTACCTTCATGGGAATGTTACTCAACTTATTCTGTATTACTTAAGTGGCACATGCAATTTGGATAACACAGTGAAAAGTTTGATCAACAAGTGACCACCAAGTTTCTTGATTGGCTCGACGAGTTGGTGAGTCGTCAGATGGTTGGTGCTTTCATGGGCCAAGTAGAGAATCCTAAGCTCTTTTATGGGGGCAAGCCCATGTGTTTCAATGCTAGCTTCCTTAGATGAGTTCACTTCATCAAGGTGTGTATCCTTGGTATATAGTGATGGCTAGCATTAATGTTCATTAAAATATTTGGCATCACTTTTGAAGATAATGAAGGTCAACTTTATTGGTGATGGAAAGGATGGGCATTGTTGGCTCCATTGTTGTTGGTTAGAGAGGGATTCTTTGTTGATGGCAATAACATTCATCAATTTTGATTATAATGACAGGTGTTGGCTTTAATGATGATAATAAGCAATGATGTTGGTGAAAACATTAATTCATATTGATGTTTATTAACGGTGAGAATTAATGTGTAGTGGACATTTGTGTAGTTTGATGTTGAGTAATAATATTGGGCAATAGTGAATGACATACAAGAGTCCAAATAACAATTTATGATAGATGTTATCGGACATCAATAATGGACAATAATGAGCATCTATGGAGGGCTTAAGCAACTATATTTGATAGTTATCATTAGTAGATATCAATGACAATAAGCTTTGTGTATAGTGCTAGTAGGTAGAACTCTTGAAACTACGAAACTAAGTAGATTAATTATTTTCTGTTGTTTTTATTTTCACCTCATTGATGTTCTATAATCTTGGTTTTGTTTGTTCATAAATTCACAAGTTCACATTTTATTCTTGGTTCTATTGATTTTTTTAGTTGAAAATGATAATTGACAATAAACTAAATAACTTAAAAAAAAAACTAATAACCAAATGATTAGTTCCAATCAAAATAGTAAAATAATTCGATTCAATTTGCTTTGACAATTTTGTCCAAATAATGTACATCTTTAATATTGCCAAAAAATTAAAATATTGTACATTAAAATCAGTACAATTTTTATTCATGAGATTCTTTTTTTCAATACTAACAATTTAATATTAATAAAGAATATATTTAAAAATAATTAAAACCACTCCACATTTATATTATACCACGTATAATATTGTAAAGTCGAAGATATAAAAATTAAAAAAGATTACATGATCAAAGATGGGATCACAATAGCCACATTACCTGGGATCTGCCCTACTGTCAAAAGAATGAGAAGAACACACAAATATTTTTTTTTTTTGATGAGTGGTTAATCAACTATTTTTTAAAGAAAATTATTAAGCCAAAGATTAAATTTTGCATATTACAATCTATTAAATTTTATTTATTTATATAATTAAACAAAATTTAAAAACTTATCATAAAAATAATCAAATTTACATAATAACTCATTTATTTATATTCATAAACATAGCCATTTATTACTTAACAAATAGGACTATAAAAATTTTAATAAAATACTCGCTTAATAATGCTTTAATTTTTAATTTGCTGTTTTATTTTAAATTGTTATATAAAAAATTTAAAACTTTATATTTATTAATGTTATGCATATTATTAGATATATATGTATATTATGCAATTAACTTGTATTATTAAATAGTTTAATTATAGTTAATGTATAATAATTTTATTTTGATTGGATAATATGTAACACATAAAATTAAAATATTGCTTAGTAAAATTAGTACAACATTGATCATAATAGCAGCAAACCCACTTTTTTATTAACAACACGATTATGCTTTTTTTATTTCTTTTTTGCATTTTCGTCTTCTGCCCCACTCTCCCAGATGACCTACTCAAATCGGAAAATAGCAGCAAACCCACTTTTCCCTCCTGCACCTCTCTCCTCTCCTCGCAGAATCATCGCTTTAATGCTTTCATCTCCAGCCTTTTTCTTCTCCACGCTTCAAGGGCTTGTCTTCGTTTAAGAGGAAATCAAGAGCTTGGGCTCTGTAGAAGAACTTCAGCATGATCTCAACCTCAACCTTTGCTCAATTGCCTCGAGGTACATTTACTTTTCTGGCCACCTCCTTTTTTTAAACCGTGCTTTGGTTCATCTATCATTTAGTAAATATCTTAAATGCATTAAGAATGCTTCATAAAGTTCATTGCCGGTGGCGGTTATAAAGTGATTATTTCAGATTCAAAACTACATATGAAAAAAAGAAACTGATGGAACTTGGGAGAATGATCTTCGCGAAGGATTTTCACTTATCCTCTTGGCATTATTTCTTTCTTTTTTTAAGCGAAAGGATAAGACGTATATCATCAGAAGGAAAATTTCAGCAACATCTGGAGATTAATCCGAGTTTGGAACCTTGTTTTCTTCGACTACATCTTTTTCATTTCTTCTAATGGGATATACTTGAATTGACAATAGCACTTCTTATTATAAATTTTTTATTTTATTTTTGTTTTTTATTTATTTTATTTATTATTTATTTTTATTTTTATGGCACTTCTAATTATAATTGTTTAAATTAAAAGAGATTTTGTAACAATTAAGATAGTTTTAATGAAATATCTTTAAATTATAAATAGAATCACTAATTATAAGTATTTCAATTATATGGAGCTTATATGAAAATTATTATAAACTTAGTATTGTCACTTATTTTCTTCTATTTACTTAGAGTCATATATATTTTAATCTTTTCTCAAGAATGATTATTCAATTTGAATAATAATGAAAAATTAATAAAATAAGATTAATCTCAATAACTTCATTTTTTTAAAATTACTTTATATTGCATCTATTATTTTATCTATTTTTTTAAATAATTATTCACCATACTTATTTCTTTTGCTTTGCACGGGATTATAAAATGGAAGAGACACAATTTAGGAGTTGAAAATACAATCTATATCGGAAGAATGCAAAATGATGAATAGAAGGGTGTTGAGGTTGTTGTAATTATTGTTTCCTCATTTGAGAATATAAAAGTCTTTGATATGATATTTGGAGAAAAAGTTCTTGATTTTGTATATCAAGAGGTATTATATAATTGGAACATGAATAAAGAAGAAAAATTACTTGACATCAAAGCCAAATTATAAAGAAATTTGTTGGAAAGTCTTCTATCAAAGTCAAGAGTCCTACATATGATGTTAAAGATGCCATAAAGGAGATGATAGATATTTGCAAATTTGCAGAAAAAAATGTTTCAATTTGATACATTAAGGAGATGAGATCATGGATCGGCGAAATGATTGGTGGATTGAAGTTATGCTTATTTGTGAACCACTTTGAATAATATTTAGAGGAATTTACATACATACCACATAATGCTTATGTATTTACATATCAATAACACAAACTTAGACATTTATATATAATTTTAGTGTAATTACTTCAAAATTTATGCATAAAAATTTATTTTTTGCTTAATATTAATAATATTTTTGCCATGATGATAAATATATGGTGTTATATAAGTGAAGTTTAGATG
Source organism: Cymbidium sinense (assembly GCA_021442155.1). Classification (NCBI taxonomy): domain Eukaryota; kingdom Viridiplantae; phylum Streptophyta; class Magnoliopsida; order Asparagales; family Orchidaceae; genus Cymbidium; species Cymbidium sinense. The sequence goes on along the minus strand of CM038222.1, from coordinate 124,388,721 downwards.
CTATATGTATAAATACATGAGAATTGTACAGTATGAATGTAAATACCATTATCATTTATTATTATTTATAAAATATTTAGACTATACATGCATGTAACCAAATAAATTGTATTATTAAAGTTAGTACATAAAAAAAATTTAATTTCCTTTTTTCACTAAATGCAAGACATATTTATTTTCTTAATTCATAAAAATTCAAAATGTAATCAATCAATATTCATACTTTATCTAATATAAGTATAAAAATGTATAGCTAAAAATTAATTTATATAGAACATGATATTACGATTTAATTTTTTGGTTTTAAGTTATTATCAACCATATCATTCGATTCTTTCTTATCTTTCTAAATCAACTTTTTTTTATTCTTATCATATATATAGGATGACAGATATACGCTATGGAGTTCAAATACAATTAGATGCACTAATTGCATCATGGAGAAAAGGATTGATCTTTGGAAAAAAATTAAAGGACTTTTTCTTCATTTTCCAGCCAATGGTGGTTGCCATAAATCAATGAAATTACTAAAATGTCTAGGCTGTGTTGATTTTGATGGAATTATTATTCAAAATGCAGATATTTTTTATCTCCCTAACGAAGATCTTTATTTTTTCTAGTGATAGCATTCGTGATCGTCTAAGTGTTTTCAGTTTTGTTGCTAAGAGCATGGGATTCGATTTGAAAGAAATGAGGAGAAATTTTTTTTTGATTAACAACTTATTCAGAGATTTGACAAATGATATATTGTCACAATCAAAAGTCACTGTAGGATACATAGCTGAAGATATACCTTTAACAACGCTTTTATCAGATCTATTGTCTCCAAGGAACCTTCATTGGAAAGATGTCACTAATTGTGTTGATGTAGTTGTCCACAAGATAAAATTTTCATTGTTTCAATTTTAATTTTATTATCACAACAATTAATATTATAAATTATCTTTTTATACTACTATATTATTAATCTCAAATATATATATTTTATTATAGATGCATAAAATTGAACTTATAATTTAATAATAAGCTTACTCTCTTTTGTCACTTATAATGAATCATGATATGAATAATAGTACTTTATAATATATAATACAAAGTTAAGATTAAACTTGGACTCTTTTGGTATAGATTTAACATTATTTGTTCATATAAGTTTTTAAATTTTTATTATTTTTCAATGACTTAGTTTCACTGCACTTTTAAATAATAAATTTGTAAATGATATTAAACCTTATTTATATCATATTGAAATATGATCAACTAATTTTACTAACATATAATACCAAATGATATAACAAATAAAATAAACAACATTAAAAGTAGTGTTGGCCTATAGATTTAAATTAAACTTGAGTTGAATTATTAAAACTATAAAGCACATATTTGAATAATCTTGAATTCATCAACATTTTTCAATAGAAATTATATTAAGTATATCTTCCTTACTAAGATTTTTGCCTGGGTACATTAACACACATTTAATAACTTTTTATTCAATTTCTCTCTTGGATAGCTAAATGGGTCCTTAGAATCTTGTATGAATGCACAGGTTGTTTATTTTATTCTTCCATAATAGTTTGCTATTATATTAATGAATGTAGATACATTGATTTTAAATAGTTGATTTATGCAACATTGATGAAAATATTGATTTTGATTAGAATCGCAATTATCATTCTTCATTTGATATATTAGAGTCAGCTCCTTTCTTATCATGGTTGTATATGAAACAATTCTATTTGTGCTTGGTTTTGTTTGGAAAACAAAGGCTTGCACAAGGCATATGAGTTGTTCTATTTTTCACTTCAGTAAGAATGTCCTGATTTGCATTAATTTTTTTTGATACAACACTATTTTCTCTATTTGAGCTTTATGACACTTCTTTGTGTTGATGGGCTTTCTATCCATCTTTTGAGATTTTAAGGACTCTCAATTTCTACCTAAATATCTTGAATTGTTCTTAGATTATTCAAACTTTTGTTATAGTTTGTTTGTTTGCATATGAAAATTTTTATGATGTGATTTTAAGGATTGATGTGTGTGATGAATAGTTAGATCATTCAAACATTTGTTATCGTATGCCGGCCGTGGTGTGCTCTGTTTCCTTAATTCTTTCGTTATGCTAAATGTTTCTTATTTATTCAATTTTTACAGTTGTCATTCTTATGAAATCAAATAATTCATATTTTTCTTGTATAGATGAGCCCACGTTTTACTTTTTTTTCTTCCGCCTATATGCGGGTGTTAGCAGTTTGCTATCTTTCTTGTTTGTTCAAATAGTTATCATAGAAAATAGAGCTTAAGTCATAGGCAGATTTTGAAAACAATTTCTCACCCGACGAATATTCACCTTTGATAATAACTGCAGATGAAAATTATTAATGATGGTTTATTTAGTTTAAATTTTACAAATATATCGCATACACTTCCTCTACATGTTTGTAAAGTACATTGAATAATATTTAGAGGAATTTATATGCATACCATATAATGCTTATGTATTTACATATCAATTACCCAAACTTAGACATTTGCTTATATATATATTTAGTGTCATAATAACTTCAAAATTTATGCATAAAATTTATTTTTTTGCTTAATATTAATAATATTTTTGTCGTGATGATAAATATATGGTATTATATAAATTAAGTTTAGATGCTATATGTGTAAATACACGAGAATTGTATGATATGAATATAAATATCACAATCATTTATTATTATTTATAAAACATTTAGAGTATATATACATGTAACCAAATAAATTTATTATTAAAATTAGTACTTAAAAATAAGAGTGAACGTTTTAATATTTAGGCTCTATTGTTCAAAATGATGGTGAAATAGATGGAGATGTTATTAGTAGAATTCAAGTTGGATGGTTGAAGTGGAGAATGCATCTAGCCTATTATGTGATAGAAAAGTTCCATAAACTTAAGGAAAAATTTTATAAGATGGTGGTACAGATGACTTATGATCTAGAATGTTGGCCAATAAAGAGAAGCATAAGACTAAGTTAAGTGTTAAGATTAGGATGGTGGATGAGTGGCTTTACTCTTAGAGATAGAATGCAAAATAGTATATTCGGAAAAAAGTTGGGTAGCTCAAGTGGTAGATAAGATGACCTTCTGGTTTGGCCACATAAAGTGTCGACCATCTGACCGATTAGGAGAGTAGATGCATTAGATTTTATGTTAAGAAAGGTAATAGACTAAAAGACTTGGTTAAGATGTATAAAAATGATCTTCATATGTGATTTGAATGAGAATTTAACACATATTGGATGGAGCGAAGGATTCATGTAGCCGACCCCTAGTGGGATTAAGGCTTGTTGTTATTGTTGTTATTGTTGTTGTTGTTGTTGTTGTTGTAAAGTATTCTTGATCATCTAAGTATTTTCATTTCTGTTGTCAAGAGCTTAGGATTCAATTTGAAACAAATGAGAAGAAATAAAATTTTTCCTAAAGACTTACTCAGAGACTTCACAAAGGATATATTGTCTTAATCAAAAGTTACTGTATGATACATAGCAGAAGATCTACATTTAACAATGCTTTTCTCAGATCTGTTGCCTCCAAGTAACTTTTATTGGAAAGATGACACTAATTGTGTTGATGAAGTTGTCTACAAGGTAAATTTTTTATTGTTTCAGTTTTAATTTTATTATCACAACAATTAATATTATGAATTATATTTTTATACTACTATTTTATTAATCTCAAATGTATTTTTTTATTATAGATGTATAAAATTGAACTTATAATTTAATAATAAGCTTTTACTGTCTTTTGTCACTTATAGTGAATCATGATATGAATAATAGTCCTTTATAATATATGATACAAAGTTAATATTAAACTTGGACTCTTTGGATAAAGATTTAACATTATTTGTTCATAAAATTTTTTAAATTTTATTATTTTTCAATGACTTAGTTTCATTGTGCTTTTAAATAATAAATTTGTACATGATATTAAACCTTATTTATATCATATTGAAATATGATCAACTAATTTTACTAACATATAATACCAAATTATATAACAAATAAAATAAATAACATTAAAAGTAGTGTTGGCCTATTGATTTAAATTAAACTTGAGTTGAATTATTAAAACTATAAAGCACATATTTTAATTGTATATTAACATAATTAACTTTTATAATCTCTTGATCATGAATGATTTTATTAATATGCATATATTTCATGATATCTTATGTGACTATATTTTGTTTAAAGTGATGAACTCAAACTAAGTGTTGTTTCAAAAATTTTTTTTTTACATTCTTATGAAATCAAATAATTTATATATGATTTAACACTGGAAACCAACTGACCAATCTTAATTCTTTGGTGGGCTCAACACTGTTTTACTTGTTAAATTTTTTTTTTTTATATGTTCTGTTTTTGATTTGAAGTACACATACAAATACACAATTAATTCAGTGATCTGCTAGTTGATTAGCTTGCCATAAATTAAAGATTTGAATTATATGTCTATTTTTTTTCCTGATACTATACTATTAATCCATAGATATGTAAAGTGATGCTAAGGAGGAGTTTAATTAAGAACTTCACTGTTAATTAAAATGATATTAATAGATATAAATTATTAAATATAAATGAATTACTTAAATTCTAACGTGGTTTTAACTACGGTCTTCACCATCAATATTACTTAACTGAAATGTTGAAAACTAATAAAACTTTTCTTCGATAATATAAATTTGAAATAAAACTTATTTACCCTATGTAGTTAGTAATTAATTAACAATTTGGAGTGTTAATGTAGGATAATTGCTGTTTAGATGGACAAATAGAAAGTAAATAGGACTTAAAGAACCAATTGAATATCGATATAATAAAGTAAATTTCTAGTAAATCTTACTAACTGATTGACTGATTAATAGTTACTCGTTTTAATTATGATTTGATTGTGATGTAGTTAGGCTAACAAATACTTCACTATATATATATATATATATATATATATATGATAACTAAAAATTTAATAAAATGACTAGTTTACAACTAATATTCTTAAATCATCAAATCTTATGACTTAAATCCTTAAATCTTCAAATTAAGATGTTGACTTCAAAAATATCAATCAGACTTAGCCTCATATACTCTTTAAATACCAAAAGCTCTAACTTTACTTAAATCATTTGGTTAGGCTTAGTGAAGTCTTAGGAGGAGCTCATGTAGGATATTAATTTACAAATTTGCATATATTATAGGTTTGATTCTTCTAGGAAACCCTAGGATAGACCTCTTTCACTACTTGAGCAATGTATACCCATATGTGCCTCATAAGGCAGATGACTAGGAGACATTCCAAATAAGGATAGCTTGGGCATAATGACTTGCCTCAGGGACAAAGACTTGCCTCTTGTCGGTCTAGCATGCAAAGAATAGAACTTCTGTTGACTGACTAATTCTTAGTAGCTGCTCAAGATTAGACTCCCTTATATACAAGAAACAATATATCCAAGCACACCATAGATGGTGCCTTACGAGTCCAGATTCCCAATCAAGGGAACTCTCCATTTGACTGTGGTGAACTCACTGCTCATGGGTGAGTCATATTTTCTTATTTACTCAACATTTTTTATCTACACCAAGTACATGTAGTTATGCTTTTGGAGGGATTTTTTGGTTCTTATTTAGGCCCTTGATTGCCACTTGTAGATCATTCATTTTTTTTACTATACAGTAGCACCACCTCGATAAAGGTGAGGGCAATTTGTTTTTAGATTTATCTCTACTTTCACTCTACTGTCATATATGTCTGACATTGCTTCTCAAGTGCTTATGTAGGTTCTTTCTCATCCACGGATAGAATTGAATTCAACATCTTTTAGGTGCAGTCAGCATGGAAGAGGATGTAAACTAGAAGTCTAGTGTAGAGTGAGGCAAGTCATTCAATATGGGATAACCAAGCTAGAATAGAGCTAGGTACTCAACTATTTGTTGCACAACAAGTCCTAAAAAATATGGAAGAACAAATCACTCATCTAGTATAAGCTTGAGTATGTCATCCAATGGAATAAAACTGTAAAAGAGCCTCCAACAGAAGAATTAAATCGATGGTTTGATGGCTGAATTCCATAGTGCATGTCCCCACAGTATTTTTCTAGTTCCCTCCAAGAAATTCTCATGGATTTTGGAAATGGATGTGTCTTTAGATTTTTTTTTTTTTTTTTTGTGATGACCTTGACTTTCTTGAGTATGTCATCCATTTATAAAGTTGTCAAAGTTGTATTCTATATCTGGATCCTCAAGTTCAGAAGAAAATGTATAGCTTGAAGATTCATTTTCTAATGAAATAATAGAACTCTCGTTTGACTGGTATCTTGACTGTGTTAAGAATGCTATAAACTTTATTTGATTCTCTATATTTAGCCCAAGGATGTAGCTCAACGCATGGAAAGCTTATGAAATACTAAAAATACAAAAAATTGAAATTTAAATATGGAAGACCAAATCCAATCTAGCAAGAAATGCTTTCTAAGCAAATAGCAAAGGACCAAAGCCTAAGGAAAATAAAGGTTCCTTAAAATTTTAGCGACTCAACAAACTCGTTGATAAAGAAGGGAACTATTTAGAACACCTAGTCTTGACGATGAGTCCTATCATGTGAGTGATGAGCAAGACATCTAAAAGGAGCATGCAAACTCAACCAACACTTTCACCAAGAAGATTGTAAAAGCTCACCTTAAGCATAAGTTCAAGATTTCACACTTGAAGTCTTATAGAGGTCACATTGATCCCCCTGACCTTATAGCTTACTCTAAGTCAATGACATTGCTAGATGATGTGAAGAGGTGTTGACTCTTCTTCACCACCTTCAAAGAATCAACTTTTAGGTGGTTCACATGGCTACTAGTTATATCGTAACTTCTTTTATTATTTCAAGAGGATGCTCACAACATAATTTTCTAGTGATCGCAAGCCATTAAAGTGCCCACATGCCTTAGTACAAATGAGACAAGAACCGAATGAATCACTGAGGAGGTTCATCACCCATCTTAAAAGAAAATGTTGGAGATTAAAGACTTGGAGCTCACAATCATATAATTTGTACTTGCTCGAGGTTTGAAAGAAGGTCCTTTTGGATATGCACTTGGATTGTAATAGCCCAAAACTCTTTCCAAAGTATTGGAGTTAGCAAACAACCACATTAACACTAAGAAATATTATAAGGTTGTCCAACTGTCTACAACAACCTGCAAAGGTGAGCTCTTGAACAAACTCTTAGTAAGGAGGTAGGAATGAGGAAGAAAGCTTGCTCGAAGGGAAGAAGTGCCAGTACAACGATAAGAACCAATATATCAACCTACTCGCCATCAACTTGGCAACTATTACAGCCCACCACCATGTCACCCTTAAGGGCATCAATGGTCAAATTGGTGGAGGCTATCAACAATAAGGAATAGTTCAAGCAATCACTACTTTAAAGGTAGATGGAGCCCATGATCAGTCCAAATACTACACCTACCATCATGAATATAGACACAACTTTGAGGAATGTCACCAACTAAGGAGCTTAATGGATGAGCTCATCAAGGTTGAAAAACTCAAAGTGTTCACTAAGAGACACGGGAAGGAAGACACCAAGATGGATAATGAACCCACCTCATCTCATGCAATTTATATTACGAGAATTGTTCCCACTATTTTTGGAGGAGATGGAGAATTTATGAGGTGAGCTACCCGAAAAAACTACAATTTAGAGAATTCAGCTTGACAACCATGATAGAGTTGAGTACTCCAATAGTCCTTGGAAGCTTCTCAAAGAAGGAACATCTTACAGCTAGCAACCCATACAATGACACTATCATCCTCATAAGACTCATCATAGATTATTAAATTAGGAGCATATTGATCAACATTGGGAGCTTGGTCAATATCAAATTCAAATTTATTTTTTATAGATTGGGGTCAGTGATTATAAACTCACCTCTGTAGGACGCTACTATTTAGCTTTTCTAACGAGAAAAGGGATACAGAAGGATTTATCACTCTCTTTATGACCTAAAAAAATCTGAGAAATAATTCATGATTATGGCCAACATTTTCATTGTGGAGGCACTTGCACATGCATTGCTATCTTTAGCCAACCACTACCCAATACGTTTGAAGCAATGGTGTCAAACTATCACATGGAAATCAAGCAGTCAAGTTCCTATTAGGTGGAGAAGAGATCTTTATCATGAGAAACCTAAATGGATTTAAAGCCTATTACTTATGATTAGTGGGCAACTCTAGTAGACCAAAAGAAGTACTATAGCTAGAGGTCTCACAATATAGAGTGGAGATCATCAAAGAAATCAAGGAAGGGATAATTATTCAAAATTTTGAGTGAGTCCTAAGATTGACTCCAACTTTTAGTACATGGAAGCCATTGTTCAGGCTCTTTAGGAAGACATTGATTTGTTGGCTTGGACTACACTTGAGATGTCGGACATCTACATCAATGTTGCTTGCCACAAGATTGATGTTTGAAAGGGTGCTCAGCATTTCATATAAAAAATGAGAAAGATTATCGCTCTACTCATCAAACTAATTAAAGAAGAAGTCGTCAAGATACTAGAGGCCAACATCATTATTGAAGTTCAATACCCATAGTGGATATCAAAAGTGGTGGTGGTGCAAAAGTCTAGCAAGAAATAGAGGATGTGCATGGATTTCATAAACTTATACTTGACATTTCTAATGGAAGGGTACCTACTTTGAAGTTTGATGCACTCATTGACTCGATGGTTGATTATTTAGTAATGAGTTTGCTTGATGTATTTTTAATATACTACCACTTATAAATACACCCGGTCTACTCAAAGAAAATAATATTAATCACAAAAGAGGGTATCTACTGTTATAAAGTGATGCCCTTTAGAATAAAAGAACACAGTGTGACTTACCAAAGGATAGTGGATTGAGTCTTCAAGGAATAGAAAGGTAGAAACATAGAGGTCTATGTAGATAACTTGTTGATCAAAAGGTTGTTGTCCAAGCAACATGTTGACAAACTAAAAGAAACTTTTGCTATCTTGAAGAAATATAACATGCATATCAATCCTCTAAAGTGCAAATTCAATAGAGGTTTCGTGATCACCCCATAAGGCATAAAAGTCAACCCCAATAAAGTGAAGGCCATACTCAATATGTCATCACTAAGGATGATGAAGAAAGTTTAGTGACTCGCTAGGTGAGTCCTGAGGTTAAATCAATTCATTTCAAAGGCTGGAAAGCACTGCTCGCCATTCTGCTTAGAGGTGCCAAAAGGTTTGTGTGGACCCTAGAATGATAGAAGGATTTTAGTGACTTGAAGAACTTTCTCACATAACTCCCATAATTATAAAGCCCAAAGAAAGGCGAGACCTTACTTGAAGTGGCACAAGGTGCTAATCAAATGATAAAATGGACCAACTTTAAAGCATGAAGAATTGAAGTGGCACAAAGTCCCAATAAAGTGACTAAATGGACTATATTCATGAGCTTGGCGAAAGAGTTTCAAAAGGGCTTGAAGTTTGATGCATGAAAATTATTATGGAGACTTTATTTATGGGTTTTATGAGTTGTAATTAGTATTAGATTATGTGTTCTATCAAGTTTAAGTGATGTATGTGTGTTGCGGATGAAATCATGTAAGTTTATGTTTTAATAAAAATAGGTGTAAGTATCGCACCTAGGTGTTGGTCTACTAGGACCATGGCACTGCATTTTGAGATATTTAATGTTTGGGGACAGAGAGGCCAACGTATAGGTGCTGCGATCTTACAGGTTTAGGTTTAAGCAATTTTTGAAATTGGTTAAAATGTTATTTTGAAGGGATACACCCTTTGGTGACTAGTATCTTATATACAAACATTTTATCTATGAAACTGAGTGGTTTTTTATGTTTGGTGAAAAGAATTGAGTGATTAAACTCATTAGTTGGAGCTTGGTGGCAACCCAAGAAAGGGAGTTTGGTGATTCACTTCCAAACACTACTTTGGTGAGTGGTGTTATTGGTTTATTTATTTTATTTCATATGTTGTACTTCCCTTCTAATATTTTATAATATTTGGTTTTTGGGATTTTGTTCTACTTTCAAAAAATTAATCCATAAATTCTCTTTTAAAATTCTATATTAATCCCATTTGCAAGTATAAGTCTCACTATAAATTTTTTCATAACCTAGTCTTAGTGTGGCATGCTTTTGGCTGACCAAATCTCCACAAAAAATATCAAAAAATCTCTAGGTCATTAAACCACATAATTAAATATATTATTCATATATCAATTTTTTCAAGTCCTCTAAACATTTTAAGAGTTTTTTCACTTAAAGTTCAAAACCTCTTACTGCTAGAATTCATTTTTTGTGTGTCCAGTTTGGAGAACTATTTTTGAAAAATTATCAAAACTTTTCTAAAATTTAAGAAACTTTCTATGTTACAACTACATGCCTTCCACTATAATCTTCTCTTCTTTATTTCAAGTAATTTGGATATCTTACAAGAGAGATCCAATTTAAGTAAGTTGGGGTTCTATATCTATGATTATTTTCTATTCATTGCTTGACCGACTACTTTCACTTTAAAATTATTATTTCCACTTAAACTAAACAACACCTCTTATAGCTTTGCTCTCCTAAGAATTTTAAGAGAGACCTAATCCACTAATTTGATCACTTTAGTGATCTAAACCTTGCATCCACAGAATTACTACTATACTTATGAGTCGATGAAGACTTGGTTAGCTCAATTCTACTTAAAGAAGAGTGTGAGAGGCAATGATCAGTGTATTACATAAGAAAGTCATTGCAAGGTGCTAAGTTACATTATCGCATTATGGTAAAACTTGCACTCGATCTTATTGTATTAGAATAATGGCTCTGACTATACTTTCATATCCATCAATCTGTGTTATCATCGACAACTTACTCAAATCCATACTCACCAAATCAGATCACTCAAGAAGATTACTAAAGTGGTTAGTGGAACTCAAAGAGTTTGGCATATCGTACTCACAAGGATGATGATTAAGTCACAGGCACTTGTAGATTTTCTCATCAATTTTAGTAACCCATGGAATGTCCAGGCTAGCCTAGAGCCTTTTATGGCACATATATGTATATATATATATATTGATGCCTCTTCAAGTGAGCAATGCTTGGGGCAATCATCATACCAAAATTTCCATATGGATCACCATAGGCCATGCTGTTAAATTCAATTTCTTGGTGATGATTAACTAGTTTGAGTATGAGGCATTACTTGTCGAACTAAAATTCACCAAAGGACTTGGCACTTTACATGTTACTATTTACTCATGCTTGCTACTCATGGTTAGATAAATAAATAGGGATAATGAAGTTATTTATGAGTCCCTACAATGATATTTGCTCAATGTAAAACTAGAAATTATAATGTTAGAATATTTTAGGATTGAGCAAGTGCCCAAGGAGCAAAACTCACTTGTAGACTTATTATCTAGAATGAGTTGTGGGAGCAGTCCATCATTCAACTTCCCCATCTTAGCATGGAGGCGGAAGAATTGGTGCAAATAGAAATTGAAAACTTACACTACTAGGTGACTGCATAAAGAAATTTCAATAAACTGGGGGAGCTTGGGGAGGAGATCAAAGGCCCAAAGAGCTACAAAATTGAAACCATAGAGTACTTTATATATATAATCATAGATGATTTATTTTAGAGATAAACAACCTTGCTTAACATAAGGTTTGTGCAAGAAATAGAGAAAAGATAAATACTTAAAGAAGTGCATTCTAGCGAATGGGAGAGTCACTTAGAGGATAAACATTCACCCATAGAGTCTTGTTGCAACGGTATTTTTGGCTCGCATTGTAAAAAGACTTTGAAGAATTTACTAAAAGGTGCAAACGATACTGAAAATTCAGTCCTCTATAGCTATAGTCATCATAACTCCCATAGCCCATCACTAGGCCTTGGGCTTTTTCCATATGGGGGATGGATTTAATTAGGCCACTACCATTCACTAACAGAGAAAGGAAATTCATATTCATCATGATCGATTACTTAAGTAAGTGAATCAAGGTGAAGCCACTTTCCAACATAACCACCCAGTTAGTACAAAACTTCATTTGGAATGACATCAGGTAGCGATATCGAATCAAAATGAATAATGGGTCATAATTTACCTATAGAAGATCAACGAAATTCTATGAGTCACACAAAATCATGTTAAAGTACACTTCAATACATCATCCTCAGAGCAATGGCCATGTTGAAGCGATGAATAAGAAAATCTTGAACATGTTAATGAAAAAAGTGTGAGGTGTTAAAGAGAAGTTGGTTAGCATCCTACCCATTATAATTTGGACATTCAAGATGTCTCCAATCACAACAACTAGACACATGTCATTCACACTTTCCCAGAGATTGTATTACTAGTCAGTATGAACTCCCTAGTCAAAGGGTTGTGACAACTATCAATTGGGTAAGGAAATAGGTGAATTGGAGAAGTTGAATGCCAAATCCATGAAAATCTCCATTGACCCAAAGGTCGAGGATCAAAGCCTCATTGAGACGGAAGAGTAAGAGGCGAATGACTAAATATTATAATCTCCATGTATAATTATGATAATTAACTAATATTTAATTAAACTCTAATTTAATTATTTTTATATTTTAATTTAATCTAGAGAGTCTAATTAATTTTTCTTAGATCTCTGATATTTATTAAAGTGATTTAAACTATTTGGATTAATCTTTATAATTTTTGTAATTTTTAATTAATTAAATATTCAAAATAGTCAACTCACTAATAAAATTAATAACTCTTAAACTAGAAAACTATTTAACTTGAAATATTTATGATAGGTAAGCAATAACATGGAGTTTGAAATTTGATAAACTTAATTGGTCTAGTATTTTAAGAGTAATGAAAGAAATATAATTTTCACTAAAAATTAAATTACTCCAAAAATATACAGTCAAATTTGAGGATTTTGGGTTCATTGGATTCCTCTTGAAAGGAGAAATCCATAGAGCCCTTATTTGCATTTTTTTGGTTAAGTATTTTATTCTTTTTATGAGTTTTTAATGTTTTTGGGTTAGATCAAATTAAAGAAATAAAAAATGAGATCTAATCATGACCGTCCATTCTATCGGATAAAATGGATGGCCAGAGGTTGTCTTCCTCATGAGAGGCAGACCAAAGAGGGTTGGATGGGTGGGATCTACCCCATATATCATTGGATCTCACAATCTTCCAACGATCTTGTCTGAAATCTCTTTTTTTCGTGTTGGGGAGGTTCAAGTTGAAAAATACAACAAAGATCTAAAGAAAAAAAATCCTAGAATCACATCACTTTTTAACAAACATAATAATTTATAGCTTACCTAAAGGGTTTTTTTAGTTACCTCACTCCAGCCAACATTAAGTAGATTTTTTACATCAAACTTGATCATTGACTTAAGTCAAAGCTCTCCCATGATCCTCCCCCTTTGCCTCCTTTTAGATCATCTGTGCTGCTCACCACCATCATATTTTTCTAGAATCTACTTGATTTGGTATTTTTGTGAGTGAAAAGGTGGGGGATGGTTGGTTTTACTTCATGCGAGATGGAGAAGGTGTTAAATGCCAAAAAAATAAGCTTCTTCGCCTGCTTTCTCTCCTTCTCTTTATATGGCCAAAAATCTCAATGGAAAGATTGATATCGAGGTATGGCTATTGATGGGATGATAGCTAGCATTCACTATGAGGAGTGGTTGACTATCTAAAAATCACTCCAAGCCAAAAAGTGGAGTAATGGGAGGGGAGGTGAGATGATTGAGAATTTCAGAACTTTGCATCTTTTTCTTTCTTTTCCATCCCCACCCTTGACTTTTGATTCTCCTTCATATGAGTTGATTTGCTAAAGTTTAATGAGTTTAGTTTGGGTTTGGGTTGGCTTGAATCCATCTTGACCTAATTTGGCTGAAACGAGTTAGTTTGGGTTCAATTGGTTGGTTTGTTCAATTTGAGTTTATAGTAGGCTTAAATCATATTTAATGAGTTATTTAGAATGATTAAGTTTGATTGATTGCACTTGATTTAGATTTATTTTGAGTATGACCCAAATTAGCCTAATTAAGTTAATTGGCTATATTGACCAAATTGAACCCAAATGAGGGAATTGCATTTAATTAAGTTTTTTAAGTAATTAATTTAATTTATTTTTATTTTCGTTTGTTATGTTTCATATAGGTCAATTTTGGTGAGGTTGACCAATTGACCAAATTAGCTAAATTGGGTGTAATTGAGAGTTGGGTCATATTTAACCATCAACTTAAGAATGATTTTGTGCATTAGTTTGGTTTAATTTATGTTGAGTTGAGTTTTGGTTCAATTTTATTTTTCGGTCAAATTGGGCTACATTAGCTCAATTGAGCCCATTTGACCAGATTAGAGGGAAATTAGTTATGGAAGATGCTCAATCATGTAATTGGAATAAGTTTAATTTGGTTTGGATAAGTTTAATTTGGTTTTAATTAGGTTTTTTATTTAATTTGGGCTTTTGGGTCAAATTGGATCAAATAGGCCAATCGGCTAAATTGGATCAATAATGGATTAGGATATGATCAATCATCGTTTTAGAGGTTATTGATAGCTCTGATAGGATCCAATTTAGAATTGATTAGATTTTAACTCAATTTAGGCTTTTATATCAAATTGAGTCAAATTAGGCTAAGTGTGTCAATTAGTTTAATTAGATTACAATTGAGTTTTAATTATGTTTGATTTAGTCTTTGAGTTGGTTTGAAGCAATTAATTCATTTTAATTTTATTTGATTTTTTAAGAACTTTGGTGATTTTGAGCTAAAATAGATCAATTGCATCAACCATGCCAATTGTCTCAATCTAGGCTTAATTGAATTTATATTTTAGTTTAGATTTATTTGATTTAAGTTTTTATTAAATCTGATTGAATTTGAATTTGATTGGACTTACCTTGTCCAATTGGGTCAGGACAAGTCCTATGGGGTCCACTAGACTAACCTATGTTTCACCTTAATGTGTTATATTTTAAATTTAATATTGTTTTCATTTTGTGATTTTAGTTTTGCTTTGATTTCTTATTTCTATTCCTGCTTTAGTTTGGGTTGTGCACCTAGTTACTAAATGTAATGTCCTCTAAGTGTCTAATTAGGAAGCCCTTCATCAAAGATTAAGGTGATTATCAACCTCACTAAAAAAAGAGATTAATAGAACCTTAGTCCTAGATCAAATCCTAAGTCTAAAAAGAAAGTTGCCAACGAAGTGTAAGATTAACACCCAAGGATGTCGTTAACTATAAAAAACCAATACTCTATCCTTGGCACCCATATATTCCCCCTAATATGTAATTAAATGTGTACTCAAAACACTTATGCCATAATGAGTAAGATCAAAAGCTTTTTGTCAAGTAAATTACTTGAACAAATTTCTCAATTGCAACACGATTGAGTATACTCGGAGAATATTTCATGAAGTATATTTAAGTCACAGACAATGAGAACAAGTACCTAGTAAACAAACATGAATAGGTACTCACCCTTATCATAATAAACAAGTTGCATCCAATAAGTATTTTTCATTCCAAGTGATTGCACTAATAAAATAACCTCATTCATTAAAAGAAAGAAAGTGTAAAAAAAGGAGTCTTTTATTTCTTCAAAAATTTCATATACAATATGTGAACATGTAAGTATATAAATGATATCATATACATTCTCTGAGTCAAAAGAAAAAAAAAAGACAAAGAAGAGGAGGAGAAAAAAAATGAATAGCTAATGTTTTTTTCATCGTTGCCTTCATTAGAGTCTAACCCTGACAGAGTAAGTACATTGTTGAAGTCTAGAAACTTGGCATCTAACTAATCATTCTTCACCAGCATGGCTATCACATAGTTGGAACCTTGCTTGAACTTCTATAGTAATATATATTCATGTACTCATCAAAATCAAGAAAGCTGGTCAACTTAACCTTCTTTCGCTAAAACTCCTTAGTATGGTAAGATAGTTCCACCTCAAGCTCCTTCTTCACTTCTTCTATGAAAGTCAGCTCTAGAATGGCTCCCTCCTTCTTCTCCTCCAGGCATAACACCTTCTCCTTGATCTTAGTGAGTTCACCTTTAAAGACTTCAAGCTTACCCTTTATAACCACAACTTCTATCCTCTTTTTTAAGTACTTATTGCATCTCCTCCTAGATCAATTACCATGCAATGCTTAAGCAATCATGTCTGCAAAAGGTAGCTATCTATTAGGGAGGTCCATAAGAAGCGAGTCTAGCCCATCAAAGAAGATTCACCTCCCTAGATTGAATGTCTTACTCATCAGATCGATGAGGTTGGGAGTAAAGTTGCTCACATTATACTTCAACTTCATGCCAGTCCTACTATTCTTGGTTTGGTGATCACAAGAAGTAGAGCTCACTACACTTTTTTTTAGACTATTTGGGTAGTGAAGTCAGCCCCGCTTCATTTCTTTGGCTAACTCTTGAAGGGTGGCCTCAGTAGAGACCAACTTGTTATCGACCCCTTCACACTTGTCTAGGAAGCCAATCACCATAGAATCAAGATGGAGGGATAAAGTAGAATAGTGGCATGTTACAAGCTAATCCCTCCTTTTTTTAGAAGATGAGGAAGGTGGTGTTGCTTTCCATTGAGTTTAGCAAGACTTGGGTAGGCACCACCCATAATAGTCTAGAATGTCCACCCACTCACAAAGAAGTAAGAAGTGAAATCCAAACCAAAGTGGTCCAAGGGGATGCACAACTCATTAGGCTTGATGGAATTGAATCACATTTCCTCATCAACCACTCACACCAAGAAATTTTGATTGCCAAGGAAGTAAAATGTGAAACATGAATGAGGCAATTGATGGCTGAAGCTTAGGCAGCTCTCTTGCCTCAATTTTCACAAACCTAACAACTATTTTCTTTAGATCCATCATCACCATACCATGCCATATTATCACTTAAAAATATATATAGTGGGTGAGAAAGCAATGAAGTAGCTTGTGCAACATGAAGTTACTCACTCAGGGCAAAGGGTGAAAGACGATAAAGATTGAACCATTTATAATGAAAAGAAATTTTACATTAGTCATTAAATGAAAAGATTATTACAAAATCCCATGGAAATCTAAGGTGAAACATGTATACCAAAAATGCTAAAGACTCATCACATGCATGGAGAGTATTATAGAAACATGGGTGTCGACCACTTAGGCACAAACTCACCCTCAAAAGGTGAACATTCTGGGAAAAATGACCTTCTTAAGGTAGTTCAAAAATAGCATCCTTCTGTAATAGGGAAGAATGGCCACTTATAAAATCAAGATTCTGCATACTCGTAGCAAGGCTTATCACTCGCTAATAAGCACTCATCTCTATCAAGGAAAGTCCTTTACATATACTTGATCAGTTCTTTCTTCTACTCATTTTTGTAACACTCCTTACCCCAAACATTATAAGCGTGGGGTGAGGGGGCCCTTTTAGAGCATTCAGTTGGTGGATTTTGGTTCTAATCTTTTTGACTAGCTTATTTTAGGAAAGACCTTAGTTCTTTATTCTCTCTTTCTCTTTGGGACAAGAGAATTCCTCCCCCTTTTTTGTATTAAGACTACTTGAAAGATAATAAAATTAGATCTTTCACCCATTCTTTCTATTACCTATTGCCATCTCTTCAACCCTACTTCTTAGATATCTCCTGAGGTTTTACTTTAACCATAGATAGATTTGAATCCAACAATGCAGGTCAAGACAAAAATAGTTATAATACTTGCTTGCCTTTTAAAAGGATCACAAGTAATTCAACACTCAAGAGACTGGTAACAAATGTGAGTGACCTTTCACAAATTTACTTTATTATTATAATAAATAAAATTACAAATGCACTCACTAGCCCCCTATATTAAATATGAAGTTGGAGCCTATAATAAAAATAGAAGACTTTCTTGACTCAACATAGTGTTGAAGCAAGGTTAACTCAACCTTTGTAGTCGCCAACCTCTATTGAGACTTAACCTCTACTGCATGCCTTTATTGTAGCTTAGCCTCTAGCCTCATCCATAGCTTGATTGACTTCTGCCTCAATGAGTCCACACCTTTCTCCAGGGAGGCCACCCTTTTTTTCAAGGCAACAATCTAGGTAGAGTACAAAAGCAACAATGACTCCACTTCAACTTGTCATCCATATGGGCAGGGAGAGCCACTCTTCTTAGGCTTACCATTCTCAAGATGAGTTGGTGAGGAGAGATGCACCAAAATATTTTAAATATCTATCAAGGTGAACCTAGTCTCCTTGGTGGTTGATAGAGTAGGAGCAGTGGCATCCCCTTTAGGGTTAGATGGTCCACCCTTAAGGGGAGACTTGAGTCTATTAAGGCTCGAAAGAGCTAGAATTACCCCTATATGATGAGAAATAAATTAGTTATGCAATAAAATTTGGATTAGTGTAAGGCAATCTACTAAGGGTATAATCTTTGAAAAAATAAGCTGCTACTATAACATGCCAACTTTCTCCTCACTTAAATAATTCGCCTAACAACTCACTCATGGTCAATGAGCTATTTTTTCAAGATTACCTAGGGAATCTAGAGAGATGACTTCTAGAGGGGAAAAGTGCTGGTTGTCTCCCTTTACTAATGCCTGCACACTTATCAAGTTATATTACAATAATAAGATAAGAAATTAAGAAATAGACATAAAATAATGAAATCACCAAATAATGAAGATTCTTACCTTGGTGAGACACTCCTCCACCACCTTTTTCATGGAGGTAGTTCTTGCTAGCCTGCTTACCATGACTCAGCTTCACCAGATGAAGGAAACTTCATCCTCCTCCTCCACTTCCAAAGTAGCATGCAGACCTCCTAAAGCCAAAGCAAAATATAGCTCTACTTTGGAAACTAAGCTTTGTCTATCCAAAGGGGGAGGAGAAACACTAGCTTTTTCCTATGAGTCCTCGCTACCATCCTTGGTTGGGGTAGCAACATTGGTTTGAGTGGGGGTTATTGAAGTGCTTATTTTAGCGAGGGAAATAGTCAAAAACTTTATCAACATCTTGGCCTTCTTCGCTTTTCAAAGATGAACCTAGAGCTCAGATGGTCAATATAGCCATGGGACCTCTTGGAATCCATTAGTAATAGAGCCATCTTTCTATCAGTAAGAATAGGCTTGAGAAAGGGTAAGCAATATCAACTCTATAACAAAGTGGGGAGAAGAAATTTCAACCTCAAGCTTAAGCATTTTTAATAGTCGAAGAGTGAAGAAATACTAACAAAGTGGATGAAGCTAAAGTTGGCGTACATTTACGATAAGAAGGCTACTTTACTATCAAAATTTTACATAGAATTTATGATTAATTATCTTTTCATTTATTTTTGTCTTTTTATGAGTTACTCCTATAAGGAGTAGAAGAGTCAAAGAGCTATATGCAACCCATATGCACCTCATGAGCCAGGAGACTATCTAGATCAAGACAACTTTGGCACAATAACCCTCATCAGGGATAAAGACTCCTCCCATGTCAAGCGAGCACGTAAGGAATAAAATTTTTGTTGATTGATCATTGTCCATCAACTAACCTTAAGATCCATTACCCCACTTATATATGGGCACATAAATCAATTATTCCTTCATTTATATTCACAAATATAAATGAAACCCATATTCCAATGACCAAAACTAAATCAAACTAAATCAATTTTCTTCTAAGCCCTTTTTGACCTACCTCCATGAACTTAGTCAAATATGCTTTCAAATCACTCCAAACTCAAGTATATTTTTGGAATTTAAATCTCTCTTTTGATTGAATTATTTTATCATATTAATTTAAAGCTCTATCTAAATTCTTATACAAAAATACATAAGAATGAAATAAAATAGGTACGTGTCATTATTAACCAGAGAAGTGAGGTAACCAAATGACCTCCTTGGGGCTAGCTAAGGCCTCGTCTTCCCGGGATATCGAAACAATATACCCATTACATTCAAGCACATGTAAATTTGCATACATGAACATAAGAAAGAGACCTCCAAGTCATATGATTAATTAATCCAACAACTTAATCATTCATGAATGCATGGATTTTTGATAAAAGATAATGGGTTCTAATTCCATAATTAAATACACACACATATGTATAAGAGACATAAGCTAGTACATGCCATTGATAACCAGGGAAGTGAGATAATCAAATGACCTCCTTGGGGCTAACTAAAGCCTCGTATTCTCGGGATATCCAAACCAAATATTTGCTTCTCTTAAATACATATGGATGTATACAAAAATAATGGAAAGAAAACCATGCAAAAGTTATATTTTTATTTGATTGAAACATTTATTCATGTGGGGTGAAATCTTATCCAAATTCTAATATTGAAATAAATAAGAATGAAATCAAATGGAGTACGTGCCGTTGTTAAAATAGGGAAGTGAGGAAATCAAATGACCTCCTTGGGGCTAATTAAAGCCTCATAGTCCCGAGATGTCCATGTTGTATACCCATTACATTCTTACTTATATAAATCAAGACATGAATGTAAGAAAAGGAACTTCACTTCGTACACTTAAGCTATAATCACATGCATGTCCTATGTATTTATAACTAGCATTCATAACATATATATAATTATTCATTTATCAGTTTTGAAAATTATATTTAGATTTAATAGTGATAATAACCACACATATATTAATTAAAACCAACACATGCAAGCTTGACATAAAGGAAATCATTAAATTTAATTAATTTTGGAGAAGATGAATGCATGAATCAAGTGACATACAACATTTAACATTGGAAAGAAATAAAAGGACATAAGCACATGATTTCATTTAATCCAATTAATTCCTAAGGACAATGATACTAAATAAATTTATTTAAAATAAACCAAAGTTTCTTAATGTCATTTTAATTTTATATTTGATTTCATTTAGGAAATGTGAAAAATATTTACTAATCTTAATCTCATTTCCCATGTATGAGTTAATTTGATTTAATAAAATGTAATTAGGTTGATTTCATGGATTAATTAGGTTAAGGTGTGAGTTAAATCAATTAATTAAACTGTTACCTATGTTATCTTAAGATAATTAATTAAATGATTATGAGCTAATGTAATATGTAAATGAATTGAAAAGTAAATAGTAATGCTCCTATAAAATGAAAGGGGCCTAATGTAATTAGCTCACAATCATTAATTAATTAGTCTTAAGATACACACCTAATTATTTTTAGGATTTTCTCACACAAGTGAGCTAACCATAGTTTCATTAATTACTCTTTAAGTTATTAAACACCTAAAGATCTACCCAAGAATCAATTAATTAAGATTCAATGTGATTACATTTTTAACTTGATTAATTAAGCTATTGATAAATTGATTAAGCTTTGATTAATTTAATTTGGAAATGAACTTAGGGAAATATATTAGGAAAAAGTCCCTATTCTTATCTCCTGAGTTCACCCACTGTTAAGGAACACATAACCATTTAATTAATTAATCCATTAATGTTCACATGATTAATTAAATATTAATTAAATTAAGAGAGCAGTTAGAAATTAATTAATCAATTCTCTTGATTTTGCAAGTAATAAATCTCAAGAAAATTAGAGGAGGTAGAGGTCATCCTCTTAAACAATCTTAAAAATTTTGGGATCAATCACTTGAATGATTAGAGAGTAATTAAGCTAATAAGATTTTTAATTAAGCCCAAATTAAGCTCTATTTATTACTTAAAATTAATTGAAAATATTTTTATTAAATTCTCCTCTGAAATACCTTTAAAATGATATATTATTTATATTTTTTGGAATTTTCTACAATTAGTTATGAATTATGGAAGTTTTAGCCTTAAAAACATATTATTTAACCTTAATTAAACCTAATCCCATTGGCACAATGTGGCGCGCTAACCCAGCGTGTTTTCCAAGTGGCACCATGGGATTTGTTATTTAAGTTGTCACATCTACACGTTGAGTCAGCCAGGGGTTGACGCGATATTGATCTCCACCGTCTGATCTCGGATCAGACGACGCAGATCAAACTCGTAACGTAAGGGAAAGAAATAAGGGAGATCTAACATGATTTGATCAGAGCCATCCGTTCCAATCCCGTGGAACGGACAGTCTATGATCCTCATTTCCATGCTTGAGCTAAGACTGACGGCTCGCACACTTGAGGAAGCTTTGTCTAGTTGGGATGAAGTCTTGTTGAGCAGCAATTGAGTTTGTACCAAGTGGGTAGCTTAGAAGGCCAAGGATCAAGCTTTGGAGCTTCGGTCTTGATCGAAGTCCCTCCTCCGGTAGCTTTAGAGCTTGGGAAATGGCTTGGAAGGGTTTGACGTTGTGCGTGGAGGGTGCATGTAAGAGAAATTAGGTTGAGATGGAGTAATGGCAAAGTTAGGATCGAAAATTGCCTCCCCTATTTTGGTTCTACATGGGAAGAGGGAATGTCGAAGGTGGGAAGCTTGGGATTGCAAGGAGGCTCAATATCGTGTTAGGAAGCTCTCACGAATTGAAGTGGTGTGTTTCCCATTCAAATTTAGGGGGTATACCCCTTAGTTTACTAAGGTGGATGGACAGGATGGCCTCCCATTTTTCAACTGGCCAGCCACTGTCAAAGCGTCAGAGGGATCTCAATCGAGTCCACATGGCTCGTATGGATTAGAGGAACTCATGGGAGGTGGCTCAAGGCCTGATGTGGAGAGGTCTCCTTGCTTGGGTGCTTTGGTAGCTCAGCTTGTGTGGGAGGTGAGTTGGCTCACCTCCCATTGGTCCATGGCAAGTCCTACTCCGTCTAGGGTGGGCTAGGAGGTTTAGGGATCCCTCATTTGAAGTTGGATGCTTGCCAAGGTGAAAGGGGGTGGACTTTGCCATATTTGGCAAAATTCCACATGGGCGAGGAGATCCATGCAAGATTTGCATTGGGCTTGGTTTCAAATGAGTTTGAATTGATTTTGGGTTGACCTAGGTTGAGTTTGGGTCGAGTTTGGTGAGCCACCAAAGTTCCATGTGTTGGTTTTATGGGTTTTGGCTTCATTTGGTCAAAAGGGTTCACATGGGTTCATGTTGGGTTGGGTTGACCAATTGGTCAAATTGGGTCAAACCAAGGATTGGGCTAGGTTCAAATGATGATTTGATGAGTTTTAGTTCAAGTGATTTTAATCAATTTGGCTTAAGTTCAATTTTTGGCTCACTTGGATTCATATAGGTAAAATGGGCTAAGTTGACCAATTTGACCAATTTGACCAATTTGACCAATTTGATCAAATTGGGTTGGGTTAGGTGTTGGTTCATGTTCAATTGGTCAATTGAAAATGATTGTAGGTTTTGTTTAGAAATAATTTGGATTAAATATGAATTTTGGTCAACTTGACCCTTTAGGTCAATTTGGGCTAGCTTAGGTCAAGTTGATCGATTGGTCAAATTGGGCTCAATTATGGCTTTAGTCAAGTTTAGTAATCAATTTGGAATGAACCTGAGCCATTAGTTGCAATCAATTTAGGTTAGATTATGATTTGTCCCATTTTGTCTTTTTAAGCTAATTTGGGTCAACTTGGGTCAAATGGCCAATTGAACTTGGTTTGGCTTAATTAAGGGTCAACTCATGTTCAATCATTGATCATGGGTTTTGTGAATCAATGGTTTCAATCAATTTGATTTATGGTGGGTTTTGGTTAGTTTAGGTTTCATTTGGGCTAAAGATTGACTTGGTCAAATGACCAAGATGACTTGGTTTGACCCAATTCAAGGTGATTGATCATCCTAGGGTGATTGTTGATCATGATATGAGGCTTGGATGAGCTTTGTTTAATCCAATTTGGGTTGGATTAGAACTTGGCTCAGAAAGGTACTTTAGGCCACTTTAGGTCAAATGGACCTAAATGGGTCAATTGGTTTGATTTTGGCTTGATTCAAGTTTAGTTGAACTCATGTATAAGCCTATGATTAAAATATAAATTTAACTACAATCAATTTGGAGTCCAATGGATCATTTGAAGTTTTCAAGTCAAAGGGCTAACTTGGGCTTGACTTGGGTTGACTTGAGTTTGGTTTGATAATTACAGGTTTTATTTATATTTGGATAAATGATTAAATGAATGATTGATTTAAGGCTTGATTTGGATAGGATTTGGCAAAGTTCAAGGAAATGGCTAAAAAGGCTTGAATTGGGTTTTTGTTTCATTTTGGATTTGGTTTTGGCTATTTGGATTTATATTTCATTTATATTTGGGAATATTAATGAAGATATAAATTATTTATGAGAAAATCTCTTCAGTTTGGGGTGATTCGGAAGCAAATTTGACCAAGCTTAAAGATGTAGGTCAAAAGGGCTAAGGAGGAAATCAATTTAGTTTGATTTATTTTTGGTCATTGGAAGGTGGGTTTCATTTATATTTATGAATATAAATGAAGGAGTAAATGATTTATGAAGAAACCAATTGATTTTGGGTTGATTTAGATGGTGAATTGGCTAAGTTTATGGGAATGGGTCATATGGCTTGGGAAGGAATTTTGGAACTTGGATTTTATTTTGGGATTGAATTATTTGGAATTGGGTTTGATAAATGATTGAGAGATTGCATTGATCTTTGAGAAAATCAGTTGTATTGGAATTGAATTGGATTTGTTTAAGGCTAAGTTCATAAGATGAAATCAAAGGGCAATCATAAGGTTCATGAAGAATTTTGAGCTTGGATTTGACCATGAGATTGATTATGAGTCTTGGAAATTGGGTTTGGATTTGGTATGAACTTGAGGTTTGGTTTGAGAAGGAAAACACAGATTGGGTTTAGGTTATAGTGTAGGCAAGTCTTCCTAAGTCCCTAAGGTATAACCTATTCCTATGGCTAACCCTTCTAAGTCTCTAAGCTTAGGTTAAGTGTTCACCTAATCACTAGAATTATCTTAACAATAAAGAGCTCTTAGTGTCTATAAGAGTCCTAGATCTATGTTGAGGAAGTTGAGAACTCACTCCAAGAGTGTGGTCAACACTGCCATATAAACTATTTTTTTGTAAAAGCTTGCTACTTACCATTAGAATTAAAATGTAAAAGTTATTGAGCTATTAATAAATTAAACTTTAATTTATAGGAAGTAAGAGAGAAAAAGCTTACTATTTACAATGATTCTACCCTATTTTGCTACTTAAAATAAAATAAATGCTAGAATACTTAAGGCGTGGAAGGAGCTACAAATACAAATGGGCAGGTTGGGATAGTCAATTGTCGAGAGATAAAAGGAGGGGAACTTTCATTTTATAGTTTTTTCATTTTGAGGAGCAAAGTCATGTGAAGATAAATAATTGTTATTTTTCCTATATTATTTTAATAATGATGAAAATGTAAGAAAGAAAGGTGAAGAGAGGAGTCAATGACATTAAAATGTTTGTGAGCAAAGCATCATCTAATAGGTACTATAATGCCATGGTTATGAAGACATTGATGCTTAACATGGATTTTATAACCTAGGAGGCATAAAAGAGTGAATCATCAACTAGAGATATTGGAAATACTTTATAGAATCACTATTTCTTATAATTACTATAATTTGGGAGAATTAATGCAAAGGAACACTAGAATTATGAGATATTTGTTAAATTGGGTATTGAACTTAAATCATGCTTACCATTTGAAGGATATTGGGAATGACGAGTATGTAGTCTTTATAAGTAGTCTTGCAGATTATGATGAAATTCATAAATTTTTAATAAAGCTAGAGTGAGGAGCATAATGGAAGAAGATGGATGATAAAATCATTAAGTTTACCTCAAGCAGTATAAAATTTGATGCTAAAGCTTGCCATTATTTTATTTCTATTAAATTGATGCCTACAACAAATACAAAAGATAACAAGAGATCAAGCATTGCTTACCTATGCAATTTAAAAATGTTTTACAATTGAAATGAAAAAGTTATTAAGGGGTCAATTTTAAATATTATTAAAGGAGGGACTACATCAAGGTTAGACCATCCTTCTCTAATTTATCAACTATGCGTGGGAGCTAGAGTTATAGAAGATGTATTTGAAGAAGTGCAACATCCAAAGTTTACTATTACAAAGTAGAAGATTGCTTCTTATCCTTCTTAACTACAAAAAATTGGAGAGTGTTCTTCATAACCTTATATTCCAAAGACTCCTAGATCAAAATCATGTATGATGCTTCTTAAGAAAGTAATAGAATTGTAAGAAAAGTAGCATCCATCACTCATTACAAGAGCAAAAATGGTTGCAACAAGAGATGGATATTTACATGAATTGTTATGGATTGACAAAATCACTAGGTTAACTACTTAAATTTTAACTCTATTTTAGTCATGATATTTACAAAGTACTCTACAAATATTATGAGTTTCTTTATCCACCAACCATCCCACTTTATGGAGTATATTCTCAACCTAAGTAACAAATGGAGGAAGATTCAGATGAAGAAATACTTCAATGAGCCAACAAAAGTTTATCTTAATGTACATTTTTATTTTATTTTATGTAAGAAAAGTAGAACCTCTTAAGTTCGAGAGAGGGATGTGGCCATAGTCTAGGATTCCTATTAAGTAGTGTTGTTAAATGTGTTACTTTATGTGTTGGTAAGAGGATGAACTGTCAAGGCATTGATTTTTCAAGTTCCATGGAGCTTGTTATCTAATTTTTAAAAATCATTAGAGAAGTTGTTGTAGTAGTTGCTTGGGCAGTCTAAAATGGAATGAACTTAGGAGAAGAAAAATAGTAGAAATTCAGCACCTCAACACTCAATTTTGTAGCATCATGGAGAAAAAAAAAAGTTGTGATTATAAGGCTTTAATCATAGAATGTTTAATATTTTAGAGTGAAGTTGTCAAAGAAAATATTTGTTTTAAAAGAAACAAAATTAGTTTTAATTTATTTAAATTGTTGTGTTAAATTAAATATTTATAAATTGTCATGTTAAGAGTAATCATGCATATTTTATTAGCATATAAAAAAAGATGAATAAATAGTAATGCTAAATGCATAATTTGATAGTAGATTTCTATCCAATTAATATTCTTATAAGTCACTAACACAAAACTGATTGTATTAAAATCAACTTATTTAAATGATTAAAATTTAAAGTAGTTTTTTTCATCAATTTATAATTCTAGTATTAATCTTTAGTGAGTTTATCTCCTCTAGCTTAATTTAAAATAATATGTATACAAATTTTCTAGGATGTAATATCATAAATATTTGAAGATTGAAAGAAGTGAACAAAAATCTAAAAAAATTCCTAGCACTATTAGTCCAAACAAATTTAAAGGAAAAAAAAATGGAAAAGAAGGAAAGAAAAATGATAAAAAGTGAGGAAACATATATTATATTAACAATTGTTATGTACTTGAATCAAACTTCTTTTTTTATTTTTACTAAAATAATTACTTCCTAATAATATTAAGTATTAATCATACTTTAACTAAGGTAATACATTTATTAAAGGTTTAATATTGCTTTTGTTAGTAGAGTGAAATTGGAAAGAATTTTAATTAACCAAAAAATTTAATAGCTTATTACTTATGCACCTAATAGATTAAAAACCATTTTGGGAGGAAATCAAATTCAAAATTGATTTTATTACTTTATGATTGTTTTTATATGCTAATGGATAATGCACAAAATAATTTCATAAATAATATAATCTAAACCACAATATTTTATAAAGTCGGTGAATGCTTCTAAATTAATTTTGTTCATTATTTACTTGAGTACAAGTAAAGGTTTAAGTTTAGGAGTATTTGAATAATGAGTTTTAATCATAAAAATAACATAGTTGTTTAATTCATTTTTAAGTAGAATGACTTTTTTTTTATAGATTAATGGTGTAACCATGACTTCTTTAATCAATGATATGATTTGAATGTTGTAATATAACTTGAGTATTATTAGATTTAAAACCTATAATTTAGATGATTATGTGGCTAGTTTTTAATTTAAAACCTATAATATTTTATAATTTCAATAGTTAATTAATTCTTGATGTTATAAATCAACATGTTACACTAGATAGAGAATATACTAAATTATAACTTGTAATCATGAAACATCATAACTTAATGTAAATTAGTTCATAAGAATATAATGATAGAAGATTAGAGCTTCTAATTATTGAAAAAGATTAGAGGATACCTAAATTCTTAATTGATAATTCATACCTATAATATTTCATCAAACTATAAATTGGATTGAAGATATGATGAAACCTTGAATCTAGGTTCAATTGAAAGCTTAGATAATTTTCATAGTATTTTAGTTTAAATTAGTTTTGTTATCCAATAATTCTGTAATATCATAAACTTATTAAATTAATAACTAATTAATATTAGAATCAACAATCTACCTTCATGGGAATGTTACTCATGTTATTTTATATTACTTAAGTGGCACATGCAATTTGGATAACACAGTGAAAAGTTTGATCAACAAGTGACCACCAAGTTTCTTGATTGGCTCGATGAGTTGGTGAGTCGTCATATGGTTGGTGCTTTCATGGGCCAAGTAGAGAATCCTAAGCTCTTTTATGGGGGCAAGCCCACGTGTTTCAATGCTAGCTTCCTTAGATGAGTTCACTTCATCAAGGTGTGTATCCTTGGTATATAGTGATGGCTAGCATTAATGTTCACTAAAATATTTGGCATCACTTTTGGAGATAATGAAGGTCAACTTTATTGGTGATGGAAAGCATGGGCATTGTTGGCTCCATTGTTGTTGGTGAGAAAGGGATTCTTTGTTGATGGAAATAACATTCATCAATTTTGATTATAATGACAGGTGTTGGCTTTAATGATGACAATAAGCAATGATGTTGGTGAAAACATTAATTCATATTGATGTTTATTATCGGTGAGAAATGATGTGTAGTGGATATTTGTGTAGTTTGATGTTGAGTAATAATATTGGGCAATAGTGAATGACATACAAGAGTACCAATAACAATTTATGATAAATGACATCAATAATGGACAATAATGAGCATATATGGAGGGCTTATGCAACTATATTTGATAGTTATCATTAGTAGATATCAAAGACAATCGGCTTTGCGTGTAGTGCTAGTAGGTAGAACTCTTGAAACTACGAAACTAAGGAGATTAATTATTTTCTCTTATTTTTATTTTCACCTCTTTGATGTTCTATAATCTTGGTTTTGTTTGTTCATAAGTTCACAAGTTCACATTTTATTCTTGGTTCTATTGATTTTTTTAGTTGAAAATGATAATTGACAATAAACTAAATAACTTTTAAAAAAAAAAAAAACTAATAGCCAAATGATTAGTTCCAATCAAAATAGTAAAATAATTCGATTCAATTTGTGTTAATAATTTTGTCCAAATAATGTACATCTTTAATATTGCCAAAAAATTAAAATATTGCACATTAAAATTAGTACAATTTTTATTCATGAGATTCTTTTTTTCATTACTAACAATTTGATATTAATAAAGAATATATTTAAAAATAATTAAAACTACTCCACATTTACATTATACCATGTATAATATTGTAAAGTCGAAGATATAAAAATTAAAAAGATTACATGATCAAAGATAGGATCACGATAGCCACATCACGTGGGATCTGCCCCACTGTCAAAAAAATGAGAAGAACACACATTTTTTTTTTTATGAGTGGTTAATCAACTATTTTTTTATTTTAATCTTGGTTTTGTTTGTTCATAAGAACACATTTACTTTTCCGGCCACCTTTTTTAACCCGTGCTTTCGCTCATCTATCAGTTAGTAAATATCTTACATGCATTAACAGTTAATGCGGATCATCTATCATATAAGTTTGCTTAGCATAGTTATCACTAATCAAGAATGCTTCATAAAGTTCATTGCCGCTGGCGGTTATAAAGTGATTATTTCAGATTAAAAACTACATATGAAAAAAAGAAACTGATGGAACTTGGGAGAATGATCTTCGCGAAGGATTTTCACTTATCCTCTTGGCATTATTTCTTTCTTTTTTTAACCGAAAGGATAAGACGTATATCATCAGAAGGAAATTTTCAGCAACATCAGTTTGGAACCTTGTTTTCTTTGACCCCCATCTCTTCCATTTCTTCTAATGGATGTACTTGGTGATAATAGCACTTCTAATTATAAATTTTTTATTTTATTTTATTTTATTTTTGTTTTTTATTTATTTTATTTATTTTTTTATTTTTTTATTTTTTTATTTTTTGTATGGCACTTCTAATTACAATTGCTTCAATTAAAACAGCTTTTGTGACAATTAAGATAGTTTTAATGGAACATCTCTAAATTAAAAATAAAATCATTAATTATAAGTATTTCAATTATATGGAGCTTATATAAAAATTATTATAAACTTCGTATTATCACATTTTTTTTGTATTTACTTACACTAATATATATTTTAATCTTTTCTCAAGAATGATTACTCAATATGAATGATAATGAAAAACTAATAAAGTAAGATTAATCTCAATAACTTCATTTTTTTTAAATTACTTTATATTGCATCTATTATTTTATCTAATTTTTTTAAAATATTTATTCATCATACTTATTTCTTTTGCTTTGCATAGGATTATAAAATGGAAAAGACACCATAATTTTAGGAGTTCAGAAATCTATTACAATCTATACTGGAATTTGAGTGAATGCAAAAATGATGAAGGGAAGAGTGTTGAGATTGTTTTCACTGTTGTTTCCTCATTTGAGAAGATACACTCAAAAGTCTTTGATATGGTATTTGGAGAAAGAGTTCTTGATTTCATTGTGCTATCAAGAGCCAATATTATAATTGGTGGAATAAGAAATGAAAAAGAAAAATTACTTGGCATCAATAGCCAAATTATAAAGAAATTTGTTGGAGCAAGTCTTGCTATCAAAGTCAAGAGTCCTACATATGATGTTAAAGAGGCCATAAAGGAGATGATAGATATTTGCAAATTTGCAGAAAAAAATGTTTCAATTGGATACATTAAGGAGATGAGACACATGGATCAAGTAATAGAAATGATTGAGTAGATTGAAGTTAGCCATGCTTATTTCAGATTTGTGAAGTACTTTGAATAATATTTAGAGGAATTTACATACATACCACATAATGCTTATATATTTACATATCAATAACACAGACTTAGACATTTGCTTATATATAATTTTAGTGTCATAATAACTTCAAAATTTATACGTAAAAAATTATTTTTTGCTTAATATTAAAAATATTTTTGCCATGATAATAAATATATGGTGTTATATAAGTGAAGTTTAGATGCTATATGTCTAAATACATGAAAATTGTATGGTATGAATGTAAATATCATTATCATTTATTGTTATTTATAAAACATTTAGAGTATACATGTATGTAATCAAATAAAGTGTATTATTAAAATTAGTACTTAAAAAAATTTAATTTCCTTTTTTCATTAAATGCAAGACATATTTATTTTTTAAATTCATAAAAATTCAAAATGTAATCAACCAAGGTTCATACTTTATCTAATATAATAATAATAATATATAGCTAGAATTTAATTTATATAGAACATGATATTACGATTTAATTTTTTTTTAATTTTGAGTTATCATCACCCATATCATTTGATTCTTTCTTATCTTTCTAAATCAATTTTTTTTTTATTCTTATCATATATTTAGGATGACAGATATACGATGTGGTGTTCAAATACGATTGGATGCACTATTCGCATCATGGAGAAAATTGATTGATCTTTGGAAAAAAAATTAAAGGATTTTTCCTTCATTTTCTAGCCAATGGTGGTTGCCATAAATCAATAAAATTACTAAAATGGCTAGGCTGTGTTGATTTTGTTGGAATTATTATTCAAAATGCAGATATTTTACTCTCCCAAATGAATATCTTTATTTTCTAGTGATTGTATTCGTGATCAACACTACCTTTGCTGGTCCCAAGTCTGGATGTGAAAAGTGGAGGGTTGTGATAGGTAGTTGACAGCCAGGATAAACTTGTCGAAATAATCATGACATGAATCCTTTAAATCATTGTGTTAATGCTAGGGGCGTCTCCTAGAACGACGCACTATATGTTTGAATACGTGAAAATGTGATAGTGCATGGCTAGGTGTTAAATAAGCAAGGGTTCTCACATTATGGACAGATACAGGCAAAGTTAGTCCATGAAACTAGAATTAGGTTAGGATCTTGGAATATAGGTACTTTTACAAGTAAATTAATTGAATTAATAGATATTATGGTTCATAGAAAGATATATATTTTATATGTTCAAGAAATAAATTGGTTGGGGAGAAGCCAAGGAGATTGATAGTTTAGGTTTTAAACTTTGGTATTAGTGTGAACTAGAAATGATGTAGTGATTATAGATAAAAGTTTAAAGGATAATGTTATAAATATTAATAGTTGTGGAGATAGAATTATAGCTTTAAAGATTATTTTTTATTCTAAGATTATCAATGTTATAAGTGTTTATGCTCCTCAAGTAGGATTGGATGTAAGCTCAAAAGAAAAGTTTTGGAATGAATTAGAGAGATTAACACAAAAGATACCTCTTCAAGAAAAAATATTTATTGAAGGAGATTTAAATGGACATGTTGGTAGAGTGGTAGAAGATTTTAAAAGTATTCATGGTGGTTATGGATTTGAGTGACTAATGAAGAAGATAGGATTATATTAGATTTTGCCTTAGCTTATGATTTTGTAGTTGCTAATACTTTATTTAAGAAAAGAGATGAACATATTATTACTTATAAAAATGGATTTAGTAAAACACAATTTAATTATTTTTTGATAAGAAAAATAGATCGTTTAGATTGCAAAAATTGTAAGGTCATTCCAAGTGAAAATTTAAGTACCCAACATCGATTGTTATTTTTAGATTTTAAGGTGAAAGGTTGTAAGAGGAAAAATAAATTAAATTATTATCCTAAGATTAGATGGGGATACTTAAAGAACACAAATAAAAATATTTTTAAGAGTAAACTACAAGAGATTAGAATTTGGGATGTTCATTAGAAAGCTAATGTTATGTGGGAAAAAGTAGCAAGTGAAATTAAGCAAGTTGCTAAAGATGTGCTTGGAGAATCAAAAGAAAAAAATTTTTTTAATAAGAATAGTTGGTGGTGGAGTCAGAATGAGCAAAAAAAGATAATAAATAAGATGCATTGTTATAAAACTTGGTTTAGTTGTAAAAACTCGGAGAATTGGGAAAGATATAAAG
This sequence comes from Cymbidium sinense, assembly GCA_021442155.1. Classification (NCBI taxonomy): domain Eukaryota; kingdom Viridiplantae; phylum Streptophyta; class Magnoliopsida; order Asparagales; family Orchidaceae; genus Cymbidium; species Cymbidium sinense. The sequence continues at coordinate 124,355,514 of CM038222.1, read as the reverse complement.
TGGCCTGTAGAGATTCTCAGAAAGCAATATATGATTCAAAAAATTTAGCTTTTAGTGATTTATACAATAGATTAGATACCAAATAAGGTGAAAGATGTATGTATAAGTTAGCCAACCAAAGAGATTGGAGAAGTAAAGACATAGTTCAAGTGAGGTGTATTAAGGATGAAAATAATAAAGTGCTTTTCTTAGAAAATGATATTAAAAATAGGTGGATGAGGTATTTTGATAAACTTTTAAATGAAGGATCTGAAAGTACGATTGATTTTAGCAACTTTAATACCTTAAATAAAAATAGAGAATTTCATTTTTATGGTCGTATTAATAAATCTGAAGTTAGAGAAGCTTTAAAGAAAATGAAATGTGGAAAAAAGTAGGATCTGATAATATTCCAATAGAAGTGTGGAAATGTTTAGGAGATCAAGGAATTTCTTGGCATACAAATCTTTTTAATGTTATTTTAAAGACTAAACATATGCGAGATGAGTGGAGAAAGAGTTTGTTGGTTCCTATATTTAAGAATAAAGGTGATGCACAAGAGTGTCCAAATTATAGAGGAATTAAGTTAATGTGTCATACATTAAAATTATGGGAGAGAGTAATTGATTAATTACGATGTGATACAAAAGTTTCTCAATCCTTTTTCATGCCAGATAGGTCTACTATGGATGCTATACATTTGTTAAGAGGTTTGATGGAGAAGCATAGAGAAAGTAAGGAGGATCTATATATGATATTTATTGATTTAGAGAAAGCTTATGATAAAGTTTCAAGAGTTATTCTTTGGAGATTTCTGGAACAGAAAGGAGTTAATATTAGTTATATTTAAGTCATTAAGGATATGTATACTAGAGCTATTACTTGTGTCCAAACACAAGGAGGATTGACAAAATATTTTCCTATTTCAGTTGGATTACATTAAGGATCATTATCTTTTTACTTTAGTTATGGATGTTCTTACTAGGCATTTATAGGAAGATGTACCTTGGTGTATGCTTTTTTGTTGATGACATTCTTCTTATTGATAAGACTAGAGAGGGAGTCCAAGAGAAACTTGAATTATGGAGGTTAACTTTAGAGTCTAAAGGTTTTCGTTTAATTAGATCTAAAACTAAATATATGGAGTGTAATTTTAGTTGTAGAAGTTCTAGTGATAGTATTGTGATATTAGGTGAACAAGTCATTAATAAGAGTGAGCGATTAAGATATTTAGGCTCTATTATTCAAAATGATGGTGAAATAGATGCAGATGTTATAGTAGAATTCAAGTTGGATAGTTGAAGTGGAGGAATGCATCCGGCCTATTGTGTGATAGAAAAAGTCCACTTAAATTTAAGGGAAAATTTTATAAGATGGTGGTATGACCTGCAATGACTTATGGTGCAGAATGTTGGCCAATAAAAGAGAAGCATAAGACTAAGTTAAATGTTACAGAGGTGAGGATGCTTAGGTGGATGAGTGGATTGACTCTTAGAGATAAAATGCAAAATGAGTATGTTCGGGAAAAAGTTGGAGTAGCTCCAAATGATAAGATTAGAGAGAGTTGCTTAGATGGTTACATAAAGCCACCTATATAATGAGAGAGTAGATACATTAGATCCTTATGTTAAGAAAGGTAGAGTAGACCTAAAAGACTTGGTTAAGATGTATGAAAAATGACCTTAGTATACTTGAATTAAATGAGAATTTGACACATAACAGGACACAATGGAGACGAAGGATTCATGTAGCCAACCCCACTTAGTGGGATTAAGGCTTGTTGTTGTTGTTGTTGATAGTAGTTGTGATCGTCTAAGTGTTTTTAGTTTTGTTGTCAAGAGTATGAGATATATATATATATATATATATATATATATATATATATATATATATATATATATATATATATATATATATATATATATATATATATATATATATATATATATATATATATATATATTTATATATGCTATTTATTGCTATAATTTTTTATCTCTTTTCACACAAAACTCAAGTGTTTTAAGAGAATACTAACCATCTCTTTTTAGCATTTCTATTTAAGAAGCCGGTTGTATCACTAATATCGAAAGCTTAATACTAAGTGGCCGCTAGGGATCACTTTTATTTTTATTTTATTTTTGTATTTTTTATGTTTTATTTGAAAATTAAATATGTTTGATTGTAATTTTTATTTTTAGAAATATTCAAAATATCTAAAGATTATTTTGAGTGTTTTTAAATATAATATTATTTTATTTTTAAAAATAAAAAAAATAAAATAAAAAAAGAAATAAAATTGATCCTATACTATACTATTAATTAGCTAGTCATAAATTAAAGATTTGAATTATTAGTCTATTTTTTTGGCTGATACTATACTATTAATCCATAGATATGTAAAGTGATGGTACCGAGGAGTTTAATTAAGAACTTCACTATTAATTAAAATGATAATTAATAGATATAAATTATTAAATATAAATGAATTACTTAAATTCTAACGTGGTTTTAACTACGGCCTTCACTATTAATATTACTTAACTGAACTGTTGAAAACTAATAAAACTTTTCTTCGATAATATACATTTGAAATAAAAACTTATTTACCCTATGTAGTTAGTAATTAATTAACAATTTGGAGTGTTAATGCAGGATAATTGCTGTTTAGATGGACAAATAAAAAGTAAATTGGACTTAATGAACCAATTGAATGTCAATTTAATAAAGTAAATTTCTAGTAAATCTTACTAATTGATTAACTGATTAATAGTTACTCGTTTTAATTATGACTTGATTGTGATGTAGTTAGGCTAACAAATATTTCACTATATATATGATAACTAAAAATTTAATAAAATGACTAGTTTACAACTAATATTTTTAAATCATCAAATCATGACTTAAATCCTTAAATCTTCAAATTAAGATGTTGACTTCAAAAATATCAATAGGACTTAACCCATATACTCTTTAAATACCAAAAGCTCTAACTTTACTTAAATCATTTGGTTAGTGAAGTCTTAGGAGGAGCTCATGTAGGATATTAATTTACAAATTTGTATATATTATAGGTTTGATTCTTCTAGGCAACCCTAGGATAGACGCTTTCACTACATGAGCAATGTATACCCATATGTGCCTCATGAGGCAGGTGACTAGGAGACATTCCAAATAAGGATAGCATGGGCATAATGACTTGCCTCAGGGACAACGGCTTGCCTCTTGTTGGGCTAGCACGCAAAGAATAGAACTTCTGTTAACTGACTAATGCTTAGTAGCTTAGCTCAACATTAAAAGTTCCCTTATATACAGGAAACAATATATCCAAGCACACCATAGATGGACTGCTTTACTAGAGTTCAGAATTCCCAATGAAGGGAACTCTCCATTTGACTGTGGTGAACTCACTGCTCATGGGTGAGTCATATTTTCTTATTTACTCGACATTTTTTATCTACATCAAGTACATGTAGTTATGCTTTTGGAGGGATTTTTTGGTTCTTATTCAGGCCCTTGATTCCCACTTGTAGATCATTCATTTTTTCACTATTCAATAGCACTACCTTGATAACAATGAGGGCAATTTGTTTTTAGATTTATTTATATAGTGGAATATCTCATACCCTTCTACTTTCACTCTACTGTCATATATGCCCGACATTGCTTCTCAAGCGCTTATGTAGGTTCTTTCTCATCCATGGATAGAATTGAGTTCAACGTCCTATTAGGTGCAGTGAGCATGGAAGAGGATGTAAACTAGAAGTCTAGTGTAGAGTGAGGCAAGTCATTCAATATGGGATAACCAAGCTAGAATGGAGCTAGGTACTCAACTATTTGTTGCACAACAAGTCCTAAAAATTTGTAAGAACAAATCAATCACTTAGTATGAGCTTGAGTATGTCATCCAATGGGTTAAAATTGTAAAAGAGCCTCCAACAAAAGAAAGAAATTGATGGTTTGATGGCTGAATTCCATAGTGCATGTCCCCACAATATTTTTCTAGTTCCCTCCAAGCAATTCTCATAGATTTTGGAAATGGATGAGGCTTTAGATTTTTTTTTTATAATGACCTTGTCTTTCTTGAGTATGCCATCCATTTGGAAAGTTGTCAAAGTTTTATTCTGTATCTGGATCCTCAAGCTCAGAAAAAAATGTAAAGCTTGAAGATTCATTTTTTAATGAAATAATAGAACTCTCGTTTGACTGGTATCTTGACTGTGTTAAGAATGCTATAAAATTTATTTGATTCATTATATTTAGCACAAGGATGCAGCTCAACGCATGGAAAGCCTATGAGATACTAAAAATAAAAAAATTGAAATTTAAATATGGAAGACCAAATCCAATCTAGCAAGAAATGCTTTCTGAGCAAATAGCAAAGGGCCAAAGCCCAGGGAAAATAAAGGTTCCTTAAAAGTTTAGCGACTCAACAAACTTGTCGATAAAGAAGGGAACAATTTAGAACAACTAGTCTTAACGATGGGTCCTATCATGTGAGTGAAGAATAAGACACCTAAAAGGAGCATGCAAACTCAACCAACACTTTCTCCAAGAAAATTGTAAAAGCTCACCATAAGCATAAGTTCAAGATTTCACACTTGAAGTCTTATGGAGGTCACACTGATCCCCCCGACCATATAGCTTACTTTGAGTCAATGGCATTGCTAGATGATGAAAAGAGGTGTTGACTCTTCTTCACCACCTTGAAATATTGATATGGAGGTATGTCTATTGATGGGCTGATAGCTAACATTCACTATGAGTGGTTGACTGCCTAAAAATCACTCCAAGCCAAAAAGTGGAGTAATGGGAGGGTAGGTGAGATGATTGAGAATTTCAGAACTTTGCATCTTTTTCTTTCTTTTCCATCCCCACCCTTGACTTTTGATTCTCCTTCACATGAGTTGAGATCTCAACTTTGTGTGGTGAGATTTGCTAAAGTCTAGCCCACCAAAGAAGATTCACATCCCTAGATTGAATGTCTTACTCATCAGATCGATAAGGTTGGGAGTAAAGTTACTCACATTGTACTTTAACTCCATGCTAGTCCTACTATTCTTGTTTTGGTGATCACAGGCAGTAGAGCTCACTACTCTTTTTTGGGACTATTTGGGTAGTGAAGTCAGCCCCGCTTCACTTCTTTGGCTGACTCTTGAAGGGTGGCCTCAGTAGAGGCGAACTTGTTGTCGACTCCTTCACACTTGTCTAGGAAGCCAATCACCATAGAATCAAGATGGAGGGGCACCAGCCATTATCTTCTACAAATTAACAACAAAATAGGATTACATAACTAAACAATAAATCACAAATATGATATGAAAACTTCACCGAAGAGGAACTCATGGGTTTTGCTAAAATGGAGATAGTGGCTGATGTTCAATCCCTTACATAACTTTATCTCATATCTCCTTCACTTATGACTCATATATGAGGCTTTCACCTTGTCTTTAAGAAAGGTGGTGGGAGTAGTCGATAGCCAATCGAGCTTTTGACAATGCACAGCTTTGGCCATGTCATCCTAAAGTTGTTCGATGGGCCATGGATTTTTAGAAGAACCACTAAAATGCGGATGGTGTTTGATGATAAAAACATAGTAGAATAGTGGCATGTTGCAAGCTAATCCCTCCTTTTTTTTAGAAGATGAGGAAGGTGGTGTTGCTTGCCATTGAGTTTAGCAAGACTTGAGAGGGCACCACCCATAATAGTCAAGAATGTCCACCCACTCATAGAGAAGTAAGAGGTGAAATCCAAACCAAAGTGGACTAAGGGGATGCACAACTCATTAGGCTTGATGGTATTGAATCACATTTCCTCATCAACCACTCACACCAAGAAATTTGCATTGCCAAGGAAGTAAACTGTGAAACATGAATTGGACAATTGATGGTTGAAGCTTAGGCAGCTCTCTTGCCTCAATTTACAGAAACCTAACAACTAATTTCTTTAAAGCCATCATCACCATACCATGTATTATTAGCACTTAAAAATATATATAGTGGGTGACAAAGCAATGAAGTAGCTTGTTCAACATGAAGTTACTCACTCAGGGCAAAGGGTGAAAGACAATAAAGATTGAACCATTTATAATGAAAAGAAATTTTACATTAGTCATTAAATGAAAAGATTATTACAAAATCCCGTGGAAATCTAAGGTGGCACATGTATACCCAAAGTAAGTGGCCAAAATACTAAAGACTCATCACATGCATGGCGAGTATTGTAGAAGCATGGGTGTCGACCATTTGGGGCACAAACTCACCCTCAGAAGGTGAACATTTGGGAAGAATGACCTTCTTAAGGTAGTTCAAAAATAGCATCCTTCTGCAATAGGGAAGAATGGCCACTTATGAAATCAAGACTTCGCATACTCGTAGCAAGGCTTACCACTCGCTAATGAGCACTCATCTCTATCAAAGAAAGTCCTTTACATATACTTGATCAGTTCTTTATTCTACTCATTTTTGTAACACTCCTTACCCCAAACATTATATGCGTGGGGTGAGGTGGCCCTTTTAGAGCATTCAGTTGGTGGATTTTGGTTTTAATCTTTTTGACCAACTTATTTTAGGAACGACCTTAGTTCTTTATTCTCTCTTTCTCTTTGGGACAAGAGAATTCCTCCCCCTTTTTTGTATTAAGAATACTTAAAAGATAACTAAATTAGATCTTCCCCCCATTCTTTCTATTACCTATTGCCATCTCTTCAACCATACTTTTTAGATATCTCCCAAGGTTCTACTTCATCCAAAGATAGATTTGAATGCAGATCATGGAAGAAATAGTTATAATACTTGCTTGCCTTTTAAAAGGATCACAAGTAATTCAACACTCAAGAGACTGGTAACAAATGTGAGTGACCTTTCACAAATTTACTTTATTATTATAATAAATAAAATTACAAATGCACTCACTGGCCCCCTATATTAAATATGAAGTTGGCACCTATGATTAAAATAGAAGACTTGCTTGACTCAACATAGTGTTGAAGCAAGGTCAACTCAACCTTTATAATCGCCAACCTCTATTGAGACTTAACCTCTTTTACATGCCTTTATAGTAGCTTAGCCTCCAACCTCATCCATAGCTTGAATGACTCTTGCCTCAATGAGTCCACACCTTCCTCCAAGGAGGCCACCCTTTTTTGCAAGGCAACAATCTAGGTAGAGTACAAAAGCAACAATGACTCCACTTCAACTTGTCATCCCTTAGGGCAGGGAGACCCACTCTTCTTAGGCTTACCATTGTCAAGATGAGTTGGTGAGGGGAGATGCACCAAAATATTTTAAATATCTATCAAGGTGAACCTAGTCTCCTTGGTGGTTGATAGAGTAGGAGCAGTGGCATCCCCCTCTAGGGTTAGATGGTCCACCCTCAAGGGAAGACTTTAGTCTATTAAGGCTCGAAAGAGCCAGAATTACCCCTATATGATGTGAAACAAATTAGTTAAGCAATAAAAATGGGATTAGTGTAAGGCAATCTACTAAGGGTATAATCTTTGAAAAAACATGCCGCTACTATAACATGCCCACTTTCTCTTCACTTAAATGATTCGCCTAACAATTCGCTCATGGTCAATGAGCTTTTTTTTAAAGATTACTTAGGGAATCTAGAGAGATGACTTCAAGAGGGGAAGAGTGCTGGTTGTCACCCTTTACTAATGCCTACACACTTGTCATGCTATATTACAATAGTAAGATAGGAAACTAAGAAATAGACATAAAATAATGATGTCACCAAATAATGATGATTGTTACCTTGGTGAGACACTCCTCCACCACCTTTTTCATGGAGATAGTTCTTGCTAGCCTGCTTACCATGACTCACCTTCACTAGATGAAGGAAACTTCATCCTCCTCCTCCACTTCCAAAGTAGCATGCAAACCTCCTAAAGTCAATGCAAAAGATAGCTCTACTTTGGCAACTAAGCTTTGTCTGACCAAAGGGGGAGGAGAAACACTAGCTTTTGCCTATGAGTCCTCGCTACCATCCTTGGTTGGGGTAGCAACATTAGTTTGAGTGGGGGTTATTGAAGTGCTTGTTTTAGTGAGGGAAATAGTCAAAAATTTCATCAACATCTTGGCCTTCTTCGATTTTCAAAGTTGAACCTAGAGCTCAGATGGTCAATATAGCCATGGGACCTCTTGGAATCCATTATTAAGAGAGCAATCTTTCTATCAGTAAGAATAGGCTTGACAAAGATTAAGCAATATCAACTCTATAACAAAGTGGGGAGAAGAAATTTTAACCCTAAGTTGAAGCCTTTTTAATAGCCTGAGAGTGAAGAAATGCTAACAAAGGGGACGAAGTTAAAGGTGGCATACAGTTATGATAAGAAAGCTACTTTACTATCAAAATTTTACATAGAATTTATGATTAATTATCTTTTCATTTATTTTTGTCTTTTTTATGAGTTACTCCTATAAGGAGTAGAAGAGTCAAAGAGCTATGTGTAACCCATATGCACCTCATGAGCTAGGACATGATCTAGATCAAGACAACTTAGGCACAATAACCCACATCAGGGATAAAGACTCCTCCCATGTCAAGTGAGCACATTAGGAATTAAATTTTTGTTGATTGATCATTGTCCATCAACTGACCTTAAGATCCATTACTCACTTATATATGGGCACATAAATCAATTATTCCTTCATTTATATTCACAAATATAAATGAAACCCACATTCCAATGAGCAAAACTAAATCAACCTAAATCAATTTCCTTCTAAGCCCTTTTTTACATACCTCCGTGAGCTTAGTCAAATCTGCTTTCAAATCACTCCAAACTCAAGTATATTTTTGGAATTTATATCTCTCTTTTGATTGAATTATTTTATCATATTAATTTAAAGCTCTATCTAAATTCTTATACAAAAATATATAAGAATGAAATAAAATAGGTACCTGTTATTGTTTACTAGAGAAGTGACATAACCAAATGACTCCTTGGGGCTAGCTAAAGCCTCGTGTTCCCAGGATGTCCAAACTATATGCCCATTACATTCAAGCACATGTAAATTTGCATACATGAAAATAAGAAAGAGACCTCCAAGTCAGATGATTAATTAATCCAACAACTTAATCATTCATGAATGCATGGATTTTTGATAAAAGATAATGGGTTATAATTCAATAATTAAATACACACACATATGTATAAGAGACATAAACTAGTACATGCCATTGTTAACCAGGGAAATGAGGTAATCAAGTGACCTCCTTGGGGCTAACTAAAGCCTCGTATTCTCGGGATGTCCAGACCAAATATTTGCTTTTCGTAAATACATATGGATGTATACATAAATAATGGAAAGAAAACCATGCAAAAGTTATTTTTTATTTGATTGAAACATTTATGCATTTGGGTTGAAATCTTATCCAAATTCTAATATTGAAATAAATAAGAATGAAATCAAATGGAGTACGTGTCATTGTTAAACCAGGGAAGTGAGGTAATCAAATGACCTCCTTGGGGCTAACTAAAGCCTCGTAGTCCTGAGATGTCCATGTTATATACCCATTAACATTCTTACTTATATAAATCAACAAATGAATATAAGAAAAGAAACTTCACTTCATACACTTAAGGTATAATCACATACATCCTCTATGTATTTATAACTAGCATTCATAACATATATATAATTATTCATTTATAAGTTTTAAAAAATAGATTTAGATTTAATAGTGATAATAGAAACATATATATTAATTTAAAACCAACACATGCAAGCTTGACATAAAGGAAATCATTTAATTTAATTAATTTTAGAAAAGATGAATGCATGAATCAAGTGACATACAACATTTAACATGATTGAAAAGAAATAAAAGGACAAAAGCACATGATTTCATTCAATCCAACTAATTCCTAAGGATAATGAAACTAATTAAATTTATTTAAAATTAACCAAAGTTTCTTAATGTCATTTTTAATTTTATATTTGATTTAATTTAAGAAATGTGAGAAATCTTTACTAATCCTAATCTCATTCCCCATGTTAGTCCATCCTTCTCTAATTTGTCAATTATGTGTGGGAGCTGGAGTTATAGAAGATATATTTGAAGAAGTGCAACATCCAATGTTTACTATTACAAAGTAGAAGATTGCTTCTTACACTTCTTAACTACAAAAAATTGGAGAGTGTTCTTCTCAACCTTAGATTCCAAAGACTCCTAGATCAAAACCATGTATGATTCTTCTTAAGAAAGTAATAGATTTTTAAGAAAAAGTAACAATAATCCATCACTCATTACAAGAGCAAAAATGGTTGCAACAAGAAATGGATATTTACATGAATTATTATGTGGATTGACAAAATCACTAGGTTAACTACTTAGCTAATTTTAACTCTATTTTAGTCATGATTTTTACAAAGTACTCTACAAATGTTATGAGTTTCTTTATCCACCAAACATCCCACTTTATGGAGTATATTCTCAACCTAAGTAACAAATCAAAGAAGATTCATATGAAGAAATACTTCAATGAGCCAAAAAAGTTTATCTTAATGTACTTTTTTATTTTATTTTATGTAAGGATAGTAGAACCTCTTAAGTTCGAGAGAGGGATGTGGCCATTGTCTAGGATTCTTATTAAGTAGTGTTGTTATATGTGTTACTTTATGTGTTGGTAAGAGGATGAACTGTCAAGGCATTGATTTTTCAAGTGCTACGGAGCTTGTTATCTAATTTTTAAAAATCATTATAGAAGTTGCTGTAGTAGTTGCTTGGGCAGTCTTAAATGGAATGAACTTAGGAGAAGAAAAATAGTAGAAATTCTTTGGAGCACCTCAACACTCAATTTTGTAGCATCATGGAGAAGAAAAAAAGTTGTGATTATAAGTCTCGCTTCTTTAATCATAGAATGTTTAATATTTTAGAGTGAAGTTGTTAAGAAAAATATTTATTTTAAAAGAAACAAAAATTAGTTTTTTTTAATTTATTTCAATTGCTTGTGTTAAATTAAATATTTATAAATTGTCATGTTAAGAGTAATCATGCATATTTTATTAGCATATAAAAAAAAGATGAATAAATAGTAATGCTAAATGCATAATTTGAGAGTAGATTTCTATCCAATTAATATTCTTATAACTCACTAACACATAACTGAGTGTATTGAAATCAACTTATTTAAATGATTAAAATTTAAAGTAGTTTTTTCATCAATTTATACTTTTTAGTATTAATCTTTAGTGCGTGTATCACCTCTAGCTTAATTTAAAATAATATGTATACAAAGTTTCTAGGATGTAATATCATAAATATTTGAAGATTGAAAGAAGTGAACAAATAGCTAAAAAAATGCCTAGCACTATTAGTCCAAACAAATTTAAAGAAAAAAAAAAGGAAAAGAAGGAAAGGAAAATGATAAAAAGTGAGGAAACATATATTATATTAAAAATTGTTATGTACTTGAATCGAACTTCTTTTTTTATTTACTAAAATAATTACTTCCTAATAATATTAAGTATTAATCATACTTTAACTAAGGTAATACATTTATCAAAGGTTTAATATAGCTTTTGTTAGTTGAGTAAAAATGAAAAGAATTTTAATAAACCAAAAAAATTAATTCTTGTAGTTTATTACTTATGCACCTAGTAGATAAAATACCATTTTGGGAGGTAATCAAATTCAAAATTGATTTTATTGATTACTTTATGCATTGTTTTTATATGCTAATGAATAATGCACAAAATAATTTTATAAATAATATAATCTAAACCACAATATTTTAATAAAGTCGGTGAATGCTTCTAAATTAATTTTGTTCATTATTTACTTGAGTACAAGTAAAGGTTTAGGTTTAGGAGTATTTGAATAATGAGTTTTAATCATAAAAATAACATAGTTGTTTAATTGATTTTTAAGTAATAAATAAATAAATTTTTGTTGAATTTATGATATTTATATATACAAGCGAAGATGGTAATAACAAAATAACAAATGGTCAAAAGGATGATTCAATATTCAAGATAATAAAGTTAAATGAAAAACATGAGCAAAAGCTTATTTTTGACCTGAAGCAACAAGACGTTGCACAATTCATCGTTTGGCGTTATAAAGATAGAAAAGAAAGCACTATATCACTGGTCTTGAACATTAAGGTGATACCTCAAATTCACAGAACCCTGTTGGAGGGCTAAGGCATTGCAATTCAGGAGCTAAGTGGCTTTGAGATGAAACTATACAACCAAAAGCAAATTTTCACTAGAAATTAAAGGAGTTTTGCGAAATTTTTCAGAAGTTATACTAGGACTTTTATGAGTAATAAATCAAGACACTTTTAGAAGAATAAAAGAGGACTATTTTAGAAAAGAAGATGACTTTTTTATATGGGATTAGAGATTAAGAAAAGTACGAACGAGAAGAAGATCAAGGGCAAATTTTGGGAACAAATTTGGCATTGATCATTTCTTTGTTTCATCTTATTTATTTGTACCTTGATTGTTATGTTTTCCATAGATTTGATGTTTGAAAATATTATAGAATGATTTTTTTAGATTAATGGTGTAACCATGACTTCTTTAATCAATGATATGATTTGAATGTTGTAATATAACTTGAGTATTATTAGATTTATCTTGTGTTTAATTTAGTTGATTATGTGGCTAGTTTTGAATTTAAAACCTATAATATTTTATAATTTCAATAGTTAATTAATTCTTGATGTTATAAATCAATAGGTTACACTAGTTGAGATAGGAATATACTAAATTATAACTTATAATCATGAAACATCATAACTTAATGTGGCCAGTTGGATTAGTTTATAGAAGAATATAATGATAGAAGATTAGAGCTTCTAATTATTGAAAAAGATTAGAGGATACCTAAATTCTTAATTGATAATTCATACCTGTAATATTTCATGAAATTGGATTAAAGTAAGATATGATGAAACCTTGAATCTAGTTTCAATTAAAAGCTTAGATAATTTTCATAGTATTTTAGTTTAAATTAGTTTTGTTATCCAATAATTGAGTAATATCATCAACATATTAACTTAATAACTAATTAATTTTAGAATCAACAATCTACCTTCATGGCAATGTTACTTAACTTATTCTATATTACTTAAGAAGCACATGCAATTTGGATAACACAGTGAAAAGTTTGATCAACAAGTGACCACCAAGTTTCTTGAATGGCTCGATGAGTTGGTGAGTCGTCAAATGGTTGGTGCTTTCATGGGCCAAGTAGAGAATCCTAAGCTCTTTTATGGGGGAAAGCCCACGTGTTTCAATGCTAGCTTCCTTAGATGAGTTCACTTCATAAAGGTGTGTATCCTTGGTATATAGTGATGGCTAGCATTAATGTTCATTAAAATATTTGGCATCACTTTTGGAGATAATGAAGGTCAACTTTATTGTTGATGGAAAGCATAGGCATTGTTGGCTCCATTGTTGTTGGTGAGAGAGGGAATCTTTGTTAATGGCAATAACATTCATCAATTTTGATTATAATGACAGGTGTTGGCTTTAATGATGGCAATAAGCAATGATGTTGGTGAAAACATTAATTCATAATAATGTTTATTAACGGTGAGAAATGATGTGTAGTGGATATTTGTGTAGTTTGATGTTGAGCAATAATATTGGGCAATAGTGAATGACATACAAGAGTACTAATAACAATTTATGATAAATGATATCAAACATCAATAATGGACAATAATGAGCATCTATGGAGGGCTTAAGCAACTATATTTGATAGTTATCATTAGTAGATATCAAAGACAATAGGCTTTGCATATAGTGCTAGTAGGTAGAACTCTCCAAACTATGAAACTAAGGAGATTAATTATTTTCTCTTGTTTTTATCTTCACCTCTTTATGTTCTATAATCTTGGTTTTGTTTGTTCATAAGTTCACACGTTCACATTTTATTCTTGGTTCTATCGATTTTTTTTAGTTGAAAATGATCATTGATGATAAACTAAATAATTTAAAAAAAAAAACTAATAACCAAATGATTAGTTCCAATCAAAATAGTAAAATAATTCGATTGAATTTGCTTTGTCAAATTTTTTCCAAATAATGTACATCTTTAATATTTCCAAAAAATTAAAATATTTCACATTAAAATTAGTACAATTTTTAATGACGTAAACTTTTTTGGAGTATCTTATTCATTCTTCAAATATCTGTGTGCGTGTTGGATTCTACAACAGAGCTAAGGTGTAAAATTTTATTCTACCATAACTAATTTTCTAGCACGCAATAATAATAAAAACTGTTATACATTTATATTACATCATTCTAATAAAGTAGTATAAAAGCTAAAAAATTTAGCGTCGAAGAAGGAACCACGGTTACCCGATCACCTGAGGTTTGCCCCTTAGTCAGAATAATGAGAAGAACCTGTCAAGAATATTTTAGTGATGATCGGCCAAATAACTATTTTTATTATTTTAAACCAAATAATCATAATATTTATTTATATTTATATATTTATAAAATTAAATATAATTAAATTAAAATTTTAAAATAATCATATAAATAAACAAACTAAAAAAATGACTCCTGTTTTATTTAAATTCATATATATAACCGTTTGTTGTTTCAGAAATGCTATATGAAAATATAATAAAATACTATTTAATGATGGCTTAATGTTATATTTTCCTATTCACTATAAATTATTATATCAATTTTTAATAATTACTACATTTTAGAAATTATTTATATTATTAGATGTTTGCATATAAGTAATATTAATTTTTTACGTTAATATTTAAATATTTCCAAATAATATATATATATATATATATATATATATATATATGCATCACCTAATGAATTATCTTAATGCTTATTTAACATTATTTATCTAAATTGTCAAATAAATAAGCTATAAGGTTTAATTATAAATATTAAATACATAGGATAGTTCGGTTAAAGTTCAATTTTAGCTCTAATATAAATTAAAAATTAATAAATAAGTTTAAACGATATTTTTTAAATCTAGGATAATATTTAAATTTGGTCGGAACTCAATTAACAAATAAAGAAATGAACTTAAAAAATATATCATGGGCTCCATTTGGCTGATTTATAGCTTTACGCGTAGATTAAATATTTTGAAGAGAAAAATATTTTATAACATTACTTAATTAATATAATTAGTAATTATTTGAATTACTGTTAAACTAACAAATTTAATCATAATAAGAAATTATAAATTAAATTTGTTTGTTATTTTTGAGATCGGAGAGATGCTTATTTAAATTATCGAATTTAAAAAATTAAAATAATATAAAATATTTCATTAATGGAAAATGTTAAACAGTTTATAATAAAATAAACGTTCTTAAACATGATTTCTGATCGGGGTGCGAATGTGTCATTTAAGCGTCAGTTTAAGCTTTGATTGTTTATTGAAATTTATTCTCGAACGTAATTGGAAAAAACAAGAAGGATCAAAACAAATAATTTTTTTTAATAATTTTTATATCATCGGTCATGTAATGTAATTTTGTATGAAATTTTCATTATTTTTTTTAATAAACAATATCATCTTAGATATATATATATATATATATATATATATATATATATATATATATATATATATATATATATATATATATATATATATATATATATATATATTCTGTTTAATTTAAAATATAAATTTAACTGGAGTATGAATAAGCACAAATTAGTGAATTGGATTTAAAATTTTTCCCAAATATTTTTTTGTAGTTGGTTTCTGTCCCATAATTCTGCCAACTAATAAAAAAAGTTAGTTTAAATTTCGTTTACTTTTTTTATTAACAATACAATTATGCTTTATTTTTTAAAATTACTTTATATTGCATCTATTATTTTATCTAATTTTATTTAAATAATTATTCATCATATTTACTTCTTTTACTTTGCACAGGATTATAAAATGGAAGAGACATCCGAATTTTAGGAGTTCATGAATCTATTATAATCTATATACTGGAATTGGAGTGAATGCAAAAATGATGAATGAAAGGGTGTTGAGGTTGTTGTCGTTGTTGTTTCCTCATTTGAGAAGATACACTCAAAAGTCTTTGATATGTTATTTGGAAAAAGAGTTCTTGATTTTATTGTGCTATCAAGAACCAATATTATAATTGGTGGAACATGGAATGAAGAAGAAAAATTACTTGGCATCAATAGCCAAATTATAAAGAAATTTGTTGGAGCAAGTCTTGCTATCAAAGTCAAGAGTCCTATATATGATGTTCAATGGGTCATAAAGGAGATGAAAGATATTTGCAAATTTGCAGAAAAAAATGTTTCAATTGGATACATTAAGGAGATGAGACACATGGATCAAGCAATAGAAATGATTGAGTGGATTGAAGTTAGCCTGCTTATTTCAGGTTTGTGAAGTACTTTGAATAATATTTAGGAAAATTTACATACATACCATATAATGCTTTTGTATTTACATATCAATTACACAAACTTAGACATTTGCTTATATATAATTTTAGTATCATAATAACTTCAAAATTTATGCATAAAAATATTTTTGCCATGATGATAAATATATGGTGTTATATAGGTGAAGTTTAGATGTTATATGTCTAAATACATGAGAATTGTATGGTATGAATATAAATATCATTATCATTTATTGTTATTTATAAAATATTCAGAGTATAATTGTATTATTAAAATTAGTACTTAAAAAAATTTTAATTTCCTTTTTTTCATTAAATACAAGACATACTTATTTTTTAAATTCATAAAAATTCAAAATATAATTAATCAATATTCATACTTTATCTAATATAATAATAAAAATCTATAGCTAGAAATTAATTTATATAAAATATGATATTATTATTAAATTTTTTGATTTTGAGTTATCATCACCCATATGATTTGATTCTTTTTTATCTTTCTAAATGAACTTCTTTTATTCTTACCATATATTTAGTATGATAGATATATGCTGTGGAGTTCAAATATGATTGGATGCACTATTTGTATCATGGAGAAAAATGATTGATCTTTGGAAAAAAATAAAAAGACTTTTTCTTCATTTTCTAGCCAATGGTGGTTGTTATAAATCAATGAAATTACTAAAATGGCTAGGCTGTGTTGATTTTGACGGCATTACTATTCAAAATGCAGACATTTTTCTCTCCTAAATGAAGATCTTTATTTTTTTTTCTAGTGATAGTATTCGTGATCGTCTAAGTATTTTCATTTTTGTTGTCAAGAACATGAGATTTGATTTGAAAGAAATGAGGAGAAAATTTTTTTTGATTAACAACTTATTTAGAGACTTGACAAATGATATATTGCCACAATCAAAAGTTATTGTGGGATACATAACTGAAGATATACCTTTCACGATGCTATTCTCGAGCATGGCCTCCAAGAACCTTTCATCGAAAGACAGAATCATAATGGATGTAATATTCACAAGATAAAATTTTCATTATTTTAATTTTAATGTTATTATCACAACAATTAATATTATGAATTATCTTTTTATAGGACTATATTATTAATCTCAAATATATATATTTATTGTAGATGCATAAAATTGAACTTACAATTTAATAATAAGCTTTTACTGTCTTTTGTAACTTATAATGAATCATGATATGAATAATAGCCTTTTATAATATATAATACTAAGTTAAAATTACACTTGGACTCTTTGAGTATAGATTCAATATTATTTGTTCATATAATTTTTTGAAATTTTATTATTTTTTAATTACTTAGTTTCATTGTGCTTTTAAATAATAAATTTGTAAATGATATTAAATTTATTTATATGATATTGAAATATGATCAACTAATTTTACTAACATATAATACCAAATTATATAACAAGTAAAATAAACAACTTTCGAAAATAGCGTTGGCCATTGATATAAATTAAACTTGAGTTGAACTATTAAAACTATAAAGTACACATTTGTCTTAAGAAATTATATTAAGTATATCTTCCTAACTAAGATTTTTTACAGATACATTATTATTATTATTATTATTATTATTATTATTATTATTATTATTATTATTATTATTTTCTGTTTATGGGCGGCAATGACGTAGATTCCTTCATATATATATATATATATATATATATATATTTATATAATTTATTGCTATAATTTTTTATCTGTTTTCACACAAAACTCAAGTGTTTAAAGAGAATAGGAACAATCTCTTTTAGCATTTCTATAAGACTGGACTTATGTACTATTTTAGAGTTAAATTGAAAGCTTAATACTAAGTGGCCGCTAGGGATCACTTTTATTTTTTATTTATATTTTGTATTTTTTTTGTTTTGTTTTTTTATGTTTTATTTGAAAATTAAATATGTTTGATTGTAATTGTTATTTTTAAAAATATTCAAAATATCTAAAAATTATTTTA
This sequence comes from Cymbidium sinense, assembly GCA_021442155.1. Classification (NCBI taxonomy): domain Eukaryota; kingdom Viridiplantae; phylum Streptophyta; class Magnoliopsida; order Asparagales; family Orchidaceae; genus Cymbidium; species Cymbidium sinense. Next base: position 124,337,143 of record CM038222.1, on the reverse strand, counting down.
AGTGTTTTTAAAAATAATATTATTTTATTTTTAAAAAGAAAAAATTAAAACACGTAAAAAATAGTAAATACTCTAAATAAATATATTTTCAAAAATAAAATAAAAATAAAATAAAAAATAAATAAAAAATAAAACTGGAAACAAACTTACCAATCTTAATTCTTTGGTGGGCTCAACACTGTTTTACTTGTTAAATTTTTTTTTTTTTTTTTCTGTTCTGTTTTCGATTTGAAGTACACATACAAATACAAAATTAATTCACTGATCTGCTAGTTAATTAGCTTGCCATAAATTAAAGATTTGAATTATATGTCTATTTTTTTGGCTGATACTATACTATTAATCCATAGATATGTAAAGTGATGCTAACGAGGAGTTTAATTAAGAACTTCACTGTTAATTAAAATGATAATTAGTAGATAGAAATTATTAAATATAAATGAATTACTTAAATTCTAACGTGGTTTTAACTACGGTCTTCACTGAACTGTTGAAAACTAATAAAACTTTTCTTCGATAATATAAATTTGAAATAAAAACTTATTTACCCTATGTAGTTAGTAATTAATTAACAATTTGGAGTGTTAAGGTAGGATAATTGTTGTTTAGATGGACAAATAAATAGTAAATTGGACTTAATGAATCAATTGAATATCAATATAATAAAGTAAATTTCTAGTAAATCTTACTAATTGATTGACTGATTAATAGTTACTCTTTTTAATTATGACTTGATTGTGATGTAGTTAGGCTAACAAATACTTCACTATATATATATATATATATAAAATAATAATAATAATAATAATAACTAAAAATTTAATAAAATGACTAGTTTATAACTAATATTCTTAAATCATCAAATCTTATGACTTAAATCCTTAAATCTTCAAATTAAGATGTTGACTTCAAAAATATCAATAGGACTTAGCCTCATATACTCTTTAGATACCAAAATCTCTAACTTTACTTAAATCATTTGGTTAGGCTTAGTGAAGTCTTAGGAGGAGCTCATGTAGGATATTAATTTACAAATGTGCATATATTATAGGTTTGATTCTTCTAGGCAACCCTAGGATACTTGAGCAATGTATACTCATATGTGCCTCATGAGGCAGGTGACTAGGAGACATTCCAAATAAGGATAGCTTGGGCATAATGACTTGCCTCAGGGACAAAGACTTGCCTCTTGTCGGGCTAGCATGCAAAGAATAGAACTTCTGTTGACTGACTAATGCTTAGTAGCTCAGCTCAAGATTAACAGTTCTCTTATATACAAGAAACAATATATCCAAGCGGACCATATATGGACTGCCTTACTAGAGTCCAGGATTGCCAATGAAGGGAACTCTCCATTTGACTGTGGTGAACTCACTGCTCATGGGTGAGTCATATTTTCTTATTTACTCGACATTTTTTATCTACACCAAGTACATGTAGTGGAGGGATTTTTGGTTCTTCTTCAGGACCTTGATTCCCACTTGTAGATCATCATTATATTATTCATAATGATGAGGGCAATTTGTTTTATATTTATTGATGTAGTGGAATATCTCATACCCTTCTACTTTCACTCTATGTCATATATGCCCCATTGCTTCTCAAGTGCTTATGTAGGTTCTTTCTCATCCATGGATAGAATTGAATTCAACGTCCCATTAGGTGCAATAAGCATGGAAGAGGATGTAAACTAGAAGTCCAGTGTAGAGTGAGGCAAATAATTCAATATGGGATAACCAAGCTAGAATGGAGCTAGGTACTCAACTATTTGTTGCAGAACAAGTCCTAAAAAATATGGAAGAACAAATCACTCACCTAGTATAAGCTTGAGTATGTCATCCAATGGGATAAAACTTTAAAAGAGCCTCCAGCAAGACAAAGAAATCGATGGTTTGATGGCTGAATTCCATAGTGCATGTCCCCACAGTAATTTTTTTGGTTCCCTCCAAGCAATTCTCAAAGATTTTGGAAATGGATGAGGCTTTAGCGTTTTTTTATAATGACCTTGTCTTTCTTGAGTACGTCATCCATTGGGAAAGTTTATCATATCTGATCTGGTCTAGAAGAAAATGTAAAGCTTAAAGATGGGGAATGTGAGCGAATTTAATTATACATTATCGTTATCTTATTTTTAAGAGTATTAATTTATTATGATCAAATAAAGATTAATTAATTAGACATCTTATTAATTTTATATGGAATTATCAGTGTGTAGATTGACATTTTTTTTATTTTCATGATGAAAAAATAAATAAACGCACTCAAGATAAATAAATCCATCCCCATTCTAAGTTTTCATTTTTCCTATCCCATCTTGAGTGAAAAGTCTCTCTCTCTCTCTCAAGAACACCCCTTTAGAAGTGCCAAAATCACGCGATTCTTCCATAGATTCAGACGCCCGATTACATCTTCTTGATGATTTGACATGAGATCCTGCTATAAATTTATTTTTTATCTTTACATATTTCCAATAAGGTGAGGTGCATGTTGAATCAGAGAAATGAAGTTTTTCTTCATCTTTTTATTGATTATTTTAAAAAAGGATATCAAATTTTTTGAAATAATGATTTGATCATTTGCGGTGATTGATATCCTTTATATGACTTTTCTATTAGAGGAATATGAAATATTTTTTTATCTATCGTTTATAATATGAAACGATATTTCAGATTTATAATTAAAAAAAAAAAAAAAAAAAAGAAAGGGGAATATGAAACAACTTCTGTTTCATCTCATCTGATGGGCTTATATATAAATATATATAAGTTTGTATAAATATTATAATTATTCCATTCAATTCTTTTTCATCTTTTTTTAAGGGGTGTATAGATAAATATACATAAGTTAATATAAATGTTATAATTATTCCATTTAATTCCGTCTGCTTTTTCGTCGGGTCTTTATATATATAATTATATATAAGTTAATATAAATGGCATAATTATTCTATTTATTTATTTTTAAATAAGACCGAATCTGAAACGAAATATTTGTAATATAATTTAACTGAATATAGCGCCTTAATGTTTTTTTTCAGTTTATTTATTACATTTATTTATTTATAACGTTTCCTATTTATTTCAGATTTTACATACATCTTTGTTAATCTAAAATATTTTACATTTAATTGCTTTATGCAATTAATTCCAAACAGAATATTTTTTAAGTAAATATAATAATTATACTTACTGTTTAATATTTTTAGAAGTTTTTTTTATTTCAGATTTTTTTTAATATTAAACATTTATGTATAAATATTCTGTTTTAAATTTTATAGATAATTACTGTTTTAACATTCGGTAAATATTTCCTAATTCGGATAATATAAATTGAAATATTTCTTGAAATATTATAGTTAATATTTATTATTTCAAAATAATTTAAATTGAAATATTATGCCACCAAAGTGACCTCTACTATATCAATTTATTTATTTTTGAAATATATGAATATTACATATCGATTATATTTAAATCTATGCGAAAAATAATCGGCCCAAAGGAAGATTATTTTTGGCCGATTAGAAGTAACAAATATGTGATAAATTTATATTAATCATGATACAATATGTTGATCCAAAGAAAAGATATCGGCGTAATTTATTATCAATATCTGATGTAATTTTAAGAGTATCATTTATAAATTGTTATTTATATCCAAAGACTAAATTGCAATGTTTGTATCTTATATGCTCATTTTATTAAACATTTTATTTCAAGCATATATTTTGTTTACATTATATATGCATATGAAAATGACAATGTTGTTAATTGTGAGTATTATTTTATTCTTTTCAGTTAATGTTTCTTCTATATCTGACAATTTGAATAATATTCTAGTGCTTAACGGCACTAACTTTAAGAAATGGAAAGAGCATATCACCATTGTTCTTGGGTGTATGGGTCTTGACTATGCGATCCGAATTGAACGTCCTCCCGCCCTTACTGCAGAAAGCACTATTGAACAAAGAGCTAACTTTGAAAAGTGGGAGCGTTCTAACCGCATGAGTCTTATGATCATGAAGCATTCCATTTCAGAAACCATAAGAGGTGCAATGCCTGAAGAGGAATGTGCTAAAAAGTTTCTAAGTCAAATAGCAGACCATTTCGTTAGTTCTGAAAAGGTCGAAACGAGTACTATTCTTAGTAAACTCGTTTCAATGCGGTATAAAGGCAATGGAAACATAAGAGAGTACATTATGGAGATGTCTAATTTTGTCACTAGACTGAGAGCACTAAAATTAGAGATGTCATTATTCTTGTGTGCACTTGATTTTGATCTCTTCCCGCACAATTTAATCCTTTAAGATAAGTTATAATACTCAAAAGAAAAAATGGACTCTTAATGAGCTCATTACTCAATGTGTGCAAGAGGAAGAGAGATTAAAACATGACAAAATAGAAAGTGCTCACTTAGCCACTTCCTCTCATGGCATTGTTGCTAAAAGAAAAAGGACTAATAAATGCAAAGGAGCTGCAGACAAAGGGACTTCACAACATTAGGTGCAATAGAAACAAGATAATATTGTTACTTGTTTCTTTTGCAAGAAGGCTGGTCATGTGAAGAAGGATTGTCCCAAGTATGCAAATTAGCTGGTGAAAAAGGGTAAACTTCTCAACTTTGTTTGTTCTGAAGTTAATTTATCCTTAGTACCAAATCATACTTGGTGGATAGATACAGGTACAACTACTCATATAAGTGTGACTATACAAGTAATTTTGGTACAAAGCGAAAATTAATGAATGAGAATTCATATATGTTATGGCACAAGCATTTAGGACATATTTCTAAACATAGAATTGAAAGACTTGTGTCAGAAGGAATTCTTGATTCTCTTGATTTTTTAGATGATAAACTCTGTATAGAATGTATCAAGGGAAAACAAACAAATATCAAAAAAATTGGTGCTAATATGAGTTTAAACGTCTTGAAATTAATTCACACTGATATTTATGATTCATTCCCTACAGCTACTTGGAATGGCCAACAGTATTTTATTACTTTCATAGATGATTATTCTTGTTATGGGTACTTATACTTAATTTATGAGAAGTCACAATCACTGGACGTATTTAAAATTTTTAAGGCTGAAGTTGAAAATCAACTTGGAAAGAAAATAAAAATTGTTAAATCTGACCGTGATGGTGAATACTATGGCAGATATAATGGATCAGGTGAACAACATCCAGGCCCTTTTGCCAAATATTTAGCAGAATGTGGCATCGTTCCTCAATACACCATGCCCCAAGGACTCCAAGTCAAAATGGTGTGTCTGAGAGACGAAATCGAACCCTTATGGATTTGGTTAGAAGTATGATAAATCATTCTTCTTTACTAGATTCACTTTGGGGAGAAGCCTTAAAGACTACAATTTACATCCTTAATAGAGTTCCAAGCAAAGCAGTAGCTAAAACTCCATATGAATTATGGATTGGGAAGAAGCCTAGTATTAGACATCTTCATGTCTGGGATGTCCAGCTGAAGTTAGGCCATATAGGCCTAATGAAAGAAAATTGGACTCAAGAACTATAAGCTACTATTTTGTTGGATACTCAGAAAGTTTGAAGGGTTTTAAGTTTTATGACTCTTCAAATAAATCCTTTTTCGAGACGGGCAATGCTAAATTTATTGAGGAAGTTGAATATGATGAGAGTAATAAATCTAAAAATTTTATATTTGAAGAGCAATTTATTACTCTTCCTACATTTACAATAGAAAATGATCAGATAATTTTACCTTATCATATTTAAGTTATAAATACGGATAAATATTCTTGAGTTAACTCCCACTCATACTGAGGAATCACAACAACCTCAAATGGAAGTGTCATTAAGAAAATCCATTAGAGAGAGGAGATTAACAATTTCAGATGATTATGTTGTGTATCTCCAAGAACATGAGTTTGACATTGGATTGGAGAGTGATCCAATCTCTTTTAGTCAAGTCAAACAAAGTGTTAACTCTCATAAATGGATAGAAGTCATTGAAGATGAGATGAAATCAATGAAAGATAATGATGTTTGGGATCTTGTCGAATTGCCTAAATTAATAAAACTCATTGGTTGTAAATGGATTTTTAAAACCAAACAGGATTCAAAAGGCAATGTTGAAAGATATAAAGCACATCTAGTCGCTAAAGGTTTCATTCAAAAATAAGGCATTGATTATAAAGAGACTTTCCCTCCAGTTTCTTCGAAAGACTCTTTTAGAATCATTATGACACTAGTAGCTCATTATGATTTAGAGTTACATTAGATGGATGTAAAGACTGCATTTCTCAATGATGACATTGAAGAAACTATATATATGGTGCAACTAGAAAATTTTCAATCTTCTGATTCAAAACACCTGGTATGCAAATTAAAGAAATCCATCTATGGTTTAAAGCAAGCTTCCCATCAATGGTATAAGAAATTTGATCAAGTGAGTACTTCTTTTGGTTTTAAAGAAAACACTGTTGATCAATGCATTTATCACAAAATAAGTGGGAGTAAATTCATCATCCTAGTGCTATATGTTGATGATATTCTATTGGCAAGTAGTGATATAGGCCTTTTTCATGAAACCAAGAAATTTCTTTCAGATAAATTTGAAATGAAAGTTCTTGGGAATGCATCTTTTGTGTTAGGTATACAAATTTATCGAGATCGTTCTCGTGATATACTTAGTTTATCACAAAATACATATATTGATAAAGTGCTTAGTAGATTTGGCATGAAAGATTGAGCACCAGGAGATACACCCATTGCTAAAGGTGATAAATTTAGTTTGCTTCAATATCCAAGAAATGAATTTGAAAAGAAAGAGATGGAAAAGATCCCTTATGCATATGCAGCAGGGAGTCTTATGTATGCTCAAGTTTGTACGCGTCCGGATATTGCGTACATTGTTGGAATGCTTGGAAGATATTTAAGTAACCCAGGAATGGATCATTGGAAAGCAGTAAAAAAGGTTATGCGGTATCTGAAGAGAACAAAAGACTTTATGCTCACATATCGAAGATCAGATCATTCAGAGATCATGGGGTACTCCGATTTTGATTTTGCTGGTTGCCTCGATAGTAGAAGATCCACTTTAGGTTATATTTTTTTATTAGATGGAGGAGTTATATCTTGAAAAAGTGTTAAGCAATCACTTATAGCTTCTTCCACTATGGAACCAAAATTTATAGCTTGTTATGAGGCATCAAATCAAGGAATATGGATACAAAATTTTATCACTGGGCTAATTTTTTTTATGGAATAGAGAGACCATTAAAAATAAATTGTGATAATATAACCATTGAGTTTTATTCAAAGAACAACAAGAGTTCATCAAAATCAAAGCATATTGACATAAAGTTTCTTTTTGTAAAAGAAAGAGTTCACAGTTCTCAAGTATTTATTGAACATATTAGTATAAATTTTATGATTGCAGATCCACTTACAAAAGGTTTACCACCTAAAGTATTTCATGAGCATGTGGCTTGCATGGGAGTGGTTTACTTTGATGATATGCTAACATAGTGGTAGTTTGCTTATGATGTTCAATGATTGTAAATATATTTTTTCTGATCAGAATAAAGTATTGTTATTATCTTATAGTTGAAAACTCTGAAATCAAGTTATGTAATTTCAATTGCAGTTTATCATAAATAAATGAAACTATATGTATAACTCTTTTGAGTTATAATATAGGACCAGTTAGAAATAGACATGATATATGATCACATTATATGAAATTTTTATGCTACACATCCATACTTGATCTATGTCATTAATCATATTGATTTAGTGATCCCTGATGGGTCTTATTATAGAAAATTTATAATAAAGATCACTTTGATTCTATGTCAATATTATTAATGGACCAGATTATCTAAAGATGTTTCTCTTTAAAGATAGCAAATATTGAGCTCTTAAAGTATTTAATAATATATAATTGTCAAGAAATATATATATGTGGCCCAAGTGGGAGATTGTTGAGAATTTTTGAATGTGGGCTCACATATGAATTTAATTATACATTATGCGTTATCTTATTTTTAAGCCTATTAATTTTTTATGATCAAATAAAGATTAATTAATTTTAGGCTTTTGAGACATCTTATTAATTTTGTATGGAATTATCATGTGTAGAGACCGGATATTTTTATTTTATTTTAATGATGGGCTGAAATAAAATGAAATGCACTCAAGTATAAATAGGGTCATGGTCCCCATTCTAAAGGGTGAAGTTCTATATCTCATCTTGAGTGAAAAGAAGTCTCTCTCTCTCTCTCTCTCAAGAACACCCCTTTAGAAGTGAAAGGCCAAAATCCCGCATTAGCTCTTCCATAGATTCAGGTACGCTTCCGATTACATCTTCTTGATGATTTGACATGAGATCTGGGCTATATAAATTTATTTTTTATCTTTACATATTTCCAACAGAAGATTCATTTTCTAATGAAATAATAGAACTCTCGTTTGACTGGTATCCTGGATGTGTTAAGAATGCTATAAACTTTATTTGATTCTTTATATTTAGCACAAGGATGCAGCTCAACGCATGGAAAGCTTACGAAATACTAAAAAAAAAAAGAAATTTAAATATGGAAGACCAAATCCAATCTAGCAAGAAATGCTTTATGAGCAAATAGAAAAGGACCAAAGCCCAAGGAAAATAAAGGTTCCTTAAAAGTTTAGTGACTCAACAAACTCGTCGATAAAGAAGGGAACTATTTAGAACACCTAGTCTTGACAATGAGTCCTATCATGTGAGTGAAGAATAAGACACCTAAAAGGAGCATGAGAACTCAACCAACACTTTCTCCAAGAAGATTGTAAAAGCTCACCTTAAGCATAAGTTCAAGATTTCACACTTGAAGTCTTATAGAGGTCACGATCCCCCACCATATAGATTACTACTGAGTCAATGACATTGCTAGATGATGCAAAGAGGTGTTGACTCTTCTTCACCTTCAAAGAATCGCCTTTTAGGTGGTTCACATTGCTACTAGTTATATCGTAACTTCTTTTATTATTTCAAGAGGATGTTCACAACATAATTTTCTAGTGCTCACAAGCCATTAAAGAGCCCACATGCCTTACTACAAATGAGACAAGAACCCAATGAATCTCGCAGGAGGTTCATCATCCATCTTAAAAAGAAAATGTTGGAGATTAAAGACTTGGAGCTCACAATCATATAAATTGTACTTGCTCAAGGTTTGAAAGACGGCCCTTTTTCATATGCACTTAGATTGTAATAGCACAAAACTCTTGCCAAACTATTGGAGTTAGCAAACAACCATAGTAAAACTAAGAAATATTATAATGTTGTCCAACTGTCTACAACAACTTGCAAAGGTGAGCTCTTGAACAAAATCTTAGTAAGGAGGTAGGAATGAGGAAGAAAGCTTGCTCGTAGGGAAGAAGTGCCAGTACAACGACAAAAACCAATATATCAACTTACTCCCCATCAACTTTGCTAGTACTTACAACCCACCACCATGTCACCCTTAAGGGCATCGATGGTCAAATTGGAGGAGGCTATCAATAATAAGGAATAGTTCAAGCAATCACTACTTTAGAGGTAGATGGAGTCCATGATCAGTCCAAATACTGCACCTACCATCATGAATATAGACACGACATTGAGGAATGTCACCAACTAAGGAGCTTGATGGATGAGCTCATCAAGGTTGAAAAACTCAAAGAGTTCACTAAGAGACAAGGGAAGGAAGACACCAAGATGGATAATGAACCCACCTCATCTCATGCAATTTATATTGGAATTGTTCCCACTATTTTGGAGGAGATGGAGAATTTATGAGGTGAGCTAGCCTAAAAAAAAAAGAAAACTACAACTTGACTTACGATAGAGTTGAGTACTCCAATTGTCCTTGAAAGCTTCTCAGAGAAGGAATATCTTATAGCTAGCAACCCATACAATGACACTATCATCCTCATAAGACTCATCATAGATTTTCAAGTTAGGAGCACATTGATCAACATTGGGAGCTTGGTCAATATCACCTTGAAATTTAATTTTTATAGATTGGGGTCAGTGATTCTAAACTCAGCTCTATAGGATGACTACTATTTAACTTTTCCTACGAGAAAAAGGATACAGAAGGAGTTATCACTCTCTTTATGACCTAAAAAAATCTGAGAAATAATTCATGATTATGGCCAAATTTTTCATTGTGGAGGCACTTGCATGCATTATCTTTAGCCAACCACTACCCAATACGTTTAAAGCAATGGTGTCAAACTATCACATGGCAATCAAGCAGTCAAGTTCCTATTAGGTGGAGAATAGATCTTTATCATGAGAAACCTAAATGGATTTAAAGCCTGTTACTTATGATTAGTGGGCAACTCTAGTAGACCAAAAGAAGTACTATCGCTAGAGGTCGCACAATATAGAGTGGAGATCATCAAAGAAATGAAGGAAGGGACAATTATTCAAAATCTTGAGTGAGTCCTAAGGATCAGCTCCACTTTTAGAACTGAGCACGTGGAAGCCTTTGTTCAGGCTCTTTAGGAAGACAATGATTTGTTGGCTTGGACTACACTTGAGATGTCAGGCATCAACATCAATGTTGCTTGCCACAAGTCTGATGTTTGAAAGGGTGTTCAGCTTATCATACAAAAAATGAGAAAGATTATCGCTCTACTCATCAAACTAATTAAAGAAGAAGTTGCCAAGATACTAGAGGCCTACATCATTAGAGAAGTTCAATACCCATAGTGGATATCAAAAGTGGTGGTGGTGCAAAAGTATAGCAAGAAATAGAGGATGTGTATGGATGTCATAAACTTAAACTTGCCATTTCTAATTGATGGGTACCTACTTTCAAGTTTGATGCACTAATTGACTCGATGGTCGGTTATTTAGTAATGAGTTTCCTAGATGTATTTTTAATATGCTACCAATTATAAATACACCGGGTCTATTCAAAGAAAATGATATTAATCACAAAAGAGGGTATTTGATGTTATAAAGTGATGCCCTTTAGACTAAAAGAACACAGGGTGACTTACAAAAGGATAGTGGATTAAGTCTTCAAGGAATAGAAAGGCAGAAACATAGAGGTCTATGTAGATAACTTGTTGATCCAAAGGTTGTTGCCCAAGCAACATGTTGACAAACTAAAAGAAACTTTTGCTATCTTGAAGAAATAAAACATGCATATCAATCCTCTAAAGTGCAAATTCAATAGAGGTTTCGTGATCACCCATAAGGCATAAAAGTGAACCCCAATAAAGTGAAGGCCATACTCAAAATGTCATCACTAAGGATGATGAAGATAGTTTAGTGACTCACCAGGTGAGTCCTGAGGTTAAATCAATTCATTTCAAAGGATGGAAAGCACTGCTCGCCATTCTTCAAAGTGCTTAGAAGTGTCGAAAGTTTTGAGTGGATCGAATGCTAGAAGGCATTTAGTGACTTCAAGAACTTTCTCACATCACTTCCATAATTATAAAGCCCAAAGAAAGACGAGACCATACTTGATGTGGAACAAGGTGCTAATCAAATGAAGAAATGGACCAACTTCAAAGAATGAAGAATTGAAGTGGCACAAAGTCCCTATAAAGTGAGTAAATGGACTATATTCATGAGTTTGGAGAAAGAGTTTCAAAAGGGCTTGATGTTTGATGCATGAAAATTATTATGGAGACTTTATTTATGTGTTTTATGAGTTGTAATTAGTATTAGATGATGTGTTCTATCATGTTGAAGTGATGTATGTGTGTTGTGGTTGAAATCATGTAAGTTTATGTGTCAATAAAAATAGGTGTAAGTCTAGCACCTGGGTGTTGGTCTACTAGCACCATGGCACTACATTTTGACATATTTAATGTTTGGGGATAGAGAGGGCAACGTATAGGTGCTCTTTTTTTAGCGCCTAAGTGCTGCATTCTTATTGGTTTAGTTTTAAGCAATTTTTAGAATTGGCTAAAAAGTTATTTCGAAGGGATAGACCCTTTGGTGACTAGTATCTTATATAAAAACATTTTATCTATGAAACTAAGTGGTTTTTTATGTTTGGTGAAAAGAATTGAATGATTAAACTCATTAGTTGGAGCTTGGTGGCTAACCAAGAAAGGGAATTTGGTGATTCACTTCCAAACACTACTTTGGTGAGTGGTGCTATTGGTTTATTTGTTTTATTTCATATGTTGTGCTTTCCTTCTAATATTTTATAATTTTTGGGATTTTGTTCTACTTTTAAAAACTTAATCCATAAATTTTCTTTTAAAATTCTATATTAATCACATTTGCAAGTATAAGTCTCGCTATAAATTTTTTCAGAACCTAGTCTGAGTGTGGCATGCTTTTGGCTTACCAAATCTCCACAAAAAATGTCAAAATCTCTAGATCATTAAACTACATAATTACCTATATTACTCATATATTAATTTGTTCAAGTCCTCTACACATTTTAAGAGTTTAATTCACTTAAAGTTCAAAACATCTTGCTACTAGAATTCATTTTTTGTGACCAATTTGGAGAACTATTTTAGAAAAATTATCAAAACTTTTATAAAATTTAAGAAACTTCTTAGATTACAACTACATGCCTTCCACTATAATCTTCTCCTCTTTATTTCAAGTAATTTGGATATCTTACAAGAGAGATCCAATTTAACTAAGTTGGGGTTCTATATCTAGGATTATTTTCTATTCATTGCTTGACCGACTACTTTCACTTTAAAATTCTTATTTCCACTTAAAACTAAACAACACCTCATATAGCTTTACTCTCCTAAGAATTTTAGGAGAGACCTAATCCACTAATTTGATCACTTTAGTGATCTAAACCTTGCATCCACAGGATTATTGCTATACTTACGAGTCGATGAATACTTGGTTAGCTCAATTCTACTTAAAGAAGAATGTGAGAGGCAATGATCAGTGTATTACATAAGAAAGTCATTGCAAGGTGCTAAGTTACATTATCCCATTATGATAAAACTTATACTCACTCTTATTGTATTAGAATAATGGCTCTAACTATACTTTCAATCCTATTCAATTTGTGTTGTCATCAACAACTTACTCAAATCCATACTCACCAAATCAGATCACTCAAGAAGATTACTAAAGTGGTTAGTGGATCTCAAAGAGATTGACATATCGTAATCACCAAGGATGATGATTAAGTCACAAGCACTTGTAGATTTTCTCATCAATTTTAGCAACCCATGGGATGTCCAGGCTAGCTTAGAGCCTTTATGGCGCGTATATATTGATGCCTCTTCAAGTGAGCAATGCTTGGGGGAAGCATCATACCAAAATGTCCATATGGGATCACCATAGGCCAAGCTGTTAAATTCAATTTCTTGGTGACAACTAACTACTTTGAGTATGAGGCATTACTTATCGAACTAAGATTTACTAAAGAACTTGGCACTTTACATGTTACTATTTACTCATACTTGCAACTCATGGTGAGATAAATAAATAGGGATAATGAAGTTATATATGAGTCCCTACAAAGATATTTACTCAAAGTAAAAGTAGAAATTATAATGTTAGAATATTTTAAGATTGAGCAAGTGCCCAAGGAGCAAAACTAACTTGTTGACTTATTATCTAGAACGAGCTCGGGGAGCAGTCCATCATTCAACTTGCCCAAATTAGCATGGAGGCAGAAGAATTCGTGCAATAGAAAGTGAAGACTTATACTACTAGGTTGGACTGCATAAAGAAATTTCAATAATCTGGGGGAGCTTGGGGAGTAGGTCAAAGGCCCAAAGAGCTTCAAAATTGAAGCCATAGAGTACTGTATATATAATCATAGACGATTTATTTTAGAGATCGACAACCTTACTTAACATAAGGTTTGTGCAAGAAATAGAGCAAAGAGAAATACTTAAAGAAGTGCATTCTAGCAAATGTGAGAGTCACTTAGAGGATAAACATTCACCCATAGAGTCCTATTGCAATAGTATTTTTGGCTCTCATTGTAAAAGACTTTGCAAAATTTGCTAAAAGGTGCGAACGGTATCGAAAATTCAGTCCTCTATAGCTATAGTCATCACAACTCCCATAGCCCATCACTAGGCCTTTGGCCTTTTGCCATATGGGGGATGGATTTAATTAGGTCACTACCATTTGTTAGCGGAGAAAGGAAATTCACATTGATCGTGATTGATTACTTAAGTAAGAAAATCAAGGTGAAGCCACTTGCCAACATAACCACCCAGTTAATATAAAACTTCATTTGGAATGACATCATCTGTAGGTATGAAAGATCGAGATTATTCAAAATAAATAATGGGTCATAATTCACCTATAGAAGATCAAGGAAATTCTATGAGTCACACAAAATCAAGCTAAAGTACACTTCAATACATCATCCTCAGAGCAATGGCCATGTTGAAGTGATGAATAAATAAATCCTGAACATGTTGATGAAAAAAGTGTGAGGTGTTAAAGAGAAGTTGGTTAGCATCCTACCCATTCTAATTTGGACATTCAAGATGTCGCTGATCACAGCAACTAGACACATGTCCGTTCACACTTTCCCATGAGATTAAGATATGATCACTCATCAATTTAGAGGTTATTGATAGCTCTTATAAGATCCAATTTAGAATTGATTAGATTTTAACTCAATTTAGGCTTTTATATCAAATTGGGTCAAATTAGGCTAAGTGAGTGAATTAGGATAATTAGATTACAATTGAGTATCAATTATGTTTGATTGAGTCTTTGAGGTGGTTTGAAGAAATTGATTCATTTTAATTTTATTTGATTTTTTAAGAACTTCGGTGATTTTGAACTAAATAGATCAATTGCATCAGCCATGTCAATTGTCTCAATCTAGGCTTAATTGAATTTATATTTTAGTTTAGATTTACCTGATTTAAGTTTTTATTAAATCTCATTGAATTTGGATTTGATTGGACTTACCTTGTCCAATTGGGTCAGGTCAAGTCCTATGGGGTCCACTAGACTAACCTAGGTTCCCCCTTTATGTGTTAAATTTTAAATTTAATATTGTTTTCATATTATGATTTCAGTTTTGTTTTGATTTCTTATTTCTATTCCTGCTTTACTTTGGGTTGTGCACCTAATTACTAAATGTAATGTCCTAAGTGTCTAATTATGAAGCCCTTAATCTAAGATTAAGGTGATTGTCAACCTCACTAAAATAATGAGATTAATAGAACCTTAGTCCTAGATCAAATCCTAAGTCTAAAAAGAAAGTTGTCAACAAAGTGTAAGATTAACACCCAGTGATGTCGATAACTATAAAAAATGAACACTCTATACTTGGCACCCTTATATTCCCCTAATATGTGTGTACTCAAAACACTTATGCCATAATGAGTATGATCAAAAGCTTTTTGTCGAGTAAATTACTTGAACAAATTTCTCAATTGCATCACGATTGAGTATACTCGGAGAACATATTTCATGAAGTATATTTAAGTCACAAACAATGAGAACAAGTACCTAGCTAACAAACATGAATAGGTACTCATCCTTATCATAATAAACAAGTTGCATCCAATATGTATTTATCATTTCAAGTGATTGCACCAATAAAATAAACTCATTCAATAAAAGAAAGGAAGTGTAAAAAATGGAGTCTTTTATTCCTTCAAAAATTTCCTATACAAAATGTGAACATGTAAGTATACAAATGATATCATATACATTCTCTGAGTCAGAAGAAAAAAAAAAGAGAAAGAAAAGGAGGAGGAAAAAAACATATAGCTAATGCTTTTTTCATCATCACCTTCATTAGAGTCTAACCCTAACAGAGTAAGTATATTGTTGAAGTCTAGAAACTTGGCATCTAACTAATCATTCTTCACCAGCTTGGCTATCACATAGTTGGAACCTTCCTTGAACTCCAGTCGTAATATACATTCATGTACTCATCAAAATCAAGAAAGCTAGTCAACTTAACCTTCTTTTGCTAAAACTCTTTAGTATGGTAAGATAGCTCCAACTCTAGCTCCTTCTTCACTTCTTCTAGGAAAGTCAGCTCTAGAATGGCTCACTCCTTCTTCTCCTCTAGGTATAACACCTTCTCCCTAATCTTTGTGAGTTCACCTTTAAAGACTTCAAGCTTGCCCTTTATAGCCATGACCTCTATCCTCTTTGCAGATAGCTCCTCCCTTTTCAATAAGTACTTGTTGCAGACCTCCTAGATCAACTACCATGCAATGCTTAAGCAATCATGTCTGCAAAAGGTAGCTATCTACTGGGGAGGTCCATAAGAAGTGAGTCTAGCCCATCAAAGAAGATTCTCATCCCTAGATTGAATGTCTTACTCATCAGATCGATAAGGTCAGGAGTAAAGTTGCTCACATTGTACTTCAACTCCATGCTAGTCCTACTATTCTTGTTTGGGTGATCGCAGGTAGCAAAGCTTACTACTATTTTTTGGACTATTTGGGTAGAGAAGTCAGCCCCGCTTCGCTTCTTTGGCTGACTCTTGAAGGGTGGCCTCAGTATAGGCCAACTTCTTGTCAACCCCTACACACTTGTCTAGGAAGCCAATCACCATAAAATTAAGATGGAGGGGCACCAGCCATTACCTCCTACAAATTAATAAAAAAATAGGATTACATAACTAAACAATATATCACAAATATGATATGAGAACTTCATCGAAAAGGAACTCATGGACTTTGCTAAAATGGAGATAGTGGTTGATGTCTCACTTTCTCTCATATCTCCTTCACTTATGACTCATATATGAGACTTTCACCTTGTCCTTAAGAAAGGGGTGGGAGTAGATGCTAGCCAACCGAGCTTTTGACAATGCACAACTTTGGCCATGTCATCCTAAAGTTGTACAATGGGATGTGGATTTTTAGAAGAACCACTAAAATGTGGATGGTGTTTGATGATGAAAACATAGTAGAATAGTGGCATGCTACAAGCTAATCCATCCTTATTTTTGGAAGATGAGGAAGGTGGTGTTGCTTGCCACTGAGTTTAGCAAGACTTGGGCAGGCACCACCCATAATAGTCAAGAATGTCCACCCACCCACAGAGGAGTAATAAGTGAAATCCAAACCAAAGTGGTCCAAGGGGATGCACAACTCATTAGGCTTTATGGTATTGAATCACATTTCCTCATCAACCACTCACACCAAGAAATTGGGATTGCCAAGGAAGTAAACTGTGAAACATGAATTAGGCAATTGATGGATGAAGGTTAGGCAGCTCTCTAGCCTCGATATACACAAACCTAACAACTATTTTCTTTAGAGCCATCATCACCATACCATGTCTTATTCGCACTTAAAAATATATGTAGTGGGTGAGAAAGCAATGAAGTAGCTTGTGCAACATGGAGTTACTCACTCAGGGCAAAGGGTGAAAGACAATCAACATTGAACCATTTATAATGAAATGAAATTTTACATTAGTCATTAAATGAAAAGATTATTACAAAATATCATGGAAATCTAAGGTGGCACATGCATACCCAAAATAAGTGGCCAAAATACTAAAGACTCATCACATGCATGGCGAGTTTTATAGAAACATGGGTGTCGACCACTTGGGCACAAACTCACCCTTAAAAGGTGAACATTTTGGGAAAAATGACCTTCTTAAGATAGCTCAAAAATAGCATCCTTCTGCAATTGGGAATAATGGCCACTTATGAAATCAAGACTCCACATACTCGTAGCAAGGCTTATCACTCGCTAATAAGCAGTCATCTCTAGCAAAAAAAGTCCTTTGCATATATTTGATCAGTTCTTTCTTCTACTCATTTTTGTAACACTCCTTACCCCAAACATTATAAGCATGGGGTGAGGGGGCCCTTTTAGAGCATTAAGTTGGTGGATTTGGTTCTAATATTTTTAACTAGCTTATTTTAGGAAATACCTTAGTTCTTTATTCTCTCTTTCTCTTTGGGACAAGAAAATTCCTCACCCTTTTTTATATTAAGACTACTTGAAAGATAACAAAATTAGATCTTTCCCCCATTCTTTCTATTACCTATTTCCATCTCTTCAACCCTACTTCTTAGATATCTCCTGAGGTTCTACTTCAGCTGCCACAGATAGATTTGAATCCAACAATGTAAGTCATGACAAAAATAATTATAATACTTGCTTGCCTTTTAAAAGGATCACATGTAATTCAACACTCAAGAGACTGGTAATAAATGTGAGTGACCTTTCACAAATTTACTTTATTATTATAATAAATAAAATTACAAATGCACTCACTGGCCCCCTATATTAAATATGAAGTTGGCACCTATTATAAAAATAGAAGACTTGCTTGACTCAACATATTGTTGAAGCAAAGCCAACTCAACCTTTATTGTCGCCAACCTCTATTAAGACTTAACCTCTACTGCATTCCTTTATTGTAGCTTAGCCTCCAGCCTCATCCATAGCTTGATTAACTCTTGCCTCAATGAGTCCACACCTTCCTCCAGGTAGGCCACCCTTTTTTGCAACCCAATAATCTAAGTAGAGTACAAAAGCAACAATGACTCCACTTCAACTTATCTTCCCTTTAGGGCAGGGAGACCCACTCTTCTTAGGCTTACCATTGTCTAGATGGGTTGGTGAGGGGAGATGCATCAAAATCTTTTAAATATCTATCAAGGTAAACCTAGTCTCCTTGGTGGTCGATAAAGTAAGAGCAGTGGTGTTCCCTTCTAGGGTCAGATGGTCCACCCTCAAGGGAAGGCTTGAGCTAATTAAGGATCGAAAGAGCCATAATTACCCCTATATGATGAGAAACAAATTAGTTAATCAATAAAATGGGATTGGTTTAAGGCAATCTACTAAGGGTATAATCTTTAGAGAAACAGGCTGCTACTATAACATGCCAACTTTCTCTTCACTTAAATGATTCACCTAACAACTCGCTCATGGTCAATGAGCTATTTTTTCAAGATTACCTAGGGAATCTAGAGAGACGACTTCAAGAGGGTAAGAGTGCTGGTTGTCACCCTTTACTAATGCCTGCACACTTGTCAAGCTATATTACAATAGTAAGATAAGAAATTAAGAAATAGACATAAAATAATGAAGTCACCAAATAATGATGATTCTTATATTGGTGAGACACTCCTCCACCGCCTTTTTCATGGAGGTAGTTCTTGCCAGCCTGCTTACCATGACTCACCTTCACCAGACGAAGGAAACTTCATCCTCCTCCTCCACTTCCAAAGTAGCATGTGGACCTCCTAATGCCAATGCAAAAGATAGCTCTACTTTGGCAACTAAGCTTTGTCTAACCAAAGGGGGAGGAGAAACACTAGCTTTTGCCTATGAGTCCTCGCTACCATCCTTGGTTGGGGTAGCAACATTGGTTTGAGTGGGGGTTATTGAAGTGCTTGTCTTAGCGAGGGAAATAGTCAAAAACTTCATCAATGTCTTGGCCTTCTTTTCTTTTCAAAGATGAACCTAGAGCTCAAATTGTTAATATAGCCATGGGACCTCTTGGAATCCATTAGTCAGCGAGCAATCTTTCTATTAATAAGAATAGGCTTGACAAAGGGTAAGCAATATCAACTCTATAATAAAGTGGGGAGAAGAAATTTGAACCCCAAGCTAAAGCCTTTTTAATAGCCTAAGAGTGAAGAAATGCTAACAAAGGGGACGAAGTTAAAGGTGGCGTACATTTACGATAAGAAAGCTACTTTACTATCAAAATTTTACATATAATTTATGATTAATTATCTTTTCATTTATTTTTGTTTTTTTATGAGGTACTCCTATAAGGAGTAGATGAGTCAAACAGCTATGTGTAACCCATGCACCTCATGAGCTAGAAGACTATCTAGATCAAGAAAAACCCAATACATCGACATCGAGATAAAGACTCCTCGCAAAGCACATAAGAATTAAATTTTTGTTGATTGATCATTGTCCTTAAGATCCATTGCTCACTTATATATGGGCACATAAATCAATTTTTCCTTCATTTATATTCACAAATATAAATGAAACCCACATTCCAATGACCAAAACTAAATCAAACTAAATCAATTTCTTTCTAAGCCCTTTTTGACCTACCTCTATGAGCTTAGTCAATTTTTTTTCATATCACGCCAAACTCAAGTATATTTTTGGAATTTAAATCTCTCTTTTGATTGAAATATTTTATCATATTAATTTAAAGATCTATCTAAATTCTTATACAAAATGCATAAGAATGAAGTAAAATAAGTACGTGTCATTGTTAACTAGGGAAGTGAGGTAACCAAATGACCTCCTTGGGGCTAGCTAAAGCCTCATGTTCCCGGGATGTCCAAACTATATACCCATTACATTCAAGCACATTTACATGTGCATACATGAACATAAGAAAGAGAGCTTCAAGTCATATGATTAATTAATCCAACAACTTAATCATTCATGAATGCATGGATTTTTGATAAAAGATAATGGGTTCCAATTCCATAGTTAAATACACACACACATGTATAAGAGACATAAGCTAGTACATGTCATTGTTAACCTGGGAAGTCAGGTAATCAAATGACCTCCTTGGAGCAAACTAAAGCCTCATATTCCTGGGATGTCCAGACTAAATATTTGCTTTTCTTAAATACATATGGATGTATACATAAATAATGGAAAGAAAACTATGCAAAAGTTATGTTTTTAATTGATTGAAACATTTATGCATGTGGGGTGAAATCTTATCCAAATTCTAGGGAAGTGAGGTAATCAAATGGTGTACGTGCCATTGTTAAACCAGGGAAGTGAGGTAATTAAATGACCTCCTTGGGGCTAACTAAAGCCTCGTATTCTCGAGATGTCCATGTTATATACCCATTAACATTCTTACTTATATAAATCAACACATGAATGAAAGAAAAGAAACTTCACTTCATACACTTAAGCTATAATCACATACATCTCCTATGTATTTATAACTAGCATTCATAACATATATATAATTATTCATTTATAAGTTTTGAAAAATAGATTTCAATTTAATAGTGATAATAGCCACACATATATTAATTTAAAACCAACACATGCAAGCTTGACATACGGAAAATCATTTAATTTAATTAATTTTGGAAAAGATGAATGCATGAATCAATTGGAATACAAAATTTAACATGATTGGAAAGAAATAAAAGGACAGAAGCACATGATTTTATTCAATCCAACTAATTTCTAAGGACAATCATACTAAACAAATTTATTTAAAATAAACCAAAGTTTCTTAATGTCATTTTTAATTTTATATTTGATTTAATTTAGGAAATGTGAGAAATGTTTGCTAATCCTAATCTCATTCCCTATGTGTGAGTTAATTTAATTTAATAAAAAGTAATTAGGTTAATTTCATGGATTAATTAGGTTAAGTGCGAGTTAAATCAACTAATTAAATCGTTGCCTATGTTATCTTAAGATAATTAATTAAATGATGATGAGCTAATGTAATATGTAAATGAATTGAAAAGTAAATAGCAATGCTCCTATGAAATGAAAGGGGCTTAACATAATTAGCTCACAATCATTAATTAATTAAGCTTAAGATACTTATCTAATTACTTTTAGGATTTTCTCACACAAGTGAGCTAATCATAATTTCATTAATCACTCTATAAGTTATTAATTGCCTAAAGCTCTACCCAAGAATGAACTAATTAAGATTCAATATGATTACATTTTTAACTTGATTAATTAAGCAATTGATAAATTGATTAAGCTTTGATTAATTTAATTAATGAAAATGAACTTAGGGAAATATATTAGGAAAGAGTCCATATTCTTATCTCCTGAGTTCACCCACTATTATCGAACAATTAACCATTTAATTAATTAATCCATTAATGTTCACATGATTGACTATATATTAATTAAATTAAGAGAGTAATTAGAGATTAATTAATTAATTCTCCTAATTTGGCAAGCAATAAATTTCAATAAAATTAGAGGAGACTGCTATCATCCTCTGAAACAATCTTAAAAATTTTGGGATCAATCACTTGAATGATTAGAGAGTAATTAAGCTAATTAAATTTTTAATTAAATAAAAATCAAGCTCTATTTACTATTTAAAACTAATTGAAAATATTTTTATTAAATTCTACTTTGAAATACCTTTAAAATAAGCTATTATTTATATTTTTTGGATTTTTCTACAATTAGTTATGAATTATGGAAGTTTTAGCCTTAAAAATATATTATTTAACCTTAATTAAACCTAATCCGTCGGTGCCACGTGGCGCTCTAATGTGGCGCGCTTTCCAAGTGGCTCCGTGGGATTGATTATTTAAGTTGTCACATCCACGTGTTGAGTCAGCCAACGGCGGACATGATATTGATCTCTACCGTCCGATCTCGGATCGGACATCACAGATCAAACCCGCGACATAAGGGAAAGATATATGGGAGATTTAACATGATTTGATTAGAGCCATCCGTTCCAATCACGTGGAATGGACAGCCCATGATCCTCTTTTCCATGCTTGAGCTAAGACCGGTGGCTCGCACGCTTGAGGAAGCTTCATCTAGTTGAAATGAACTCTTGTTGAGCAGTAATTGAGTTTGTTCCAAGTGGATAGCTTGGAAGGCCAAGGATCGAGCTTTGGAGCTTCAGTCTTGATCAAAGTCCCTCCTCCGGTGGCTTTAGAGCTTGGGAAATGGCTTGGATGGGTTCGACGATGTGTGTGGAGGGATTGTTAAAGAGAATTTAGATTGAGATGGAGTATTGGCGAAGTTAGGATCGAAACTAGCCTCCCCTATTTTGGTTATGCACGGGAAGATGGAATGTCAAAGGTGGGATGCTTGGGATTGCAAGGAGGCTCGATATCATGTTAGGAAGCTCTCACGAATCGAAGTGGTGTGTTTCCTGTTCAAATCGAGAGGGTATACCCCTCAATTTACTGAGGTGGATGGATGGGATGGCTTCCCATGTTTTGGCTGGCCAGCCATCATCAGAGCGCCAGAGGGATCTCAATCGAGTCCACGTGGCTCGTATGGATTGGAGGAACTCATGGGAGGTGGCTCAAGGGCTGATGTGGGGAGGTCTCCTTGCTTGGGTCTTGTGGTGCTCGACTTGTATGGGAGGTGAGTTGGCTTACCTCCCTTTGGTCCATGGCAAGTCCTACTCCCTCTAGGTTGGGCTAGGAGGTTTAGGGATCCCTCATTTGAAGTTGGATGGTTGCCAAGGTGAAAGGAGGGTGAACTTTGCCATATTTGGCAAAATCCCACATGGGAGAGGGGATCCATGCAAGATTTGGATTGGGCTTGGTTCCAAATGGGTTTGGGTTAATTTTGGGTTGACCTAGGTTGATTTTGGGTCAGGTTTGGTCAGCCACCAAAGTCTCATGGGTTAGTTTTATAAGTTTTGGCTTCATTCGGTCAAAAGGGTTCACATGGGTTCATGTTGGGTTGGGCTGACCAATTGGTGAAATTGGCTCAAACCAAGGCTTGGGTTAGGTTCAAATGATGATTTGAAGTATTTTAATTCAAGTGATTTTAATCAATTTGGCTTAAGTTTAATTTTTGGCTCACTTGGATACATATGGGTAAAATGGGCTAAGTTGACCAATTTGACTAATTTGACTAAATTGGGTTGGGTTAGGTGTTGGTTCATGTTCAATTGGTCAATTGAAAATGATTGTAAGTTTTGGTTTGAATCAATTTGGATTTAATTTGGATTTTGGTCAACTTGACCCATTAAGTCAATTTGGGCTAGCTTGGGTCAAGTTGATCAATTAGTCAAATTGGGTTCAATTATGGCTTTGGTCAAGTTCAATAATCAATTTGGAATGTACTTGAGCCATTGGTTGCAATCAATTTGATTTAGATTATGATTTGACCCATTTTGGCCTTTTAAGCCAATTTGGGTCAACTTGGGTCGAATGGCTAATTTATAGAAAGTAAGAGAGAAAAAGCTTACTATTTACGATGACACTACCCTGTTTTGCTACTTAAAATAAAATAAATGCTAGAATACTTAAGGCATGGAAGGAGATACAAATAGAAATGGGCAGGTTGGGATAGTCAAATGTTGAGAGATAAAAGAGGGGAACTTTCATTTTATAGCTTATTCATTTTGTGGAGCAAAGGCATGTGAAGATAAATAATTATTAATTTTCCTATATTCTTTTAATAATGATGAAAATGTCAGAAAGAAAGATGAAGAGAGGAGTCAATAACATTAAAATGTTTGTGAGCAAAGCATCATCAAATAGGTCTATAATGCCATTGTTATGAAGACATTGATGCTTGACATGGATTTTACAACTTAGGAGGCGTAAAAGAGTGAATCATCAACTAGAGAAATTGGGAATACTTTATAGAATCACTATTTCTTATAATAATTACTATAATTTGGGAGCTTTTCACTAATGCAAATGAACACTAGAATTATGAGATGTTTGTTAGATATAAGTGGGTACCTTTTGATTGAACTTACATAAACCATGCTTACCATTTGAAGGATATTGGGAATGATGAGTATGTAGTCTTTATAGGTAGGCTTGTTGATTGTGATGAAATTCATAAATTTTAATAAAGAGTGAGAGCATAATGGAAGAAGATGGATGATATAATCATTATGTTTACCTCAAGCAGTATAAAATTTGATGCTAAAGCTTGACACTATTTTATTTTTTTTAAATTGATGTCTACAACAAATACAAAAGAGATAACAAGAGATTGAGCAATGCTTACCTATGCAATTTAAAAATGTTTTACAATTGATACGAAAATGCTATTAAGGGGTCAACTTTAGATATTATTAAAGGAGGGACTACATCAAGGATAGGCCATCCTTCTCTAATTTATCAATTATGCATGGGAGGTGGAGTTATAGAAGCTATATTTGAGGAAGTGCAACATCCAAAGTTTACTATTACAAAGTAGAAGATTGTTTCTTACACTTCTTAACTACAAAAAATTGGAGAGTGTTCTTAACAAACTTAGATTCCAAAGACTCCTAGATCAAAACCATGTATGATGCTTCTTAAGAAAGTAATAGATTTGTAAGATAAAGTAACAATAATCCATCACTCATTACAAGAGCAAAAATGGTTGCAACAAGAGATGGATATTTACATGAATTATTATGTGGATTGACAAAATCACTAGGTTAACTACTTAGCTGATTTTAACTCTATTTTAGTCATGACATTTACAAAGTGCTCTACAAATGTTGCGAGTTTTTTTTATCCACCAAGCATCCCATTTTATGGAGTATATTCTCAACCTAAGTAACAAATGGAGGAAGATTCAGATGAAGAAAAACTTTAATGAGCCAAGAAAGTTTATCTTAATGTACTTTTTTATTTTATTTCATGTAAGGATAGTAGAACCTCTTAAGTTTGAGAGAGGAATGTGGCCATTGTCTAGGATGCCTGTCAATTAGTGTTGTTATATGTGTTACTTTATGTGTTGGTAAGAGGATGATTGTCAAGGAATTGATTTTTTAAGTGCCATAGAGCTTGTTATCTAATTTTTAAAAATCATTAGAGAAGTTGTTGTAGTAGTTGCTTGGGCAGTCTTAAATGGAATGAACTTAGGAGAAGAAAAATAGTAGAAATTCTTTGGAGCACCTCAACACTCAATTTTGTAGCATCATGGAGAAGAAAAAAAGTTGTGATTATAAGTCTCGCTTCTTTAATCATAGAATGTTTAATATTTTAGAGTGAAGTTGTTACGAAAATATTTATTTTAAAAGAAACAAAAATTAGTTTTTTTTTAATTTATTTTAATTGCTTCTATTAAATTAAATATTTATAAATTGTCATGTTAAGAGTAATCATGCATATTTTATTAGCATATAAAAAAAGATGAATAAATAGTAATGCTAAATGCATAATTTGAGGGTAGATTTCTATCCAATTAATATTCTTATAACTCACTAACACATAACTGATTGTATTGAAATAAACTTATTTAAATGATTAAAATTTAAAGTAGTTTTTTTTCATCAATTTATAATTTTAGTATTAATCCTTAGTGAGTGTATCACCTCTAGCTTAATTTAAAATAATATGTATACAAATTTTCTAGGATTTAATATCATAAATATTTGAAGATTGAAAGATGTGAACAAACATCTAAAAAAATGCCTGGCACTATTAGTCCAAACAAATTTTAAAGAAAAAAAAAGGAAAGGAAGGAAAGTAAAATGATAAAACGTGAGGAAACATATATTATATTAACAATTGTTAAGTACTTAAATCGAACTTCTTTTTTTATTTATACTAAAATAATTACTTCTAATATTAAGTATTAATCATACTTTAACTGTAATACATTTATCAAAGGTTTAATAGTTGAGTGAAAATGAAAAGAATTTTAATTAAGCAAAAAAACTAATTCTTGTAGTTTATTACTTATGAACCTAATAGATAAAATACCATTTTGGGAGTAAATCAAATTCAAAATTGATTTTATTGATTACTTTATGCATTGTTTTTATATGCTAATGAATAATGCACAAAATAATTTCGTAAATAATATAATCTAAACCACAATATTTTAATAAAGTCGGTGAATGCTTCTAAATTAATTTTATTCATTATTTACTTGAGTACAAGTAAAGGTTTAAGTTTAGTAGTATTTGAATAATGAGTTTTAGTCATAAAAATAAAATAGTTGTTTAATTGATTCTTAAGTAATAAATAAATAAATTCTTGTTGAATTTATGATATTTATATATACAAGTGAAGATGGTAATAACAAGTTAACAAATGGACACAAGGATGATTCAATATTGAAGATAATAAAGTTATAGGAAAAACATGAGCAAAAACTTATTTTTGACCTGAAGCAACAAGACGTTGCTCAATTCATCATTTGGCATTATAAAGATAGAAAAGAACTATATCACTGGTATTGAACATTAAGGTGATACCTGAAATTCATAGAACTGGGAGGGCTATAGAAATTTCAAGTGCTAAATGGCTTTGAGATGAAACTATACAACCAAAAGCAAATTTTCACTAGAAAAGGAGTTTTGTGAAATTTTGGGAAGTTATACTAGGACTTTATGAGTAATAAATCAAGAAACTTTAGAAGAATAAAAGAGGACTGTTTTAGAAAAAGAAGACTTTTATAAGGGATTGGAGATAAGAAGAGAAAGATCAAGGGCAAATTTTGGGAACAACTTTGGCATTGATCATTTCTTTGTTTCATCTTATTTATTTGTAACTTGATTGTTACGTTTTCCATAGATTTTATGTTTGAAAATATTATGGAATGATTTTTTTTAGATTAATGGTGTAACCATGACTTCTTTAATCAATGATATGAATTGAATGTTCTAATATCACTTGAGTATTATTAGATTTATCTTGTGTTTAATTTAGTTGATTATGTGGCTAGTTTTTAATTTAAAACCTATAATATTTTATAATTTCAATAGTTAATTAATTCTTGATGTTATAAATCAACATGTTACACTAGTTGAGATCGGAATATACTAAATTATAACTTGTAATCATGAAACATCATAACTTAATGGATTAGTTCATAGAAGAATATAATGATAGAATATTAGAGCTTCTAATTATTGAAAAAGATTAGAGGATACCTAAATTCTTAATTGATAATTCATACCTGTAATATTTCATCAAATTATAAATTGGATTAAAGTCAGATACAAATAAACCTTGAATCTAGTTTCAATTAAAAGCTTAGATAATTCTCATAGTATTTTAGTTTAAATTAGTTTTGTTATCCCATAATTGAGTAATATCATCAACATATTAAATTAATAACTAATTAATTTTAGAATAAACAATCGACCTTCATGGGAATGTTACTCAACTTATTCTATATTACTTAAGCAGCACATGCAATTTGGATAACACTGTGAAAAGTTTGATGAACAAGTGACCACCAAATTTCTTGATTGGCTCGAGGAGTTGGTGAGTCAGATGGTTTATATGAAGAGAATCCTAAGTTTTTTATGAGGGCAAGCCCACATGTTTCAATGCTAGCTTCCTTAGATGAGTTCACTTCATCAAGGTGTGTATCCTTGGTATGTATTGATGGATAGCATTAATGCTCATTAAAATATTTGGCATCACTTTTGGAGATAATGAAGGTCAACTTTATTGGTGTTGGCAATAACATTCATCAATTTTGGTTATAATGACAGGTGTTGGCTTTAATGATGATAATAAGCAATGATGTTGGTGAAAACATTAATTCATATTGATGTTTATTAACGGTGAGAAATGATGTGTAGTGGATATTTGTGTAGTTTGATGTTGAGTAATAATATTGGGCAATAGTGAATGACATACAAGAGTACCAATAACAATTTATGATAAATGATATCAAACATCAATAATGGACAATAATGAGCATCTATGGAGGGCTTAAGCAACTATATTTGATAGTTATCATTTGTAGATATCAAAGACCATAGGCTTTGCGTTTAGTGCTAGTAGGTAGAACTCTTGAAACTACAAAACTAAGGAGATTAATTATTTTCTCTTGTTTTTATTTTCACTTCTTTGATGTTCTATAATCTTGATTTTGTTTGTTCATAAGTTCACAAGTTCACATTTTATTCTTTGTTCTATTGATTTTTTTTAGTTGAAAATTATAATTGACAATAAACTAAATAACTTTTAAAAAAAAAAACTAATAGCCAAATGATTAGTTCCAATCAAAATAGTAAAATAATTCGATTCAATTCGCTTTGAAAATTTTGTCCAAATAATGTACATCTTTAATATTGTCAAAAAATTAAAATATTGCACATTAAAATCAGTACATTTTTTATTCATGAGATTCTTTTTTTCATTACTAACAATTTGATATTAATAAAGAATATATTTAAAAATAATTAAACCTACTCCACATTTATATTATACCATGTATAATATTGTAAAGTCGAAGATATAAAAATTAAAAAGATTACATTATCAAAGATGGGATCACGATAGCCACATCACCTGGGATCTGTCCCACTGTGAAAAGAATGAGAATAACGCACAATTTTTTTTTTTTTTTTTTGAAGAGTGGTTAATCAACTATTTTTAATTAGGCCAAAGATTAAATTTTGCATGTTACAATCTATTACAATTTTATTTATTTATATAATTAAACAAAATTTTAAAACTTATCATAAAAATAATCAAATTTACATAATAACTCATTTATTTATATTCATAAACATAGCCATTTATTACTTAACAAATAGGACTATAAAATATTTAATAAAATACTCGCTTAATAATGCTTTGATTATTAATTTGCTGTTTTATTTTAAATTGTTATATAAAAAATTTAAAACTTAATATTTATTAAAGTTATGTATATTATTAGATATATATGTATATTATACAATTAACTTGTACTATTAAATAGTTTATATATATATATATATAATGTATAATAATTTCATTTTGATTGAATAATATGTAACACATAAAATTAAAAAATTGCTTAGTAAAATTAGTACAACATTGATCAAAATATTCTGTTTTTTTCATTATTAAGAGTTTGATCATAATAGAAACTGCTATACATTTATATTACATCATTCTAATAAAGTAGATATAAAAGCTAAAAAATTTAGTGTCGGAGAACTACGATCTAGATAATTTGGTTTAAACCAACCGATTAAATAACCAAATTTTTTATTTGGATCGGTTTTTTAATTTTATTTTGGATTTTGATTTAATTTTAGCTAAATTGGTTTTGGATTATGGGTTGGATTTAATTTGTAACCAAAACCAAAAATACAATTATTTTGTGATGACGGTTAGGACGTCCATGAAGTCGATCATATATCAATGACACAATAATGAGTAGCGTTGTTCTATCATGAGATTAGAGTGGTAATGCAATTGGGCAAACAAACCTAAGCGATATTTGATTTCCATGAATGATGATTGTAGTGGAGGCGAATAGTATAAAGGGCAAAGTAAGAAAGCAAAGAAAACCCCAAAAGGAAAAGCAATTCCCCTTTGAGTTTGGGTATTTTATTGCAATAATCCCATTCCTTTCATCCTGTTTCTATTTGTGATCTACCGAGAGGAAAATAAATGATGTTCTCTAATCTCTTCTTTTATCACAATTTGACATTCTAATTACTTTGGTTGTAGACTTGTAGTTATCAATTTTTTGTTAGATTTCAATACTTCTATTCACGATTCATCTGTTTTTTTGACTTCTCTTTCTCCTTAAGCTCTTCTATTCTATTCTGTTAAAATAGTAAGAATTTTGGTATTATTTGTTAAAGAATAGCATTGCCATTGAGCAAATATGTTTTGTCTCGATTCTCATGGATTATTTTATCACCGTTGGTTAGTTTTTTTTTACTTGAATCAATTTGTGAAATGTGTTATGTATATATAGAAATGCTCATTGGCATTTGACAATTGACACCATTAACTAAAAAAAGATCAAAATTAGCTCTTGAACAGCAAATTGATTCTAGTTTTAAATTATCCTTTTGGAAAAATAATACACAACTATTTTTTGGATTGTTGAAAAGTTCAAGAGGCATAATCATGACCTTATTATTTTGAAATGAATCAATTTGTGAATGTATTATGTATATTTAGTAGTCCATTGGCCAAATATTTTGCTTAAGTCTGTTTTACTAAGATCATCTCAACCCATTTAAAATTCAATGACCAGTTTTGTATATAAATGGGTAGTTTGGTACTTCTTGTTTAATGGAATCTTTGTAGTTTTGCATAAGATCTATTATTATTAGTTGTGTCTAGGGTCTTCTAATGATGATTAATGAATGTTTTGAGACTTCAGACTTGAGTTTCTGTTTTGGGGATTTATCTTTGTAGTTTCGATTTTTTTGCATAGATATTTTTAATTTTTAATTATATTATATATTTTCGGTTTTTTAAAAACCGAACTGAAAATCCAAAATTTTTTTCGAATTGGATTGGTTCTGATTAAATGAAATCTTATACGAATCGATTTTTGAATTCTGAATTTCAAACCGAACGGATTAACAAAAATAAAAACGATCTATTAATCAACCAATGCACCTCTAGCCTCATCACCTGAGATTCGCCCCTTAGTCAGAATAATGAGTAGAACGTGTCAAGAATATTTTAGTGTTGATCGGCCAATCAACTATTTTTATTATTTTAAACCAAATAATCATAATGTTTATTTATATTTATATATTTATAAAATTAAATATAATTAAATTAAAATTTTAAAAATAATCATATAAATAAACAAATTTAAAAAAATGACTCCTGTTTTATTTAAATTCATATATATAACCGTTTGTTGTTTAAGAAATGCTATATGAAAATATAATAAAATACTATTTAATGATGGCTTAATGTTATAATTTCCTACTCACTATAAATTATTATATCAAATTTTAATAATTACTACATTTTAGAAATTATTTATATTATTAGATGTTTGCATATAATGAAAATAAAATAAATAACTAGCTGTGTAATATTAATTTTTTTACATTATTTTAAATATTTCCAAATTATATATATATATATATATATATAACATATAATATATATAAAAATATTATATATATATATATTTTATATATATATATATATTATACATACATATATATATATATATATATACATATTTCATATATATAATATATATATATATATATATATCATTAATGAATTATCTTAATGCTTATTTAACATTATTTTTTGCATATATTATTTTATCTAATTTTATTTAAATAATTATTTATCATATTTACTTCTTTTGCTTTACACAGGAATATAAAATGGAAGAAACACCAGAATTGCGAGAGTTCAAAAATCTATTACAATCTATATACTGGATTGGAGTGAATGCAAAAATGATGAATAGAAGGGTGTTGAGATTGTTGTCATTGTTGTTTCCTCATTTGAGAAGATACACTCAAAGTCTTTGATATGTTATTTGGAGAAAGAGTTCTAGATTTTATTGTGCTATCAAGAGCTAATATTATAATTGGTGGAACATGGAATGAAGAAGAAAAATTACTTGGCATCAATAGCCAAATTATAAAGAAATTTGTTGGAGCAAGTCTTGCTATCAAAGTCAAGAGTCCTACATGTGATGTTCAAGAGGCCATAAAGGAGATGATAGATATTTGCAAATTTGAGGAAAAAAAAGATTTCAATTGGATACATTAAGGAGGTGAGACACATGGATCAAGCAATAGAAATGATTGAGTGGACTGAAGTTCGCCATGCTTTTTTCAGGTTTTTGAAGTACTTTAAATAATATTTAGAGAAATTTACATACATACCACATAATGCTTATGTATTTACATATCATTAGCAAAAACTTAGACAATTGCTTATATATAATTTTAGTGTCATAATAACTTCAAAATTTATGCATAAAAATTTATTTTTTGCTTAACATTAAAAATATTTTTGCCATGATGATAAACATATGATGATATATAAGTGAAGTTTAGATGATATATGTTTAAATATATGAGAATTGTATGGTATGAATGTAAATACCATTATCATTTATTGTTATTTATAAAATAATTAGAGTATACATGCATGTAACCAAATAAATTATATTATTAAAATTAGTACTTAAAAACAT
This sequence comes from Cymbidium sinense, assembly GCA_021442155.1. Taxonomy (NCBI): domain Eukaryota; kingdom Viridiplantae; phylum Streptophyta; class Magnoliopsida; order Asparagales; family Orchidaceae; genus Cymbidium; species Cymbidium sinense. The sequence goes on along the minus strand of CM038222.1, from coordinate 124,304,660 downwards.
TTTAATTTCCTTTTTTCATTAAATGTAAGACATACTTATTTTTTAAATTCATAAAATTTAAAATGTAATCAATCAATATTCATACTTTATCTAATATAATAATAAAAATCTATAGCTAGAAATTAATTTATATAGAACATGATATTAAGATTTAATTTTTTGATTTTGAGTTATCATCACCTATATAATTTGATTCTTTCTTATCTTTCTAAATCAACTTTTTTTATTCTCATCATATATTTAGGATGACAGATATACATTGTGGAGTTCAAATAAGATTGGATGTACTATTTGCATCATGGAGAAAAATGATTGATCTTTGGAAAAAAATTAAAGGACTTTTTCTTCATGTTCTAGCCAATGGTGGTTGAAATTACTAAAATGACTAGGCTCTATTGATTTTGATGGAATTACTATTCAAAATGCATTAATTTTTTCTACCAAATGAAGATCTTTATTTTTTCTAGTGATAGTATTCGTGATTGTCTAAGTATTTTCAGTTTTATTGTCAAGAGCATGGGATTTGATTTGAAAGAAACGAGGAGAAAATTTTTTTGGATTAACAAGTTATTCAGAGACTTGACAAATGATATATTGCCACAATCAAAAGTTAGTGTGGGGTACATAGATGAAGATATACATTTAACAATACTTTTCTCAGATTTATTGCCTCCAAGCAACCTTCATTGGAAAGATGTCACTAATTGTGTTGATGTAGTTGTCTACAAGGTAAAATTTTCAATATTTTAATTTTAATTTTATTATCACAATAATTAATATTATGAATTATCTTTTTATACAACTATATTATTAATCTCAAATATATATTTTTTATTATAGATATATAAAATTGAACTTACAATTTAATAATAAGCTTTTACTACCTTTTGTAACTTATAATGATCATGATATGAATAATAGTCTTTTATAATATATAATACGAAGTTAATATTATACTTGGACTCTTTGAGTATGATTCAACATTATTTGTTCATTTAAGTTTTTGAAATTTTATTATGTTTTATTTACTTAGTTTCATTGCGCTTTTAAGTAATGAATTTGTAAATGATATTAAACCTTATTTATATCATATTGAAATATGATCAACTAATTTTACCAACATATAATACCAAATTATGTAACAATTAAAATAAATAACTTTCAAAAATAGCGTTGGCCTATTGATATAAATTAAACTTGAGTTGAACTATTAAAACTATAAAGTACATATTTGAATAATCCTGAATTATTTAATATCTTTAGAATATTTTAAGATAATTAAGATTTTATTAAGAGAAGATATTTTTTATAGACTTATTTTATATGTATTATTTTCATATGGAATTAAACTGATTAATACTAAGTCTTCACTTTTATTTTTTTTTTTATTTTGTATTTTTTTTGTTTTGTTTATGTTTTATTTGAAAATTAAATATGTTTGATTGTGATTGTTATTTTTAAAAATATTCAAAAAATATAAAAATTATTTTGAGTGTTTTTAAAAATAATATTATTTTATTTTTAAAAATAAAAAATAAAAACATGTAAAAAATACTCTAAATAAATATATTCTCTAAAATAATATAAAAATAAAAACCCAAAATTAAGAAATAAAACTGATCCTAAACAGCCCCTAAGCTATTTAATTGTTTGGGTTGAATGATTTTGAAGGAGAAAAAAAAATTGATTGATATATGTTCAGAGATTGATAAGATAAATGACATATTTTAAAGCATATCTCGTTTAATTAAAATCTGTATTATTCATATCATTTTATAGCATAATTTTAATTGTATATTAACATAATTAACTTTTACAATCTCTTGCACATGAATGATTTTATTAATATGCATATATTTCATGATATCTTATGTGACTATATTTTGTTTAAAGTGATGAACTCAAACTAAGTGTTGTATCAAAAAAAATTTTTAATGAACCAATTGAATATCAATATAATAAAGAAAATTTCTAGTAAATCTTACTAATTGATTGCTGACAAATAGTTACTCGTTTTAATTATGACTTGATTGTGATGAAGTTAGGCTAACAAATACTTCACTATATATATATATATATATATATATGATAACTAAAATTTAATAAAATGACTAGTTTACAACTAATATTCTTAAATCATCAAATCTTATGACTTAAATCCTTAAATCTTCAAATTAAGATGTTGACTTCAAAAATATCGGTAGGACTTAGCCTCATATACTCTTTGAATACCAAAAGCTCTAACTTTACTTAAATCATTTGGTTAGGCTTAGTGAAGTCTTAGGAGGAGCTCATGTAGGATATTAATTTACAAATTTGCATATATTATAGGTTTGATTCTTCTAGGCAACCCTAGGATAGACCGCTTTCACTACTTGAGCAATGTATACCCATATGTGCCTCATGAGGCAGGTGACCAGGAGACATTCCAAATAAGGATAGCTTGGGCATAATGACTTGCCTCAGGGACAAAGGCTTGCCTCTTGTCGGGTGAGCAAGTAAAGAATATAACTTCTGTTGACTGACTAATGCTTAGTAGCTCAGCTCAAGATTAACAGTTCCCTTATATACAAGAAACAATATATCCAAGCACACCATAGATGGACTGCCTTACTAGAGTCCAAGATTCCCAATCAAGGGAACTTTCCATTTGACTGTGGTGAACTCACTACTCATGGGTTAGTCATATTTTCTTGTTTACTCAAAATTTTTTATCTACACCAAGTACATGTAGTTATGCTTTTGGAGGGATTTTTTGGTTCATATTCACGCCCTTGATTCCCACATGTAGATCATTCATTTTTTTCACTATACAGTAGCACTGCCTCGATAATGGCGAGGGCAATTTGTTTTTAGATTTATTGATATAGTGGAATATCACATACCCTTCTACTTTCACTCTACTATAATATATCGACATTGCTTCTCAAGAGCTTATGTAGGTTCTTTCTCATCCATGGATAGAGTTGAATTCAATGTCCTATTAGGCGCAGTGAGCATGGAAGAGGATGTAAACTAGAAGTCAAGTGTAGAGTGAGGCAAGTCATTCAATATGGGATAACCAAGCTAGAATGGAGCGAGGTACTCAACTATTTGTTGCACAACAAGTCCTAAAAAAATATGGAAGAACAAATCACTCACCTAGTATAAGCTTGAGTATGTCATCCAATGGGATAAAACAATAAAAAAGCCTCCAGCAAAAGAAAGAAATCGATGGTTTTATGGCTGAATTCCATAGTGCATGTCCCCACTGTAATTTTTTTGGTTCCCTCCAAGCAATTCTCATAGATTTTGGAAACAGATGAGGCTTTATATTTTTTTTATAATGACCTTGTCTTTCTTGAGTATGTCATCCATTCGAAAAGTTGTCAAAGTTTTATTCTGTATCTGGATCCTCAAGCTTAGAAGAAAATGTAAAGCTTGAAGATTCATTTTCTAATGAAATAATAGAACTCTCATTTGACTGGTATCCTGACAATGTTAAGAATGCTATAAACTTTATTTGATTCTTTATATTTAGCCCAAGGATGCAGCTCAATGCATGGAGAGCTTATGAAATACTAAAAAAAAAAATTAAATTTAAATATGGAAGACCAAATCCAATCTTGCAAGAAATGGAGCAAATAGCAAAGGACCAAACCCCAAGGAAAATAAAGGTTCCTTAAAAGTTTAGCGACTCAACAAACTCGTCAATAAAGAAGGGAACTATTTAGAACACCTAGTCTTGACGATGAGTCCTATCATGTGAGTGAAGAATAAGACACCTAAAAAAAGCATGCAAACTCAACCAACACTTTCTCCAAGAAGATTGTAAAAGGTCACGTTAAGCATAAGTTCAAGATTTCACACTTGAAGTCTTTTAGAGGTCACATGGATCCCCACCATATAGCTTACTCGAGTCAATGACATTGCTAGATGATGCAAAGAGGTGTTGACTCTTCTTCACCACCTTCAAAGAATCAGCTTTTAGGTGGTTCACATGGCTACTAGTTATATCGTAACTTCTTTTATTATTTCAAGAGGATGTTCACAACATAATTTTCTAGTTCTCACAAGCCATTAAAGAGCCCACATGCCTTAATACAAATGAGACAAGAACACAATGAATCTCTCAGGGGGTTCATTACCCATCTTAAAAAGAAAATGGTGGAGATTAAAGACTTGGAACTCACAATCATATAAATTGTACTTGCTTGAGGTTTGAAAGAAGGTCCTTTTTGATATGAACTTGGATTGTAATAGCACAAAACTCTTGCCAAACTATTGGAGTTAGCAAACAACCACATTAACACTAAGAAATATTATAAGGTTGTCCAACTGTTAACCACAACTTCCAAAGGTGAGCTCTTGAACAAACTCTTAGTAAGGAGGTAGGAATGAGGAAGAAAGCTTGCTCGAAGGGAAGAAGTACCAGTACAATGATAAGAACCAGTATATCAACCTACTCGCCATCAACTTGGCAAGTACTTACAGCCCACCACCATGTCACCCTTAAGGGCATCGATGGTCAAATTGGTCGAGGCTATCAATCATAAGGAATAGTTCAAGAAATCACTACTTTTAAAGGTGGATGGAGTCCATGATCAATCCAAATACTACACTTACCATCATGAATATAGACACGACATTGAGGAATGTCACCAACTAAGGAGCTTGATGGATGAGCTCATCAAGGTTGAAAAACTCAAAGAGTTCACTAAGAGACAAAGAAAGGAAGACACTAAGATGGATAATGAACCCACCTCATCTCATGCAATTTATATTACAGGAATTGTTCCCACTATTTTTGGAGGAGATGGAGAATTTATGAGGTGAGCTAGCCAAAAAAACTACAATTTAGAGAAGTCAACTTGACAACCACGATAGAGTTGAGTACTCCAATAGTCCTTGGAAGCTTCTTAGAGAAGGAATATCTTACAGCTAGCAACCCATACAATGACACTATCATCCTCATAAGACTCATCATAGATTATCAAATTAGGAGCATATTGATCAACATTGGGAGCTTGGTCAACATCAAATTCAAATTTATTTTTTATAGATTGGGGTCAGTGATTCTAAACTCACCTCTGTAGGATGACTACTATTTAGCTTTTCTGATGAGAGAAGGGATACAGAAGGAGTTATCACTCTCTTTATGACCTAAAAAAATCTGAGAAATAATTCATGATTATGGCCAAAATTTTCATTGTGGAGGCACTTGCACATGCATTGCTATCTTTAGCCAACCACTACCCAATTCGTTTAAAGCAATGGTGCCAAACTATCACATGGCAATCAAGTAGTCAAGTTCCTATTAGGTGGAGAAGAGATCTTTATCATGAGAAACCTAAATGGAATTAAAGCCTGTTACTTTATGATTAGTGGGCAACTCTAGTAGACCAAAAGAAGTACTATAACTAGAGGTCTCACAATATAGAGTGGAGATCATCAAAGAAATCAAGGAAGGAACAATTATTCAAAATTTTGAGTGAGTCGCAAGGATCAGATGCACTTTTAGTACTGAGCACATGGAAGCCTTTGTTCAGGCTCTTTAGGAAGACATTGATTTGTTGGCTTGGACTACACTTGAGATGTCGGGCATCTACATCAATGTTGCTTGCCACAAGTTTGATGTTTGAAAGGGTGCTCAGCTTGTCATATAAAAAATGAGAAAGATTATCGCTCTACTCATCAAACTAATTAAAGAATAAGTCGTCAAGATACTAGAGGCCAACATCACTAGAGAAGATCAATACCCATAGTGGATATCAAAAGTGGCAGTGGTGCAAAAGTCTAGCCAGAAATAGAGGATGTGCATGGATTTCAAACTTAAACTTGACATTTCTAATGGAAGGGTACCTACTTTGAAGTTTGACGCACTCATCGATCGATGGTCAGTTATTTAGTAATGAGTTTCCTAGATGTATTTTTAATATACAACCAATTATAAATACACCTAGTCTACTCAAAGAAATTGATATTAATCACAAAAAAGGGTATCTACTGTTACAAAGTGATGCCCTTTAGACTAAAAGAACATAGGGTGACTTACCAAAGGATAGTGGATTGAGTCTTCAAGGAATAGAAGGGCAGAAACATAGAGGTCTATGTAGATAACTTGTTGATCAAAAGGTTGTTTTCCAAGCAACATGTTGACAAACTAAAAGAAACTTTTGCTATCTCGAAGAAATATAACATGCATATCAATCCTCTAAAGTGAAAATTCAATAGAGGTTTCATGATCACCCCATAAGGCATAAAATTCAACCCCAATAAAGTGAAGGCCATACTCAACATGTCATCACTAAGGATGATGAAGAAAGTTTAGTGACTCGCCAGGTGAGTCCTAAGGTTAGATCAATTCATTTCAAAGGCTGGAAAGCACTGCTCGCCATTCTTCAAAGTGCTCAGAGGTGGCGAAAGGTTTGTGTGGACCCTAGAATGCTAGAAGGCTTTTAGTGACTTGAAGAACTTTCTCACATCACTCCCATAATTATAAAGCCCAAAGAAAGGTGAGACCTTGCTTGAAGTGGCACAAGGTTCTAATCAAATGATAAAATGGACCAACTTTAAAGCATGAAGAATTGACACAAAGTCCCAATAAAGTGACTAAATGGACTATATTCATTAGCTTGGCGAAAGAGTTTCAAAAGGGCTTGATTCTATGCATGAAAATTATTATGGAGACTTTATTTATGTGTTTTATGAGTTGTAATTAGTATTAGATGATGTGTTCTATCATGTTTAAGCGATGTATGTGTGTTGCGGTTGAAATCATATAAGTTTATGTGTTAATAATAATAGGTGTAAGTTTGGCACCTAGGCGTTTGTCTACTAGCACCATGACACTGCATTTGAGATATTTAATGTTTGGGGACAGAGAGGGAAACGTATAGGTGCTCTATTTTTAGAGCCTAGGTGCGGCGTTCTTACAGGTTTAGGTTTAAGCAATTTCTAGAATTGGTTAAAATGTTATTTTGAAGGGATACACCCTTTGGTGACTAGTATCTTATATAAAAACATTTTATCAATGAAACTAAGTGGTTTTTTATGTTTGGTGAAAAGAATTGAGTGATTAAACTCATTAGTTTGAGTTTGGTGGCTACCCTAGAAAGGGAGTTTGGTGATTCACTTCCAAACACTACTTTGGTGAGTGGTGTTATTGGTTTATTTGTTTTATTTCATATGTTGTGCTTTCCTTCTAATATTTTATAATGTTTGGTTTTTGGGATTTTGTTCTACTTTCAAAAAATTAATCCATAAATTTTCTTTTAAAATTCTATATTAATCCCATTTGCAAGTATAAGTCTCACTATAAATTTTTTTCATAACCTAGTCTGAGTGTGGCATGCTTTTGACTTACCAAAGCTCCACAAAAAATGTCAAAATCTCTAGGTCATTAAACCACATAATTACCTATATTATTCATATATTAATTTTTTCAAGTCCTCTAAACATTTCAAGAGTTTAATTCACTTAAAGTTCAAAACATCTTGCTGCTAGAATTCATTTTTTGTGTGACCAGTTGGGAGAACTATTTTAGAAAAATTATCAAAAAATTTCAAAAATTTAAGAAACTTTCTAGGTTACAACTACATGCCTTCCACTTTAATCTTCTCCTCTTTACTTCAAGTAATTTGGATATCTTATAAGAGAGATCCAATATAAGTAAGTTAGGGTTCAATATCTAGGATTATTTTCTATTCACTTTAAAATTCTTATCTCCACTTAAAACTAAACAACACCTCATATAGCTTTACTCTCCTAAGAATTTTAGGAGATAACTAATCCACTAATTTGATCACTTTAGTGATCTAAACCTTGCATCCATAGAATTACTACTATACTTATGAGTCGATGAAGACTTGGTTAGCTCAATTCTACTTAAAGATGAGTGTGAGAGGCAATGATCGGTATTATATAAGAAAGTCATTGCAAGGTGCTAAGTTACATTATCCCAATATGGTAAAACTTGCACTCTCTTATTGTATTAGAATTATGGCTCGACTATACTTTCAAACCCATTCAACTGTTGTCATCGATAACTTACTCAAATCCATACTCACCAAATCGATCACTCAAGAAGATTACTAAAGTGATTAGTGGAACTCAAAGAGTTTGACATATCTACTCACCAAGGATGATGATTAAGTCAAGGCACTTGTAGATTTTCTCAACAATTTTAGCAACCCATGGGATGTCGGCTAGAGAGCCTTTATGGAACATATATATATGATGCCTCTTCAAGTGAGCAATGCTTGGGGCAAGCATCATACCAAAATTTCCATATGGGATCACCATAGGCCAAGCAGTTAAATTCAATTTCTTGGTGACAACTAACTAGTTTGAGTATGAGGCATTACTTTTTGAACTAAGATTCACGAAAGGACTTGGCACTTTACATGTTACTATTTACTCATACTTGCAACTCATGGTGAGATAAATAAATAAGGATAATGAAGTTATATATGAGTCCCTACAAAGATATTTCCTTAAAGTAAAAGTAGAAATTATAATGTTAGAATATTTTAGAATTGAGCAAGTGCCCAAGCAGCAAAACTAACTTGTTGACTTATTATTTAGAACGAGCTGGGGGAGCAGTCCATCATTCAACTTTCCCATCTTAGCATGGAGGCGGAAGAATTCATGCAAATAGAAAGTGACTTACGCTACTAGGTTGACTTCATAAAGAAATTTGAATAAACTGGGGAGCTTGGGGAGGAGATCAAAGGCCTAAAGAGCTACAAAATTGTAGCAATATAGTACTTTATATATATAACCATAGATGATTTATTTTATAGATCGACAACCTCACTTAAAATAAGATTTGTGCAATAAATAGAGCAAAGATAAATACTTAAAGAAGTGCATTATAGTGAATGCAAGAGTCACTTAGAGGATAAACATTCACCCATAGAGTCCTGTTGCAAAGGTATTCTTGGCTCGGATTGTAAAAAGAGTGTGAAGAATTTTCTAAAAGGTGCAAACGGTATCAAAAGTCAGTCCTCTATAGATATAGTCATGACAACTCCCATAGCCCATAGGCCTTGGCCTTTTGCCATATGGGGGATGGATTTAATTAGGCCACTACCACTACTCTCCTAAGAATTTTAGGAGATAACTAATCCACTAATTTGATCACTTTAGTGATCTAAACCTTGCATCCATAGAATTACTACTATACTTATGAGTCGATGAAGACTTGGTTAGCCCAATTCTACTTAAAGATGAGTGTGAGAGGCAATGATCAGTGTATTATATAAGAAAGTCATTGCAAGGTGCTAAGTTACATTATCCCAATATGGTAAAACTTGCACTCGCTCTTATTGTATTAGAATTATGGCTCTGACTATACTTTCAAACCCATTCAATCTGTGTTGTCATCGATAACTTACTCAAATCCATACTCACCAAATCAGATCACTCAAGAAGATTACTAAAGTGATTAGCAGAACTCAAAGAGTTTGACATATCGTACTCACCAAGGATGATGATTAAGTCATAGGCACTTATAAATTTTCTCAACAATTTTAGCGACCCATGGGATGTCCAGGCTAGCCTAGAGCCTTTATGGAACATATATATTGATGCCTCTTCAAGTGAGCAATGCTTGGGGCAAGCATCATACCAAAATTTCCATATGGGATCACCATAGGCCAAGCTGTTAAATTCAATTTCTTGGTGACAACTAACTAGTTTGAGTATGAGGCATTACTTTTTGAACTAAGATTCACGAAAGGACTTGGCACTTTACATGTTACTATTTACTCATACTTGCAACTCATGGTGAGATAAATAAATAGGATAATGAAGTTATATGAGTCCCTACAAAGATATTTCTCTCAAAGTAAAAGTAGAAATTATAATGTTAGAATATTTTAGATTGAGCAAGTGCCCCCGACAAAACTAACTTGTTGACTTATTATCTAGAATGAGTGGGGAGTCCATCATTTAACTTTCCCATCTTAGCATGGAGGCGGAAGAATTCATGCAAATAGAAAGTGACTTACGCTACTAGGTTGACTTCATAAAGAAATTTGAATAAACTGGGGGAGCTTGGGGAGGAGATCAAAGGCCTAAAGAGCTACAAAATTGTAGCAATATAGTACTTTATATATATAACCATAGATGATTTATTTTTAGATCGACAACCTCACTTAAAATAAGATTTGTGCAATAAATAGAGCAAAGATAAATACTTAAAGAAGTGCATTATAGTGAATGCAAGAGTCACTTAGAGGATAAACATTCACCCATAGAGTCCTGTTGCAAAGGTATTCTTGGCTCGGATTGTAAAAAGAGTGTGAAGAATTTTTCTAAAAGGTGCAACGTCGAAAATTCAGTCCTCTATAGATATAGTCATGACAACTCCCATAGCCCATAGGCCTTGGCCTTTTGCCATATGGGGGATGGATTTAATTAGGCCACTACCATTCGCTAGCGGAGAAAGGAAGTTCATATTCATCATGATCGATTACTTAAGTGAATCAAGTTGCCAACATAACCACCTAGTTAGTACAAATATTCATTTGGAATGACATCATCTACAGGTATGAACGATTGATATTAATCAAAATAAATAATGGGTCATAATTAACCTATAGAAGATCAAGGAAATTCTACGAGTCACACAAAATCAAGCTAAAGTACACTTCAATACATCATCCTTAGAGCAATGGCCATGTTGAAGCGATGAATAAGAAAATACTGAACATGTTGATGAAAAAAGTGTGAGGTGTTAAAGAGAAGTTGGTTAGCATCCTACCCATTATAATTTGGACATTCAAGATGTCTCCAATCACAACAACTAGACACATGTCATTCACACTTTCCCATGAGACGGAGGTTGTATTACTAGTCGAGTATGAACTCCCTAGTCAAAGGGTTGTGACAACTATCGAATTGGGTAAGGAAATAGGTGAATTGGAGAATTTGAATGCCAAATCCATGAAAATCTCCATTGACCTACTAAAAGGCTGAGGATCAAAGCCTCATTGAGACAGGAAGAGATAAAGTGGCGAAGGACTAAATATTATAATCTCCATGTGTTATTATGATAATTAATTAATATTTAATTAAACTCTAATTTAATTATTTTTATATTTTAGTTTAATCTAGAGAGTCTAATTAATTTTCCTAAGATCTCTGATATTTATTAAAATGATTTAAACTATTGGGATTAATCTTTATAATTTTTGTATTTTTTAATTAATTATTTATTCAAAATAGTCAATTCACTACAAAAATAAATAACTCTTAAACTAGAAAACTATTTAACTTGAAATATTTATGATAGGTAATCAATAACATTGAGTTTAAAATTTTAAACTTAATTGGTCTAGTATTTTAAGTGTAATGAAAGAAATATAATTTTCACTAAAAATTAAATTACTCCAAAAATATACAGCAAATTTGAGGATTTTGGGTTCATTGGATTCCTCTTGAAAAGAGAAGTCCATAGAGCCCTTATTTGCATTTTTTGGTTAAGTGTTTTATTCTTTTTATGAGTTTTTAATGTTTTTGGGTTAGATCAAATTGAAGAAATAAAAAATGAGATCTAATCATGACTGACCGTCCATTCTATCGGATAAAATGGATGGCCCAGAGGTTGTCTTCCTCATGAGAGGCAGACCAAAGAGGGTTGGATGGGTGGGATCTACCCCAAAGATCACTGGATCTCACAATCTGCCATCGATCTTTGTTCGAAATCTCTTTTTTTTCATGTTGGGGAGGTTCAAGTTGAAAAATACAACAAAGATTTAAAGAAAAAAAAATCATAGAATCACATCACTTTTTAACAAACATAATAATTTATAGCTTACCTAAAGGGTTTTTTTTAATTACCTCACTCAAGCCAACATTAAGTAGATTTTTACATCAAACTGATCATTGACTTAAGTCAAGCTCCCATGATCCTCCCCTTTGCCTCCTTTTAGATCATCCTTGCTGCTCACCACCATCATATTTTTCTAGAATCTACTTGATTTGGTGATTTTGTGAGTGAAAGGTGGGGGATGGGTTGGTTTTACTTCTTGCAAGATGGAGAAGGTGTTAAATGCCAAAAAAAAAAAAAACTTCTTAGCCTCTTTTCTCTCCTTCTCTTTATATGGCAAAAAATCTCAATTGAAAGATTGATATGGAAGTATGGCTATTGATGGGCTGATAACTAGCATTCACTATGAGGAGTGGTTGACTGTCTAAAAATCACTCCAAGCCAAAAAGTGGAGTAATGGGAGGGGATTTGAGATGATTGAGAATTTCAGAACATTGCATCTTTTTCTTTCTTTTCCATCCCCACCCTTGACTTTTGATTCTCCTTCATATGAGTTGAGATCTTAGCTCATGTGTCGTGAGATTTGCTAAAGTTTAATGAGTTTAGTTTGGGTTTGGGTTGGCTTGAATCCATCGTAACCTAATTTGGCTTAAACGGGTTAGTTTGGGTTCAATTGGTTGGTTTGTTCAATTTGAGTTTACTGTTGTAGGCTTAAATCATATTTAATGAGTTGTTTAGAGTGATTAAGTTTGATTGATTGCACTTGATTTAGATTTATTTTGGGTATGACCCAAATTAGCCTAATTAAGTTAATTTGAGTTCACTTGGGTCTATTGGCTAGATTGACCAAATTGGACCCAAATGAGGGTTGAATTGCATTTAATTAAGTTTTTTAAGTAATTAATTTAATTTATTTTTATTTTGGCTTGTTATGTTTCATATAGGTCAATTTTGGTGAGGTTGACCAATTGACCAAATTAGCTAAATTGGGTGTAATTGAGAGTTGAGTCATGTTTAACCATCAACTTAAGAATGATTTTGTGCATTAGTTTGGTTTAATTTATGTTGAGTTGAGTTTTGGTTCAATTTTATTTTTAGGTCAAATTGGGCTACATTAGCCCAATTGAGCCCATTTGACCAGATTAGGGAGAAATTAGTTATGGAAGATGTTCAATCATGTAATTGGAATGACTATAAGGCTTTAGATTGATTTAATTTGATTTGGATAAGTTTAATTTGGTTTTAATTAAGTTTTTATTTAATTTGGGCTTTTGGGTCAAGTTGGATCAAATAGGCTAAATGGCTAAATTGGATCAGTTATGGATTAGGATATGATCAATCATCATTTTAGAGGTTATTGATAGCTATGACAGGATCCAATTTAGAATTGATTAGATTTTAACTCTATTTATGCTTTCATATCAAATTGGGTCAAATTAAGCCAAGTGAGTTAATTTGGTTAATTAGATTACAATTGAGTTTCAATTATGTTTGATTGAGTCTTTGAGGTGGTTTGAAGCAATTGATTCATTTTAATTTTATTTAATTTTTTAAGAACTTCGGTGATTTTGAGCTAAAATAGATCAATTGCATCACCATGCCAATTGTCTCAATCTAGGCTTAATTTAATTTATATTTTAGTTTAGATTTACCTAATTTAAGTTTTTATTAAATCTTATTTAATTTAGATTTGATTGGAGTTAACTTGTCCAATTGGGTCAGGTCAAGTCCTATGGGGTCCACTAGACTAACCTAAGTTTCACATTAATGTGTTAAATTTTAAATTTAGTATTGTTTTCATATTTTGATTTCAGTTTTGCTTTGATTTCTTATTTCTATTCCTGCTTTAGTTTGGGTTGTGCACCTAGTTACTAAATGTAATGTCCTAAGTGTCTAATTAGGAAGCCCTTAATCTAAGATTAAGGTGATTGTCAACCTCACTAAAAAAGAAGATTAACAGAACCTTAGTCCTAGATCAAATCCTAAGTCTAAAAAGAAAGTTGTCAAAAAAGTGTAAGATTAACACCCAGTGATGTCGATAACTATAAAAAACCAACACTCTATACGTGGCACCCATATATTCCCCCTAATATGTAATTAAATGTGTACTTAAAACACTTATGCCATAATGAGTATGATCAAAAGCTTTTTGTCGAGTAAATTACTTGAACAAATTTCTCAATTGCAACACGATTGAGTATACTTGGAGAACATATTTCATGCAGTATATTTAAGTCACAGAAAATTGAGAACAAGTACCTAGCTAACAAACATGAATAGGTACTCACCCTTATCATAATAAACAAGTTGCATCCAATAAGTATTTCTAATTCCACGTGATTGCACTATTAAAATAAGCTCATTCAATAAAAGAAAGGAAGTGTAAAAAAAATGAGACTTTTATTTCTTCAAAAATTTCATATACAAAATGTGAACATGTAAGTTTACAAATGATATCATATACATTCTCTGAGTCAGATGAAAAAAAAAAAAGAGAAAGAAGAGGAGGAGGAAAAAAAATAGATAGCTAATGCTTTTTTCATCATCGCCTTCATTAGAGTCTAATCGTGACAGAGTAAGTACATTATTGAAGTCTAGAAACTTGGCGTCTAACTAATCATTCATCACCATCTTGTCAATCACATAGTTGGAACCTTCCTTGAACTCCTATCATAATATATATTCATGTACTCATCAAAATCAAGAAAGCTGGTCAACTTAACCTTCTTTCGCTAAAACTCCTTAGTATGGTAAGATAGCTCCACCTCCAGCTCATTCTTCACTTCTTCTATGAAAGTCAACTCTAGAATGGCTCACTCCTTCTTCTCCTCCAAGCATAACACCTTCTCCTTCATCTTAGTGAGTTCCCCTTCAAAGACTTCAAGCTTTCCCTTTATAACCGTGACCTCTATCCTCTTTGTTGATAGCTCCTCCCTTTTCAATAAGTACTTGTTGCAGACCTCCTAGATCAATTACCATGCAAGGCTTAAGCAATCATGTCTACAAAAGGTAGCAATCTTTTAGGGAGGTCCATAAGAAGTGAGTCTAGCCCATCAAAGAAGATTCACATCCTTAGATTGAATGTCTTACTCATCAGATCGATAAGGTTGGGAGTAAAGTAGCTCACATTGTACTTCTACTCCATGCCAGTTCCACTATTCTTGTTTTGGTGATCACAGGCAGCAGAGCTCACTAATCTTTTTTTGGACTATTTGGGTAGTGAAGTCAGCCCTGCTTCGCTTCTTTGGCTTACTCTTGGAGGGTGGCCTCAGTAGAGGCCAACTTGTTGTCGACCCCTTACACTTGTTTAGGAAGCCAATCACCTTAGAATCAAGATGGAGGGGTGCTAGCTATTATCTTCTACAAATTAACAACAAAATAGGATTACATAACTAAACAATAAATCACAAATATGATATGAGAACTTCACCAAAGAGGAGCTCATGGGCTTTGCTAAATTGGAGATAGTGGTTGATGTCCAATCCCTTACATCACTTTCTCTCATATCTCCTTCACTTATAACTCATATATGAGGCTTTCACCTTGTCCTTAAGAAAGGGGTGGGAGTAGTCGATAGCCAGCCGAGCTTTTGACAATGCACAACTTTGGCCATGTCATCCTAAAGTTGTTCGATGGGCCGTGGATTTTTAGAAGAACCACTAAAATGTTGACGGTGTTTGATGATGAAAACATAGTAGAATAGTGGCATGTTACAAGCTAATCCCTCCTTTTTTTTTAGAAGATGAGGAAGGTGGTGTTGCTTGCCATTGAGTTTAGCAAGACTTGGGCAGGCACCACCCATAATAGTCAAGAATGTCCACCCACTCATAGAGAAGAAATAAGTGAAATCCAAACCAAAGTTGTCCAAGAGGATGCACAACTCATTAGGCTTGATGGCATTGAATCACATTTCCTCATCAACCACTCACACCAAGAAATTGGGATTGCTAAGGAAGTAAACTGTGAAACATGAATGAGGCAATTGATGGCTGAAGCTTAGGTAGCTCTCTTGCCTCAATTTACACCAACCTAACAACTATTTTCTTTAGAGCCATCATCACCATACCATGTCTTATTAGCACTTAAAAATATATATAGTGGGTGAGAAAGCAATAAAGTAGCTTGTGCAACATGAAGTTACTAACTCAGGGCAAAGGGTGAAAGACAATAAAGATTGAACCATTTATAATGAAAAGAAATTTTACATTAGTCATTAAATAAAAAGATTATTACAAAATCCTGTGGAAATCTAAGGTGCCACATGTATAGCCAAAGTAAGTGGCCAAAATACTGAAGACTCATCACATGCATGGTGAGTATTATAGAAACATAGGTGTCGACCACTTGGGCACAAACTCACCCTCAGAAGGCAAACATTTTGGGAAAAATGACCTTCTTAAGATAGTTCAAAAATAACATCCTTCTGCAATAGGGAAGAATGGCTTATGAACTCCGCATACTCATTGCAAGGCTTATTACTCACTAATAAGCACTCATCTCCATCAAAGAAAGTCCTTTACATATACTTGATTAGTTCTTTATGCTACTCATTTTTGAAACACTCCTTACCCCAAACATTATAAGGGTGGGGTGAGGGGGCCCTTTTAGAGCATTCAGTTGGTGGATTTTGGTTCTAATATTTTTGACTATCTTATTTTAGGAATGACCTTAGTTCTTTATTCTCTCTTTCTTTTTAGGACAAGAGAATTCCTCCCCCTTTTTTGTATTAAGACTACTTGAAAGATAACAAAATTAGATCTTTCCCCCATTCTTTCTATTACCTATTGCCATCTCTTCAACCTACTTCTTTGATATCTCCTGAGGTTTTACTTCAACCATAGATAGATTTCAATCCAACAATGCAGGTCATGACAAAAATAGTTATAATACTTGCTTGCATTTTAAAAGGATCACATGTAATTCAACACTCAAGAGACTGGTAACAAATGTGAGTGACCTTTTACAAATTTACTGGCCCCCTATATTAAATATGAAGTTGGCGCTTACGATAAAAATAAAAGACTTGCTTGACACCAACTAAGGAGCTAGATGGATGAGCTCATCGAGGTTGAAAAACTCAAAGAGTTCACTAAGAGACAAGGGAAGGAAGACACCAAGATGGATAAAGAACCCACCTCATCTTATGCAATTTATATTACGGGAATTGTTCCCTATTTTTGGAGGAGATGGAGAATTTATGAGGTGAGCTAGCCAAAAAAACTACAATTTAGAGAAGTCAACTTGACAACCACCATAGAGTTGAGTACTCCAATAGTCCTTGGAAGCTTCTCAGAGAAGGTATATCTTATAGCTAGCAACCCATACAATGACATTATCATCCTCATAAGACTCATCATAGATTATCAAATTAGGAGCATATTGATCAACATTGGGAGCTTGGTCAATATCAAATTCAAATTTATTTTTTTATAGATTGGGGTCAGTGATTCTAAACTCACCGCTGTAGGGAGACTACTATTTAGTTTTTTTGATGAGGGAAGGGATACATAGGGAGTTATCACTCTCTTTATGACCTAAAAAAATTTGAGAAATAATCCATGATTATGGCCAAATTTTTCGTGGTGGAGGCACTTGCACATGCATTTCTATCTTCAGCCAACCACTACCCAATACATTTAAAGCAATGGTGTCAAACTATCACATGAAAATCAAGCAGTCAAGTTCCTATTAGGTAGAGAAGAGATCTTTATCATGAGATACCTAAATGGATTTAAAGCCTGTTACTTATGATTAGTGGGCAACTCTAGTAGACCAAAAGAAGTACTATAGCTAGAGGTCTCACAATATAGAGTGGAGATCATCAAGGAAATCAAGGAAGGGACAATTATTCAAAATTTAGTGTGAGTCCTAAGGATCAACTCCACTTTTAGTACTGAGCACATGGAAGCCTTTGTTCAGGCTCTTTAGGAAGACATTGATTTGTTGGCTTGGACTACACTTGAGATGTCGGCATCTACATCAATGTTGCTTGCCACAAGTTTGGTGTTTGAAAGGGTGCTCAGCTTGTTATACAAAAAATGAGAAAGATTATCGCTCTACTAATCAAACCAATTAAAGAAGAAGTCATCAAGATACTAGAGGCCAACATCATTAGAGAAGTTCAATACCCATAGTGGATATCAAAAGTGGTGGTGGTGCAAAAGTCTAGCAAGAAACAGAGGATGTGCATGGATTTCATAAACTTAAACTTGACATTTCTAATGGAAGGGTACCTACTTTGAAGTTTGACGCACTCATCGACTCGATGGTCGGTTATTTAGTAATGAGTTTCCTAGATGTGTTTTTAATATACTACCAATTATAAACACACCCGGTCTACTCAAAGAAAATGATATTAATCACAAAAGAGGGTATCTAATGTTATAAAGTGATTCCCTTTAGACTAAAAGAACACAGTGTGACTTTCCAAAGGATAGTGGATTGAGTTTTCAAGGAATAGAAAGGCAGAAACATAGAGGGATATGCAGATAACTTGTTGATCAAAAGGTTGTTGCCCAAGCAACATGTTGACAAAATAAAAGAAACTTTTGCTATCTTGAAGAAATATAACATGCATATCAATCATCTAAAGTGCAAATTCAATAGAGGTTTCATGATCACCCCATAAGGCATAAAAGTCAACCCCAATAAAGTGAAGGCCATACTCAACATGTCATTACTAAGGATGATGAAGAAAGTTTAGTGACTCTCCAGGTGAGTCCTGAGGTTAAATCAATTCATTTTAAAGGCTGGAAAGCACTGCTCGCCATTCTTCAAAGAGCTTAGAGGTGTCGAAAGGTTTGAGTGGACCCTAGAATGCTAGAAGGCTTTTAGTGACTTAAAGAACTTTCTCACATCACTCCCATAATTATAAAGGCCAAAGAAAGGTGAGACCTTACTTGAAGTGGCACAAGGTGTTAATCAAATAATAAAATAGACCAACTTAAAAGAATGAAGAATTGAAGTGGCACAGAGTTCCAATAAAGTGACTAAATGGACTATATTCATGAGCTTGGCGAAAGAGTTTCAAAAGGGCTTAATGTTCGATGCATGAAAATTTTTATGGAGACTTTATTTATGTGTTTTATGAGTTGTAATTTGTATTAGATGATGTGTTCTATCATGTTTAAGTTATGTATGTGTGTTACGGTTGAAATCATGTACGTTTATGTGTTAATAAAAATAGGTGGATGTCTGGCACCTAGGCGTTGGTCTACTAGCACCATGGCACTGCATTTTGAGATATTTAATGTTTGGGGACAGAGAAGGCAACATATAGGTGCTCTATTTTTAGCTCCTAGGTGCTGCGTTCTTACAGGTTTAGTTTTAAGCAATTTTTAGAATTGGTTAAAATGTTATTTCAAAGGGATACACCCTTTGGTGACTAGTATCTTATATAAAAACATTTTATTTATGAAACTAAGTGGTTTTTTATGTTTAGTGAATATAATTGAGTGATTAAACTCATTAATTGGAGCTTGGTGGCTGCCCAAGAAAGGGAGTTTGGTGATTCACAGCCAAAAACTACTTTGGTGAGTGGTGCTATCGGTTTATTTGTTTTATTTCATATATCTTTCCTTCTAATATTTTATGATATTTGTTTTTAGGGATGTTGTTCTACTTTCAAAAAATTAATCCATAAATTTTCTTTTAAAATTCTATATTAATCCCATTTACAAGTATAAGTCTCACTATAAATTTTTTCATAACCTAGTCTGAGTGTGACATGCTTTTGGCTTACCAAATCTCCACAAAAAATGTCAAAATCTCTAGATCATTAAATCACATAATTACCTATATTATTCATATATTAATTTGTTAAGTCCTCTAAACATTTTAAGAGTTTAATTCACTTAAGCTTCAAAACATCTTGCTGCTAGAATTCATTTTTTGTGTGACCAATTTGGAGAACTATTTTAGGAAAATTATCAAAACTTTTCTAAAATTTAAGAAACTTTGTAGATTACAACTACATGCCTTCCACTATAATCTTCTGCTATTTATTTCAAGTAATTTGGATATCTTACAAGAGAGATCCAATTTAAGTAAGTTGGGATTTTATATTTAGGATTATTTTCTATTCGTTGCTTGACCAACTACTTTCACTTTAAAATTCTTATTTCCATTTAAAACTAAACAACACCACATATAGCTTTACCCTCCTAAGAATTTTATGAGAGGCCTAATCCACTAATTTGATCACTTTAGAGATCAAAACCTTGCATCCACATAATTACTACTATACTTATGAGTCGATGAAGACTTGGTTAGCTCAATTCTACTTAAAGAAGAGTGTGAGAGGCAATGATCAGTGTATTACATAAGAAAGTCATTGCAAGGTGCTAAGTTATATTATCCCATTATGGTAAAACTTGCACTCGCTCTTATTGTATTAGAATAATGGCTCTGACTATACTTTCATCAAATCTGTGTTGTCATCAACAACTTACTCAAATCCATACTCACCAAATCAGATCACTCAAGAAGATTACTAAAGTGGTTAGTGGATCTCAAAGAGATTGACATATCGTAATCGCCAAGGATGATGATTAAGTCACAAGCACTTGTAGATTTTCTCATCAATTTTAGCAACCCATGGGATGTCCAGGCTAGCTTAGAGCCTTTATGGCGCGTATATATTGATGCCTCTTCAAGTGAGCAATGCTTCGGGGAAGCATCATACCAAAATGTCCATATGGGATCACCATAGGCCAAGCTGTTAAATTCAATTTTTTGGTGACAACTAAATAGTTTGAGTATGTGGCATTACTTGTCGAACTAAGATTCACCAAAGGACTTGGCACTTTACATGTTACTATTTACTCATACTTGCAACTCATGGTGAGATAAATAACTAGGGATAATGAAGTTATATATGAGTCCCTACAAAGATATTTGCTCAAAGTAAAAGTAGAAATTATAATGCTAGAATATTTTAAGATTGAGCAAGTGCCCAAGGAGCAAAACTAACTTATTGACTTATTATATAGAACGAGCTGGGGGAGCAGTCCATCATTCAACTTTCCCATCTTAGCATGGAGGTGGAAGATTTCGTTCAAATAGAAAGTGAATACTTACACTACTAGGTTGACTGCATAAAGAAATTTCAATAAACTAGGGGAGCTCGGGGAGGAGATCAAAGGCCCAAAGAGATACAAAATTGAAGCCATAGAGTACTTTATATATAATCATATATGATTTATTTAGAGATCGACAACCTCGCTTAATATAAGGTTTGTGCAAGAAATAGAGCAAAGATAAATACTTAAAGAAGTGCATTCTAGTGAATGCGTGAGTCACTTAGAGGATAAACATTCACCCATAGAGTCCTACTGCAACGGTATTTTTGGCTTGCATTGTAAAAAGGATTTGAAGAATTTGCTAAAAGGTGCCAACGGTATCAAAAATTCAGTCCTCAATAGCTATAGTCATCACAACTCCCATAGCCCATCTCTAGGCATTGGCCTTTTGCCATATGGGGGATGGATTTAATTATGCCACAACCATTCGCTAGCAGAGAAAGGAAATTCATATTCATTGTGATCGATTACTTAAGTAAGTGAATCAAGGTGAAGCCACTTGCAAACATAACTACCCAGTTAGTACAAAACTTCATTTGGAATGACATCATTTGCAGATATGAACGATCGATATTGATCAAAATAAATAATGGGTCATAATTCACCTATAGAAGATCAAGGAAATTCTACGAGTCACACTAAATCAAGCTAAAGTACACTTTAATGGATCATCCTCAGAGCACTGGCCATGTTGAAGCGATGAATAAGAAAATCCTGAACATGTTGATGAAAAAAGTGTGAGGTGTTAAAGAGAAGTTGGTTAGCATCCCACCCATTATAATTTGGAAATTCAAGATGTCTCCGATCACATCAACTAGACACATGTCGTTCACACTTTCCCATGAGACGGAGGTTGTATTACTAGTTGTGTATGAACTCCCTCGTCAAAGGGTTGTGACAACTATCGAATTGGGTAAGGAAATAGGTGAATTGGAGAAGTTGAATGCCAAATCCATGAAAATCTCCATTGACCTACTGAAAGGTGAGGATCAAAGCCTCATTGAGAAAGAGCTAAAGAGGCTAATGACTAAATATTATAATCTCCATGTGTAATTATGATAATTAATTAATATTTAATTAAACTCTGATTTAATTATTTTTATATTTTAGTTTAATCTAGAGAGTCTAATTAATTTTCCTAAGATCTCTGATATTTATTAAAGTGATTTAAACTATTTGGATTAATCTTTAAAATTTTAGTAATTTTTAATTAATTATTTATTCAAAATAGTCAATTCATTATAAAAATTAATAACTCTTAAACTACAAAACTATTTAACTTGAAATATTTATGATAGGTAAGTAATAACATCAAGTTTGAAATTTTAAACTTAATTGGTCTAGTATTTTAAGAGTAATAAAAGAAATATAATTTTCACTAAAAATTAAATTACTCCAAAATACACATTCAAATTTGAGGATTTTGGATTCATTGGATTCCTCTTGAAAAGGGAAATCCATTGAGCCCTTATTTGTATTTTTTGGTTAAGTGTTTTATTATTTTTATGAGTTTTTTAATGTTTTTGGGTTAGATCAAATTGAAGAAATAAAAAATGAGATCTAATCATGACCGTCTATTCTATCAGATAAAATGGATGGCCCAGAGGTTGTCTTCCTCATGAGAGGTAGACCAAAGAGGGTTGGATGGGTGGGCTCTGCCCCAAATTTCGCTAGATCTCACAATCTTCCAACGATCTTTGTTCGAAATCTATTTTTTTTTATTTTTGCGTTGGGGAGGTTCAAGTTGAAAAATACAACAAAGATCTACAGAAAAAAAAAATCCAAGTATCACATATCTTTTTAACAAACTTAATAATTTATAGCTTACCTAAAGGGTTTTCTTTTAATTACCTCACTCAAGCCCACATTAAGTAGATTTTCTACGTCAAACTCGATCATTGACTTAACTCAAAGCTCCCACATGATCCTTCCCCTTTGCCTGCTTTTAGATCATCCTTGCTGCTCACCACCATCATATTTTTCTAGAATCTACTTAATTTGGTATTTTTGTGAGTGAAATGGTGGGGGATGAGTTGGTTTTACTTCTTACGAGATGGAGAAGGTGTTGAATGCCAAAAAAAAAAAGCTTCTGAGCCTCTTTTCTCTCCTTTTCTTTATATGGGAAAAAATCTCAATGAAAAGATTGATATGGAGGTATGGCTATTGATGGGATGATAGCTAGCATTCACTATGAGGAGTGGTTGACTATCTAAAAATAACTCAAATCCAAAAAGTGGAGTAATGGGAGGGGAGGTGAGATGATTGAGAATTTCAAAACTTTGCATCTTTTTCTTTCTTTTCCATCCCCACCCGTGGCTTTTGATTCTCCTTCATATGAGTTGAGATCTCAGCTTATGTGTGGTGAGATTTGCTAAAGTTTACTGAGTTTAGTTTGGGTTTGGGTTGGCTTGAATCCATCTTGACCTAATTTGGCTTAAACAGGTTAGTTTGGGTTCAATTGGTTGGTTTATTCAATTTGAGTTTACAATAGGCTTAAATCATATTTAATGAGTTGTTTAGAGTGATGAAGTTTGATTGATTGCACTTGATTTAGATTTATTTTGGGTATGACCCAAATTAGCCTAATTAAGTTAATTTGAGTTCACTTGGGTCTATGGGCTAGATTGACCAAATTGGACCCAAATGAGGATTGAATTGCATTTAACTAAGTTTTTAAAGTAATTAAATTAATTTATTTTTATTTTGGCTTGTTATGTTTAATATAGGTCAATTTTGGTGAGGTTGTCCGATTGACCAAATTAGCTAAATTGGGTGTAATTGAGAGTTGAGTCATGTTTAACCATCAACTTAAGAATGATTTTGTGCATTAGTTTGGTTTAATTTATGTTGAGTTGAGTTTTGGTTCAATTTTATTTTTAGGTCAAATTGGGCTACATTAGCTTAGTTGAGCCCATTTGACCAGATTAGAGGGAAATTAGTTATGGAAGATGCTCAATCATGTAATTGGAATGACTATAAGGCTTTAGATTGATTTAACTTGATTTAGATATGTTTAATTTGGTTCTAATTAAGTTTTTATTTAATTTGGGCTTTTGGGTCAAATTGGATCAAATAGGCCAATTGGATAAATTGGATCAGTTAAGGATTAAGATATGATCAGTCAAAATTTTAGAGGTTATTGATAGCTCTGATAAGATTCAATTTAGAATTGATTAGATTTTAACTCAATTTAGGCTTTTATATCAAATTGGGTCAAATTAGGCTAAGTGAGTCAATTAGGTTAATTAGATTACAATTGAGTTTCAATTATGTTTGATTGAGTCTTTGAGGTGGTTTGAAGCAACTGATTCATTTTAATTTTATTTGATTTTTTTAAGAACTTCGGTGATTTTGAGCTAAAATAGATCAATTGCATCAACCATGCCAATTGTCTCAATCTAGGCTTAATTGAATTTATATTTTAATTTAGATTTACCTTATTTAAGTTTTTATTAAATCTTATTGAATTTGGATTTGATTGGACTTACCTTATCCAATTGGGTCAAGTCAAGTCCTATGGGGTCCACTAGACTAACTTAGATTTCACCTTAATGTGTTAAATATTAAATTTTATATTGTTTTCATATTGTGATTTCAATTTTACTTTGATTTCTTATTTCTATCCCTACTTTAGTTTGGGTTGTGCACCTAGTTACTAAATGTAATTTCCTAAGTGTCTAATTAGGAAGCTAATCAAAAATTAAGGTGATTGTCAACCTCACTGAAAAATGAGATTAATAGAACCTTAGTCCTAAATCAAATCCTAAGTCTAAAAAGAAAGTTGTCAACAAAGTGTAAGATTAACACCCAGTGATGTCGATAACTATAAAAAACCAACACTCTATACTTGGCACCCATATATTCCCCCTAATAAGTAATTAAATGTGTACTCAAAACACTTATGCCATAATGAGTATGATCAAAATCATTTTGTCGAGTAAATTACTTGAACAAATTTCTCAATTGCAACACGATTGAGTATACTCGGAGAACTTATTTCTTGAAGTATATTTAAGCCACAGACAATGAGAACAAGTACCTAGCTAAAAACATGAATAGGTACTCACCCTTTTCATAATAAACAAGTTGCATCCAATAAGTATTTGTCATTCCAAATGATTGCACTAATAAATAAGCTCATTCAGTAAAAGAAAGGAAGTGTAAAAAAAGGAGTCTTCTATTTCTTCAAAAATTTCATACACAAAATGTGAACATGTAAGTATACAAATGATATCATATACATTCTCTGAGTCAGGAGAAAAAAAAAAGAGAAAGAAGAGGTGGAGAAAAAATAGATAGCAATGCTTTTTTCATCATCGCCTTCATTAGAGTCAAACCCTGATAGAGTAAGTACATTGTTGAAGTCTAGAAACTTGGCATCTAACTAATCATTCTTCACCAGCTTCGCTATCACATAGTTAGAACCTTCCTTGAACTCCTATCGTAATATATATTCATGTACTCATCAAAATCAAGAAAGCTGGTCAACTTAACCTCTTTCACTAAAACTCCTTACTATGGTAAGATAGCTCCACCTCCAGCTCCTTCTTCACTTCTTCTAGGAAAGTCAGCTATAGAATGTCTCACTCCTTCTTCTCGTCCAAGCATAATAGCTTCGCCTTAATCTTAGTGAGTTCAGCTTTAAAGACTTCAAGCTTGCCCTTTATAACCACGACGTCTATCCTCTTTGCTGATAGCTCCTCCCTTTTCAATAAGTACTTGTTGCAGACCTCCTAGATCAATTACCATGCAATGCTTAAAAAAATCATGTCCTCAAAAGGTAGCTTTCTAATGGGGAGGTCCATAAGAAGTGAGTCTAGCCCATCAAAGAAGATTCACATCCCTAGATCGAATGTCTTACTCATCAGATCGATAAGGTTGGGAGTAAAGTTGCTCACATTGAAGTTCAACTCCATACCAGTCCTACTATTCTTGTTTTGGTGATCGCTGGCAGCATAGCTCACTACTCTTTTTTTGGACTATTTGGGTAGTGAAGTCAGCCCCGCTTTGCTTCTTTGGCTGACTCTTGAAGGGTGGCCTCAGTAGAGGCCAACTTGTTGTTGACCCCTCCACACTAGTCTAGGAAGCCAATCACCATAGAATCATGATGGAGGGGCACTAGCCATTATCTTCTACAAATTAACAACAAAATAGGATTACATAACTAAACAATAAATTGCAAATATGATATGAAAACTTCACCGAAGAGGAACTCATGGGCTTTGCTAAAATGGAGATAGTGGCTGATGTCCAATCCCTTACATCACTTTCTCGCATATCTCCTTCACTTATGACTCATATATGAGGCTTTCACCATGTCCTTAAGAAAGGGGTGGGAGTAGTCGATAGCCAGCAGAGCTTTTGACAATGCACAACTTTGGCCATGTCATCCTAAAGTTGTTCGATGGGCCGTAGATTTTTAGAAGAACCACTAAAATGTGGATGGTGTTTGATGATGAAAACATAGTAGAATAGTGGCATGTTACAAGCTAATCCCTCTTTTATTTTTAAGAAGATGAGGAAGGTGGTGTTGCTTGTCATTGAGTTTAGCAGGACTTGGGTTGGCACCACCCATAATAGTCAAGAATGTTCCCCCTCTCATAGAGAAGTAAGAAGTGAAATCCAAATCAAAGTGGTCCAAGGGGATGCACAACTCATTAGGCTTGATGGTATTGAATCACATTTCCTCATCAACCACTCACAGCAAGAAATTTGGATTGCCAAGGAAGTAAACTATGAAACATGAATGAGGCAATTGATGGCTGAAGCTTAGGCAGCTCTCTTGCCTCAATTTACACAAACCTAACAACAATTTTCTTTAGAGCCATCATCACCATACCATGTCTTATTAGCACTTAGATATATATATATATATATAGTGGGTGAAAAAGCAATGAAGTAGCTTATGCAACATGAAGTTACTCACTCAGGGAAAAGGGCAAAAGACAATAAAGATTGAACCATTTATAATGAAAAGAAATTTTACATTAGTCATTAAATGAGTAGATTATTACAACATCCCGTGGAAATCTAAGGTGGCACATGTATACCCAACGTAAGTGGCCAAAATACTAAAGACTCATCACATGCATGGTGAGTATTATAGAAACATGGGTGTCGACCACTTGGGCATAAACTCACCCTTAGAAGGTGAACATTTTGGGAAAAATGACCTTCTTAAGGTAGTTCAAAAATTGCATCCTTCTACAATAGGGAAGAATGTCCACTTATGAAATCAAGACTCCGCATACTTGTAGTAAGGCTTATCACTCACTAATAAGCACTCATCTCTATCAAGGAAAGTCCTTTACATATACTGGATCAGTTCTTTCTTCTACTCATTTTTATAACACTCCTTACCCCAAACATTATAAGCATGGGGTGAGGGGGCCCTTTTAGAGCATTCAGTTGGTGGATTTTGGTTCTAATCTTTTTGAATAGCTTATTTTAGGAAATACCTTAGTTCTTTATTCTCTCTTTCTCTTTGAGATAGGACAATCCCTCCCCCTTTTTTGTATTAAGACTACTTGAAAGATAACAAAATTAGATCTTTCCCCCATTTTTTCTATTACCTATTGCCATCTCTTCAACCCTACTTCTTAGATATCTCCTGAGGTTCCACTTCAGCCATAGATAGATTTCAATCCAACAATGCAGGTCATGACAAAAATAGTTATAATACTTGCTTGCCTTTTAAAAGGATCACAAGTAATTCAACACTCAAGAGACAAGTAACAAATGTGAGTGACCTTCCACAAATTTACTTTATTATTATAATAAATAAAATTTCAAATGCACTCACTGGCCCCTATATTAAATATGAAATTGGCGCATATGATAAAAATAAAAGACTTGCTTGACTCAACATAGTGTTGAAGCAAGGTAAACTCAACCTTTATAGTCACCAACCTCTATTGAGACTTAACCTCTACTGCATGCCTTTATTGTAGCTTAGCCTCCAACCTCATCCATAGCTTGATTGACTCCTGCCTCAATGAGGCCACACCTTCCTCTAGGGAGCCCACCCTTTTTTGCAAGGCAACAATCTAGGTAGAGTATAAAAGCAATAATGACTCCACTTCAACTTGTCATTCCTTAGGGTAGGGAGACCCACTCTTCTTAGGCTTACCATTGTCAAGATGAGTTGGTGAGGGGAGATGCACCAAAATACTTTAAATATATATCAAGGTGAACCTAGTCTCCTTGGTGGTCGATAGAGTAGGAGTAGTGGCATCCCCCTTTAGGGTCAGATGGTCCACCCTCAAGGGAAGACTTGAGTCTATTAAGGCTCGAAACAGCCAGAATTACCAATATATGATGAGAAAAAAATTAGTTATTTTTTCAAGATTAGTGTAAGCAATCTACTAAGTGTATAATCTCTAAAAAAATAGGCTGCTACTATAACATGCCAACTTTCTCTTCACTTAAATGATTCACCTAACAACTCGCTTATGGTCAATGAGCTATTTTTTCAAGATTACCTAGGGAATCTAGAGAGATGACTTCAAGAGGGGAAGACCTTTTACATGGAGTAAGGTTCTTGCTAGCCTGCTTACCATGACTCACCTTCACTAGATGAAGGAAACATCATCCTCCTCCTCCACTTCCAAAGTAGCATGCGGACCTCCTAAAGCCAATGCAAAAGATAGCTCAACTTTGGCAACAAAGCTTTGTCTGACCAAACGGGGAGGAGAAACACAAGCTTTTGCCTATGAGTCCTCGCTACCATCCTTTGTTGGGGTAGCAACATTGGTTTGAGTGGGGGTTATTGAAGTGCTTGTTTTAGCGAGGGAAATAGTCAAAAACTTCATCAACATCTAGGCCTTCTTCGCTTTTCAAAGATGAACCTAGAGCTCAGATGTTCAATATCGCCATGGGACCTCTTGGAATCCATTAGTAAGAGAACAATCTTTCTATCAGTAAGAATAGGCTTGACAAAGGGTAAGCAATATCAACTCTATAGCAAAGCGGGGAGAAGAAATTTGAACCCCAAGCTGAAGCCTTTTTAATAGCCTTAGAGTGAAGAAATGCTAACAAAGGGGACAAAGTTAAAGGTGGCGTACATTTATGATAAGAAAGCTACTTTACTATCATAATTTTACATAGAATTTATGATTAATTATCTTTTCATTTATTTTTGTCTTTTTTATGAGTTACTCCTATAAAGAGTAGAAGAGTCAAAGAGCTATGTGCAACCCATATGCACCTCATGAGCCAGGAGACTATCTAGATCAAGAAAACTTAGGCACAATAACTCACATCAGGGATAAAGACTCCTCCCATGTCAAGCGAGCACATAAAAAATAAAATTTTAATTGATTGATCATTGTACATCAACTGATCGTAAGATCCATTACTCACTTATATATGGGCACATTAATCAATTATTCATTCATTTATATTCATAAATATAAATGAAACCCACATTCCAATGACCAAAAATAAATCAAACTAAATCAATTTCCTTCTAAGCCCTTTTTGACCTACCTCCATGTGCTTAGTCAAATCTGCTTTCAAATCACCCAAACTCAAGTGTATTTCTGGAATTTAAATCTCTCTTTTGATTGAATTATTTTATCATAATAATTTAAAGCTTTATCTAAATTCTTATACAAAAATACATAAAAAATGAAATAAAACAGGTACGTGTCATTGTTAACCAGAGAGGTGAGGTAACCAAATGACCTCCTTGGGACTAGCTAAAGCCTCATGCTCCCGGGATGTCCAAAGTATATACCTATTACATTCAAGCACATGTAAATTTTCATACATGAACATAAGAAGGAGACCTCCAAGTCAAATGATTAATTAATCCAACAACTTAATCATTCATGAATGCATGGATTTTTGATAAAAGATAATGGGTTCTAATTCCATAATTAAATACACACACATATGTATAAGAGACATAAGCTAGTACATGTCATTGGTAACCAGGAAAGTGAGGTAATCAAATGACCTCATTGGGGCTAACTAAAGTCTCGTATTCCTGGGATGTCTAGACCAAATATTTGCTTTTCTTAAATACATATGGATGTATACATAAATAATGGAAAGAAAACCATGCAAAAGTTATATTTTTAGTTGATTGAAACATTTATGCATGTGGGGTGAAATCTTATCCAAATTCTAATATTAAAATAAATAAGAATGAAATAAAATGGAGTACATGCCGTTGTTAAACCAGGGAAGCAAGTGACCTCCTTGGGG
Source organism: Cymbidium sinense (assembly GCA_021442155.1). Lineage (NCBI taxonomy): Eukaryota > Viridiplantae > Streptophyta > Magnoliopsida > Asparagales > Orchidaceae > Cymbidium > Cymbidium sinense. Next base: position 124,274,615 of record CM038222.1, on the reverse strand, counting down.
CTAACTAAAGCCTCGTAGTCCCGAGTTGTTTATGCTATATGCCCATTAACATTCTTACTTATATAAATCAACACATAATATAAGAAAAGAAACTTCACTTTATACACTTAAGCTATAATCACATACATCTCCTATGTATTTATAACTAGCATTCATAACATATATATAATTTTTCATTTATAAATTTTGAAAATTAGATTTAGCTTTAATAGTGATAATAGCCACACATATATTAATTTAAAGCCAACACACACAAGCTTGACATAAAGGAAATCATTTAATTTAATTAATTTTGGAAAAGATGACTGCATGAATCAAGTGACATACAACATTTAACAACATGATTGGAAAAAAAAAAGGATAGAAGCACATGATTTCATTCAATCGAACTAATTCCTATGGACAATGATACCAAATAAATTTATTTAAAATAAACCAAAGTTCCTTAATTTCTTTTTTAATTTTATATTTGATTTAATTTAGGAAATTTGAGAAATGTTTGCTAATCCTAATCTCATTCCCCATGTGTGAGTTAATTTGATTTAATAAAAAGCAATTTGGTTGATTTCATGGATTAATTTGGTTAAGGTGTGAGTTAAATCAATTACTTAAACTGTTACCTATGTTATCTTAAGATAATTAATTAAATGATTATGAGCTAATGTAAAATGTAAATGAATTGAAAAGTAAATAGCAATGCTCCTATAAAATGAAAGGGGCCTAATGCAATTATCTCACAATCATTAATTAATTAAGCTTAAGATACTCACCTAATTATTTTTAGGATTTTCCCACACAAGTGAGCTAACCATAATTTCATTAATCACTCTTTAAGTTATTAAACACCTAAAGCTCTACCCAAGAATCCACTAATTAAGATTCAATATGATTACATTTTTAACTTGATTAATTAAGTAATTGATAAATTGATTAAGCTTTGATTAATTTAATTAATTAAAATGAACTTAGGGAAATATAGTTGGAAAGAGTACCTATTCTTATCTCCTGAGTTCACCCACTGTTAAGGAAAACTTAACCATTTAATTAGTTAATCCATTACTGTTCACATGATTAATTAAATATTAATTAAATTAAGAGAGTAATTAGAGACTAATTAATCAATTCTCTTAATTTGACAATCAATAAATCTCAAGAAAATTAGAGGAGGCAGAGGTCATTCTCTTAAACAATCTTAAAATTTTGGGATCAATCACTTGAATGATTAGAGAGTAATTAAGCTAATTATTTTTTTAATTAAACCCAAATTAAGCTCTATTTATTATTCAAAATTAATTGAAAATATTTTTATTAAATTCTCCTCCGAAATAAATTTAAAATGAGCTATTATTTGTATTTTTTAGAATTTTTGACAATTAGTTATAAATTATGGAAGTTTTAGCTTTAAAAACATATTATTTAACATTAATTAAACCTAATCCCATTGGCGCAACGTGGCGTGCTAACGCAACGTGCATTCCAAGTGGCACCGTGGGATTTGTTGTTTAAGTTATCACATCCACACATTAAGTCATCCAGCGACGGACAAGATATTGATCTCCGCCATTTGATCTCGGATCAGATGACATTGATCAAACCCGCAGCGTAAGGGAAAGAAATAAGGGAGATCTAACATGATTTGATCAAAACCGTCCGTTCCAATCACGTGGAGCGGACAACCCGTGATCCTCATTTCCACGCTTTAGCTAAGACCGATGGCTCGCAGGCTTGAAGAAGCTTCGACTAGTTGGGATGAAGTCATGTTGAGCAGCAATTGAGTTTGTTCCAAGTGGATAGCTTGGAAGGCTAAGGATCTAGCTTTGGAACTTTGGTCTTGATTGAAGTCCCTCCTCTGACTGCTTTAGAGCTTGGGAAATGGCTTGGATGGGCTCGACGATGTGCGTGGAGGGTGTGTGTAAGAGAAATTAGATTGAGATGGAGTACTGGCGAAGTTAGGATCAAAACTAGCCTCCCCTATTTCAGTTATGCACGGGAAGAGGGAATGTCGAAGGTGGGAAGCTTGGGATTGCAAGGAGGCTCGATATCATGTTAGGAAGCTCTCACAAATCGAAGTTGTGTGTTTCTTGTTCAAATTGAGGAGGTATACCCCTCAGTTTACTGAGGTAGATGGATTGAATTATTTGGAATTGGGTTAGGATTTGGATTTGATAAATGATTGAGAGATTGAACTGATCTTTGAGAAAATCAATTGAATTGGATTTGTTTAAGGCTAAGTCCATAAGATGAAATCAAAGGACTTATAAAGGATTTTGAATTCAATCATAAGGTTCATGAAGAATTTTGAGCTTGGATTTTACCATGAGATTGATTATGAGTCTTGGAAATTTGGTTTGGATTTGGTATGAACTTCAGGTTTGGTTTGAGAAGGAAAGCATGGATTGGGTTTGGGCTATAGGGTAGGCAAGTCTTCCAAAGTCCCTAAGGCATAACCTATTCCTATGGCTAACCCTTCTAATCCTCTAGGCTTAGGTTAAGTGTTCACCTAATCACTAGAAGTGTCTTAAGAATAAAGAGCTCTTAGTGTCTATAAGAGTCCTAGATTTATGATGAGAAAGTTGAGAACTCACTCCAAAAGTGAGGTCAACATTGCCATATAAACTATTTTTTTGTAAAAGCTTGCTACTTACCATTAGAATTAAAATGCAAAAGTTATTGAGCAATTAATAAATTAAACTTTAATTTATAGGAAGTAAGAGAGAAAAAGCTTACTATTTACAATGACACTACCCTGTTTTGCTACTTAAAATAAAATAAATGCTAGAATACTTAAGGCATAGAAGGAGCTACAAATAGAAATGGGTAGGTTGGGATAAGCAAATGTCGAGAGACAAAAAGAGGGGAACTTTCATTTTATAGCTTATTCATTTTGAGGAGCAAAGGCATGTGAAGATAAATAATTGTTATTTTTCTTGTATTCTTTTAATAATGATGAAAATGTCAGAAAGAAAGGTGAAGAGAGGAGTGAATGACATTAAAATGTTTGTGAGAAAAGCTTCATCTAATAGGTACTATAATGCCATGGTTATGAAGACATTGATGCTTGACATGGATTTTACAACCTAGGAGGCATAAAAGAGTGAATCATCATCTAGAGAAATTGGGAATACTTTATAGAATCGCTATTTCTTATAATAATTACTATAATTTGGGAGCTTTTCACTAATGCAAAGGAACACTAGAATTATGAGATATTTTTTAGATATAAGCGGGTACCTTTTGATTGAACTTATATAAACCATGCTTACCATTTGAAGGATATTAGGAATGATGAGTATGTAGCCTTTATAAGTAGGCTTGTTGATTATGATGAAATTCATAAATTTTTAATAAAGCCAGAGTTAGGAGCATAATGGAAGAAGATGGATGATAAAATCATTATGCTTACCTCAAGCAGTATAAAATTTGATGCTAAAGCTTGACATTATTTTATTTTGATTAAATTGTTGCCTACAACAAATACAAAAGAGATAACAAGAGATCGAGCAGTGCTTACCTATGCAATTTAAAAATGTTTTACAATTGATACAAAAAGGTTATTAAGGGGTTGATTTTAGATATTATTAAAGGAGGGACTACATCAAGGTTAGGCCGTCCTTCTCTAATTTATCAATTATGCGTGGGAGCTGGAGTTATAGAAGATATATTTGAAGAAGTGCTACATCCAAAGTTTACCATTACAAAGTAGAAGATTGCTTCTTACACTTCTTTACTACAAAAATTTGGAGAGTGTTCTTCACAACCTTAGATTCCAATGACTCCTAGATCAAAACCATGTATGACGCTTCTTAAGAAAGTAATAGATTTGTAAGAAAAAGTAACAATAATCCATCAATCATTATATAAGCAAAAATGGTTGCAACAAGAGATGGATATTTACATGAATTATTATGTGGATTGGACAAATCACTAGGTTAACTACTTAGCTAATTTTAACTCTATTTTGTCATGATATTTACAAAGTATTCTACAAATGTTATCAGTTTTTTTATCCACCAAAAATCCCACTTTATGGACTATATTCTCAACCTATGTAACAAATGGAGGAAGATTCAGATGAAGAAATACTTCAATGAGCCAAAAAAGTTTATCTTAATGTACTTTTTTATTTTATTTTATGTAAGGATAGTAGAACATCCCTCTTAAGTTTGAGAGAAGGATGTGGCCATTGTCTAGGATTCCTATTAAGTAGTGTTGTTATATGTGTTACTTTATGTGTTGGTAAGAGGATGAACTGTCAAGGAATTGATTTTTCAAGTGCCATGGAGCTTGTTATCTAATTTTTAAAAATCATTAGAGAAGTTGTTGTAGTGGTTGCTTGGGAAGCCTTAAATGGAATGAACTTAGGAGAAGAAAAATTGTAGAAATTCTTTGGAGCACCTCAACACTCAATTTTGTATCATCATGGAGAAGAAAAAAATGTTGTTATAAGTTTCGCTTCTTTAATCATAGAATGTTTAATATTTTAGAGTGAAGTTGCTAAGAAAATATTTATTTTAAAAGAATCAAAAATTATTTTTTTATTTTAATTACTTGTGTTAAATTAAATATTTATAAAATGTCATGTTAAGAGTAATCATGCATATTTTATTAGCATATAAAAAAAGATGAATAAATAGTAATGCTAAATGCATAATTTGAGAGTAGATTTCTATCCAATTAATATTCTTATAACTCACTAACACATAACTGATTGTATTGAAATCAACTTATTTAAATGATTAAAATTTAATGTAGTTTTTTTTTTCATCAGTTTATAATTTTAGTATTAATCTTTAGTGAGTGTATCACCTCTAGCTTAATTTAAAATAATATGTATACAAATTTTCTAGGATGTAAAATCATAAATATTTGAAGATTGAAAGAAGTGAACAAACATCTAAAAAAATGCCTAACACTATTGTCCAAACAAATTTAAAGAAAAAAAAAAGGAAAAGGAGGAAAGAAAAATGGTAAAAAGTGAGGAAACATATTATATTAACAATTGTTATGTACTTGAATCGAACTTCTTTTTTATTTATACTAAAATAATTACTTCCTAATAATATTAAGTATTAATCATACTTTAACTAAGGTGATACATTTATCAAAGGTTTGATATTGCTTTTGTTAGTTGAGTGAAAATGAAAAGAATTTTAATTAACCAAAAAAACTAATTCTTGTAGTTTACTACTTATGCACCTAACAGATAAAATACCATTTTGGGAGGAAATCAAATTCAAAATTGATTTTATTGATTACTTTATGCATTGTTTTTATATGCTAATGAATAATGCACAAAATAATTTCATAAATAATATAATCTAAACCACAATATTTTAATAAAGTTGGTGAATGCTTCTAAATTAATTTTGTTCATTATTTACTTGAGTAAAAGTAAAGGTTTAAGTTTAGGAGTATTTGAATAAAGACTTTTAATCATATAATTAACATAGTTGTTTAATTGATTCTTAAGTAATAAATAAATAAATTCTTGTTGAATTTATGATATTTATATATACAAGTGAAGATGGTAATAACAAAATAACAAATGGACACAAGGATGATTCAATATTGAAGATAATAAAGTTATAAGAAAAACATGAGCAAAAGCTTATTTTGACCGCAACAAGATGTTGCACAATTCATCGTTTGGCATTATAAGATAGAAAAGAAAGCACTATATCACTGGTCTTGAACAAACATACCTCAAATTCATAGAACCTGTAGGAGGGCTAAGGCGTTGCTCTTCGTGCTAAGTGGCTTTGAGATGAAACTATACAACCAAAAGCAAATTTTCACTAGAAATTAAAGGGGTTTTGTGAAATTTTTGGGAAGTTATACTAGGACTTTTATGAGTAATAAATCAAGACACTTTTAGAAGAATAAAAGAGGGATTCTTTGTTGATGGCAATAACATTCATCAATTTTTATTATAATGACAGATGTTGGCTTTAATGATGACAATAAGCAATGATGTTGGTGAAACATTAATTCATATTGATGTTTATTAACGGTGAGAAATGATGTGTTGTGGATATTTGTGTAGTTTGATGTTGAGTAATAATATTGGGCAATAATGAATGACATATAAGAGTGCCAATAACAATTTATGATAAATGACATTAGACATCAATAATTGACATATGGAGGGCTTAAGCAACTATATTTGATAGTTATCATTAGTTGACATCAAAGACAGTAGGCTTTGCATATAGTGCTAGTAGGTAGAATCTTGAAACTACGAAACTAAGGAGATTAATTATTTTCTCTTGTTTTTTATTTTCACCTCATTGATGTTCTATAATCTTGGTTTTGTTTGTTCATAAGTTCACAAGTTCACATTTTATTCTTGGTTCTATTGATTTTTTTTAGTTGAAAATGATAATTGACAATAAACTAAATAACTTTATAAAAAATACTAATAACCAAATGATTAGTTCCATTCAAAATAGTAAAATAATTCGATTCAACTTGCTTTGACAATTTTGTCCAAATAATGTACATCTTTAATATTGCCAAAAAATTAAAATATTGCACATTAAAAATTTTTTTTATTCATGAGATTCTTTTTTCATTACTAACAATTTGATATTAATAAAGAATATATTTAAAAATAATTAATACTACTCCACATATATATTATATCATGTATAATATTGTAAAGTCGAAGATATAAAAATTAAAAAGATTACATTATCAAAGATGGGATCTGCCCAACTATCAAAAGAATGAGAAGAACGCACAATTTTTTTTTTTTTTTTTTATGAGTGGTTAATCAACTATTTTTTATTTTAATCAGATAATCATAATTATAAGAAAATTATTAAGCCAAAGATTAAATTTTGCATAATACAATCTATTAAATTTTATTTATTTATATAATTAAATAAAATTTAAAAACTTATCATAAAAATAATCAAATTTACATAATAACTCATTTATTTGTATTCATAAACATAGCCATTTATTACTTAACAAATAGGACTATAAAAATTTTAATAAAATACTCGCTTAATAATGCTTTAATTTTTAATTTGCTGTTTTATTTTAAATTGTTATATAAAAAATTTAAAACTTTATATTATTAAAGTTATGTATATTATTAGATATATATGTATATTATGCAATTAGCTTGTATTATTAAATAGTTTAATTATATATATATATATATATATATATATATATATAATTAATGTATAATAATTTCATTTTGATTGGATAATATGTAACACATAAAATTAAAGTATTGCTTAGTAAAATTAGTACAACATTGATCATAATAGCAGCAAACCCACTTTTTTTATTAACAACACGATTATGCTTTTTTTGTTTCTTTTTTTCTTTTTTGCATTTTCGTCTTCTGGCCCACTCTCCTAGATGACCTACTCAAATCGGAAAATAGCAGCAAACCCACTTTTCCCTCCTGCACCTCTCTCCTCTCCTCGCAGAATCATCGCTTTAATGCTTTCATCTCCAGCCCTTTTTTTCTCCACGCTTCAAGGTCTTGCCCTCGTTTAAGAGGAAATCAAGAGCTTGGGCTCTGTAGAAGAACTTGAGCATGATCTCAACCTCAACCTTTGCTCAATTGCCTTTTCCGGCCACCTCCTTTTTTTGACCCGTGCTTTCGCTCCTCTATCATTTAGTAAATATCTAAAATGCATTAACAGTTAATGCGGATCATCTATCATATAAGTTTGCTTAGCATAGTTATCACTAATCAAGAATGCTTCATAAAGTTCATTGCCGCTGGCAGTTATAAAGTGATTATTTCAGATTCAAAACTACATATGGAAAAAAGATACTGATGAACTTGGGAGAATGATCTTCCCGAAGGATTTTCACTTATCCTCCTAGCATTATTTCTTTCTTTTTTAAAGCGAAAGGATAAAACGTATATCATCAGAAGGAAACTTTCAGCAATATCTGAAGATTAATCTGAGTTTGGAAACTTATTTTCTTCCACTCCATCTCTTCTATTTCTTCTAATGGGATGTACTTGAATTGACAATAGCACTTCTCATTATAAATTTTTTATTTTATTTTATTTTATTTTTGTTATTTATTTTATTTATTTATTTATTTATTTTTATTTTTATGGCACTTCTAATTACAATTGCTTCAATTAAAAGAGATTTTGTGACAATTAAGATAGTTTTAATGAAACATCTCTAAATTATAAATAGAATCACTAATTTTAAGTATTTCAATTATATGTAGCTTATATGAAAATTATTATAAACTTAGTATTGTCACTTATCTTTTTGTATTTACTTACACTCATATATATTTTAATCTTTTCTCAAGGATGATTACTCAATTTGAATGATAATAAAAAATTAATAAAGTAAGATTAATCTCAGTAACTTCATTTTTTTAAAATTACTTTATATTTCATCTGTTATTTTATCTAATTTTATTTAAATAATTATTCATCATACTTATTTCTTTTACTTTGCAGAGAATTATAAAATGGAAGAGACATGAGAATTTTGGGAGTTTAGAAATCTATTACAATCTATATACTGGAATTGGAGTGAATGCAAAAATGATGAATGGAAGGGTGTTGAGGTTGTTGCCATTGTTGTTTCTATATTTGAGAAGATACACGCAAAAGTCTTTGATATGATAGTTGGAGAAAGAGTTCTTAATTTTATTGTGCTATCAAGAGCCAATATTATAATTAGTGGAACATGGAATGAAGAAGAAAAATTACTTGGCATCAATAGCCAAATTATAAAGAAATTTGTTGGAGCAAGTCTTGCTATTAAAGTCAAGAGTCCTACATATGATGTTAAAGAGGCCATAAAGGAGATGATAGATATTTGCAAATTTGCAGAAAAAAAATGTTTCAATTGGATACATTAAGGAGATGAGATACATGGATCAAGCAATAGAGATGATTGAGTGGATTGAAGTTAGTCATGCTCATTTCAGGTTTGTGAAGTACTTTGCATAATAATTAGAGGAATTTACATGCATACCACGTAATGCTTATGTATTTACATATCAATAACACAAACTTAGACATTTGCTTATATATAATTTTAGTGTTATAATAGCTTCAAAATTTATGTATAAAAATTTATTTTTTTTCTTAATATTAATAATATTTTTGCCATGATGATAAATGTATGGTGTTATATAAGTGAAGTTTAGATGCTATATATGTAAATACATGAGAATTATATGACATGAATGTAAATACTATTATTATTTACTTTTATTTATAAAATATTTAGAGTATACATGCATGTAACCAAATAAATTGTATTATTAAAGTTAGTACTTAAAAAAAAATTTTAATTTCCTTTTTTCACTAAATGCAAGACATATTTATTTTCTTAATTCATAAAAATTCAAAATGATATCAATCAATGTTCATACTTTATCTAATATAAGAATAGAAATGTATAGCTAGAAATTAATTTATATAGAATATGATATAACGATTTAATTTTTTGATTTTGAGTTATCATCACCCATATTATTTGATTCTTTCTTATCTTTCTAAATCAACTTATTTGTATTCTTATCATATATTTAGGATGACAGATATACGCTGTGGAGTTCAAATATGATTGGATGCACTATTTGCATCATGGAGAAAAAAGATCGATCTTTGGAAAAAAAATTAAGGACTTTTTCTTCATTTTCCAGCCAATGGTGGTTGCCATAAATCAATGAAATTACTAAAATGGCTAGCCTGTGTTGATTGTGATGGAATTATTTTTAAAAATGCTGATTTTTCTCTCACCAACGAAGATCTTTATTTTTTCTAGTGATAGTATTCGTGATCATCTAAGTATTTTCAGTTTTGTTGCTAAGAGAATGGGATTCGATTTGAAAGAAATGAGGAGAAAATTTTTTTTGATTAACAACTTATTCAGAGTCTTGACAAAAGATATATTGTCACAATCAAAAGTTACTGTGTGATACATAGCTAAAGATATACCTTTAACAACGCTTTTCTCAGATCTATTGTCTCAAAGGAACCTTCATTGGAAAGATGTCCCTAATTGTGTTGATCTAGTTGTCCACAAAGTAAAATTTTCATTGTTTCACTTTTAATTTTATTATCACAATAATTAATATTATAGATTATCTTTTTATACTACTATATTATTAATCTCAAATATATATTTTTTATTATAGATGCATAAAATTGAACTTATAATTTAATAATAAGTATTTACTCTCTTTTGTCACTTATAATGAATCATGATATCAATAATAGTCCTTTTTAATATATAATACAAAGTTAGGATTAAACTTGGACTCTTTTGGTATACATTTAACATTATTTGTTCATATAAGTTTTTAAAATTTTATTATTTTTCAATGACTTAGTTTCATTGTGCTTTTAAATAATAAATTTGTAAATGATATTAAACCTTATTTATATCATATTGAAATATGATCAGCTAATTTTACTAACATATAATACAAAATAAAATAAATAACATTAAAAGTAGTGTTGGCCTATTGATTTAAATTAAACTTGAGTTGAATTAGTAAAACTATAAAGCACATATTTGAATAATCCTGAATTCATCAACATTTTTCTTTAGAAATTATGTTAAGTATATCTTCCTAACTAAGATTTTTGCCTGTAAGATACATTAACTTTCGTATTCAATTTCTCTCTTGCCTGTAAGATACATTTGTCCTGTAAGATTTTATTCTTTTTTTTTTTTTTTTTTTTTCTGTTTATGGGCGGCAATGACGTAGATTCCTTCAAATTTCTGCAGCCCAAAAACATAACCGGAGGACACCCACAGACACACACAAATACTGTAAAGCATATTTCTTTTAATTAAAATCATTATTACTCATACCATTTTAATTGTATATTAACATAATTACCATTTATTAATATGCATATATTTCTTGATATCTTATGTGACTATATTTTGTTTAAAGTAATGTATAAAAAAAAAAAAATTTTACAGTTGTCATTCTTACGAAATCAAATAATTTATATCTGATTTAACACTGGAAACCAACTGACCGATCTTAATTCTTTGGTGGGCTCAACACTGTTTTACTTCTTAAAATTTTTTTTCTGTTCTGTTTTCAATTTGAAGTACACATACAAATACAAAATTAATTCACTGATCTGCTAGTTAATTAGCTTGCCATAAATTAAAGATTTGAATTATGTCTATTTTTTTTGGCTGATACTATACTATTAATCCATAGATATGTAAAGTGATGCTAACGAGGAGTTTAATTAAGAACTTCACTGTTAATTAAAATGATAATTAATAGATATAAATTATTAAATATAAATGAATTACTTAAATTCTAACGTGGTTTTAACTACGGTCTTCACTGAACTGTTGAAAACTAATAAAACTTTTCTTCGATAATATAAATTTGAAATAAAAACTTATTTACCCTATGTAGTAGTAATTAATTAACAATTTGGAGTGTTAATGTAGGATAATTGCTGTTTAGATGGACAAATAAAAAGTAAATTGGACTTAATGAACCAATTGAATATCAATATAATAAAGTAAATTTCTAGTAAATCTTACTAATTGATTGACTGATTAATAGTTACTCCTTTTAATTATGACTTGATTGTGATGTAGTTAGGCTAACAAATACTTCACTATATATATATATATATGATAACTAAAAATTTAATAAAATGACTAGTTTACAACTAATATTCTTAAATCATCAAATCTTATGACTTAAATCCTTAAATCTTCAAATTAAGATGTTGACTTCAAAAATATCAATAGGACTTAGCCTCATATACTTTTAGATACCAAAATCTCTAACTTTACTTAAATCATTTGGTTAGGCTTAGTGAAGTCTTAGGAGGAGCTCATGTAGGATATTAATTTACAAATGTGCATATATTATAGGTTTGATTCTTCTAGGCAACCCTAGGGTAGACTGCTTTCACTACTTGAGCAATGTATACTCATATGTGCCTCATGAGGCAGGTGACTAGGAGACATTCCAAATAAGGATAGCTTGGGCATAATTACTTTCCTCATGGACAAAGACTTGCCTCTTGTCGGGCTAGCATGCAAAGAATAGAACTTTTGTTGACTGACTAATGCTTAGTAGCTCAGCTCAAGATTAGCTTTATATAAGAAACAATATATCCAAGCACACCATATATGGACCGCCTTACTAGAGTCCAGATTCCCAATGGGGAACTCTCCATTTGATGGTGAACTCACCGCTCATGGGTGAGTCATATTTTCTTATTTACTCGACATTTTTTATCTACACCAAGTACATGTAGTTATGCTTTTGGAGGGATTTTTGGTTCTTATTAAGGACCTTGATTCCCACTTGTAGATCATTCATTTTTTTCACTATACAGTAGCACCGCCTCGATAATGATGAGGGCAATTTGTTTTTATATTTATTGATGTAGTGGAATATCTCATACCCTTCTACTTTCACTCTACTGTCATATATGCCCGACATTGCTTCTCAAGTGCTTATGTAGGTTCTTTCTCATCCATGGATAGAATTGAATTCAACGTCCCATTAGGTGCAATAAGCATGGAAGAGGATGTAAACTAGAAGTCCAGTGTAGAGTGAGGCAAGTCATTCAATATGGGATAACCAAGCTAGAATGGAGCTAGGTACTCAACTATTTGTTGCACAACAAGTCCTAAAAAATATGGAAGAACAAATCACTCACCTAGTATAAGCTTGAGTATGCCATCCAATGGGATAAAACTGTAAAAGAGCCTCTAGCAAAAGAAAGAAATCGATGGTTTGATGGTTGAATTCCATAGTGCATGTCCACCTAGTATTTTTCTGGTTCCCTCCAAGCAATTCTCATAGATTTTGGAAAAGGATGAGGCTTTAGATTTTTTTTTTATAATGACCTTGTCTTTCTTGAGTATGTAATCCATTCGAAATGTTGTCAAAGTTTTATTCTGTATCTGAATCCTCAAGCTCATAACAAAATGTAAAGAGTAAAGATTCATTTTCTAATGAATTAATAGAACTCTCGTTTGACTGGTATCCTAACTGTGTTACGAATGCTATAAAGTTTATTTGATTCTTTATATTTAGCCCAAGGATGCAGCTCAACATATGGAAAGCTTATGAGATACTAAAAATAAAAAAATTTGAAATTTAAATATGGAAGACTAAATCCAATCTAGCAAGAAATGCTTTTTGACCAAATAGCAAAGGACCAAAGCCCAAGGAAAATAAAGGTTCCTTAAAAGTTTAGCGACTCAACAAACTCATCGATAAAGAAGGGAACTATTTAGAACACCTAGTCTTGACGATGAGTCCTATCATGTGAGTGAAGAATAAGACACCTAAAAGGAGCTTGCAAACTCAACCAACACTTTTTCCAAGAAGATTGTAAAAGCTCACCTTAAGCATAAGTTCAATATTTCACACTTGAAGTCTTATAGAGGTCTCACTGATCCCCCCAACTATATAGCTTACTTTGAGTTAATTACATTGCTAGATGATGCAAAGAGGTGTTGACTCTTCTTCACCACCTTCAAAGAATAAGCTTTTAGGTGGTTCGCATGGCTACTTATTATATCGTAACTTCTTTTATTATTTGAAGAGGATGTTCACAACCAAATTTTCTAGTGCTCACAAGCCATTAAAGAGCCCACATGCCTTACTATATATGAGACAAGAACCCAATGAATCTCTCAGGAGGTTCATCACCCATCTTAAAAAGAAAATGTTGCAGATTAAAGACTTGGAACTCACAATCATATAAATTATACTTGCTCGAGGTTTGAAAGAAGGTCCTTTTTGATATGCACTTGGATTGTAATAGCCCAAAACTCTTGCCAAACTATTGGAGTTAGCAAACAACCACATTAACACTAAGAAATATTATAAGGTTTTCCAACTGTCTATAACAACTTGCAAAGGTGAGCTCTTGAACAAACTCTTAGTAAGGAGGTAGGAATGAGAAAGAAAGGTTGCTCGAAGAGAAGAAGTGCCAGTACAACAATAAGAACCAATATATCAACCTACTCGCCATCAACTCGGAAAGTACTTACAGCCCACCACCATGTCACCCTTAAGGCCATTGATGGTCATATTGGTGGAGACTATCAAGAATAAGGAATAGTTCAAGCAATCACTACTTTTAAAGGTAGATGGAGTCCATGATCAGTCCAAATACTGCACCTACTATCATGAATATATACACGACATTGACACAAACTAAGGAGCTTGATGGATGAGCTTATCCAGGTTGAAAAACTCAAAGAGTTCACTAAGAGACAAGGGAAGGAAGAGACCAAGATTGATAATGAACCCACTTTATCTCATGCAAAATATATTACGGGAATTGTTCCCACTATTTTTGGAGGAGATGGAGAATTTATGAGGTGAGCTAGCCAAAAAAACTACAATTTAGAGAAGTCAACTTGACAACCACGATAGAGTTGAGTACTCCAATAGTCCTTGGAAGCTTCAGAGAAAGAATATCTTATAGCTAGCAACCCATACAATGACATTATCATGCTCATAAGACTCATCATAGATTATCAAAATAGGAGCATATTGATCAACAGTGGGATCTTGGTCAATATCGAAATCAAATTTATTTTTTATTCTTAGTGATTCCAAACTCACCTTTGTAGGATGACTACTATTTAGCTTTTCTAAGGAGAGAAGGGTTACAGATGGAGTTATCACTCTCTTTATGACCTAAAAAAATTTGAGAAATAATTCATGATTATGGCCAAATTTTTCATTATGGAGGCACTTGCACATGCATTGCTATCTTTATCCAACCACTACCCAAAACGTTTAAAGCAATGGTGTCAAACTATCACATGGCAATCAAGAAGTCAAGTTCCTATTAGGTGGGGAAGAGATCTTTATCATGAGAAACCTAAATGGATTTAAAGCTAGACCAAAAGAAGTACTATAGCTAGAGGTCTCACAATATAGAGTGGAGATCATCAAAGAAATCAAGTAAGGGATAATTATTCAAAATTTTGAGTGAGTCCTAAGGATCAACTCCACTTTTAGTACTGAGCACATGGAAGCTTGTGTTCTATCATGTTTAAGTATGTGTGTTGCAATTAAAATCATGTAAGTTTATATGTTAATAAAAATAGGTGTAAGTCTGGCACCTAGGCGTTGGTCTACTAGCACCATGGCACTGCATTTTGAGATATTTAATGTTTGGGGACAGAGAGGGCAACATATAGGTGCTCTATTTTTAGCGCCTAGGTGCTGCATTCTTACAGGTTTAGTTTTAAGCACTTTTTAGAATTGGTTAAAATGTTATTTCGAAGGGATACACCCTTTGGTGACTAGTATCTTATATAAAAACATTTTATCTATGAAACTAAGTGATTTTTTTATGTTTGGTTAAAAGAATTGAGTGATTAAACTCATTAGTTAGAGCTTGGTGGCTGCCCAAGAAAGGGAGTTTGGTGATTCACTTCCAAACACTACATTCGTGCGTAGTGCTATTGGTTTATTTGTTTTATTTCATATGTTGTGCTTTCCTTCTAATATTTTATACTATTTGGTTTTTGAGATTTTGTTCTACTTTCAAAAAATTAATCTATAAATTTTCTTTTAAAATTCTATAATAATCCCATTTGCAAGTATAAGTCTCACTATAAATTTTTTCCGAACCTAGTTTGATGTGGCATGCTTTTGGCTTACCAAATCTCCACAAAAAATGTCAAAATCTTTAGATCATTAAACCACATAATTACCTATATTATTCATATATTAATTTGTTCAAATCCTCTAAACATTTTAAGAGTTTAATTCACATAAAGTTCAAAACATCTTGCTGCTAGAATTCATTTTTTGTGTGACCAGTTTGGAGAACTATTTTAGAAAAATTATCAAAACCTTTCTAAAATTTAAGAAACTTTCTAGATTACAACGACATGCCTTCCACTATAATCTTCTCCTCTTTATTTCAAGTAATTTGGATATCTGACAAGAGAGATCCAATTTAAGTAAGTTGGGGTTCTATATCTATGATTATTTTCTATTCATTGCTTGACCGACTACTTTCACTTTAAAATTCTTATTTCCACTTAAAACTAAACAACACTTCATATAGCTTTACTCTCCGAAGAATTTTAGGAGAGACCTAATCCACTAATTTGATCACTTTAGTGATCTAAACCTTGCATCCAAATTACTATACTTATGAGTCGATGAAAACTTGGTTAGCTCAATTCTACTTAAAGAAGAGTGTGAGAGGTAATGATCAGTGTATTACATAAGAAAGTCATTGCAAGGTGCTAAGTAACATTATCCCATTATGGTAAAACTTGCATTCCCTCTTATTGTATTAGAATAATGGATTTGACTATACTTTCAAATCCATTCAATCTGTGTTGTCATCGACAACTTACTCAAATCCATACTCACCAAATCAGATCACTCAAGAAGATTACTAAAGTGGTTAGTGGAACTCAAAGAGTTTGACATATTGTACTCACCAAGGATGATGATTAAGTCACAAGCACTTGTAGATTTTCTCACCAATTTTAGCAACCCATGGGATGTCCAGGCTAGTCTAGAGCCTTTATGGCACATATATATTGATGCCTCTTCAAGTGAGCAATGCTTGGGGCAACCATCATACCAAAATTTCCATATGGGATCACCATAGCCCAAGCTATTAAATTCAATTTCTTGGTGAAAACTAACTAGCTTGAGTATGAGGCATTACTTGTTGAACTAAGATTCACCAAAGGACTTGGCACTTTACATGTTACTATTTACTCATACTTGCAACTCATGGTGAGATAAATAAATAGGGATAATGAAGTTATATATGAGTCCCTACGAAGATATTTTCTCAAAGTAGAAGTAGAATTTATAATGTTAGAATATTTTAAGATTGAACAAGTGCCCAAGGAGCAAAACAAACTTCTTGACTTATTATCTAGAACGAGCTGGGGAGCAGTCCGTCATTCAACTTGCCCATCTTAGCATGGAGGCGGAAGAAGTCATGCAAATAGAAAGTGAATAGTTTCACTACTAGGTTGACTGCATAAAGAAATTTCAATAAACTACGGGAGCTCGTGGAGGAGATCAAAGGCCCAAAGAGCTACAAAATTGAAGCCATAGAGTACTTTTTAGGCCTTGGCCTTTTTCCATATGGGGGATGGATTTAATTATGCCACTACCATTCGCTAGCAGAGAAAGGAAATTCATATTCATCGTGATCGATTACTTAAGTCAGTGAATGAAGGTGAAGTCACTTGCCAACATAACCATTGAGTTAGTACAAAAATTCTTTTGGAATGACATCATCTATAGGTATGAACGATCGATATTAATCAAAATAAATAATGGGTCATAATTCACCTATAGAAGATCAAGGAAATTCTACGAGTCACACAAAATCTAGCTAAAGTACACTTCAATACGTCATCCTTAGAGCAATGGCCATGTTGAAGTGATGAATAAGAAAATCATAAACATGTTGATGAAAAAAGTGTGAGGTGTTAAAGAGAAGTTGGTTAGCATCCTACCCATTATAATTTGGAAATTTAAGATGCCTCCAATCACAACAACTAGAAAGATGTCGTTCACACTTTCCCATGAGACCGAGGTTGTATTACTAGTCGAGTATGAACTCCCTAGTCAAAGGGTTATGGCAACTATCAAATTGGATAAGGAAATAGTTGAATTGGAGAAGCCTCATTGAGACAGGAAGAGCTAAAGAGGTGATTGACTAAATATTATAATCTCCATGTGTAATTATGATAATTAATTAATATTTAATTAAACTCTAATTTAATTATTTTTATATTTTAGTTTAATCTAGAGAGTCTAATTAATTTTCCTAAGATCTCTAATATTTATTAAAGTGATTTAAACTATTTGGATTAATCTTTATAAATTTTGTAATTTTTAATTAGTTATTTATTCAAAATAGTCAATTCACTACTAAAAGTAATAACTCTTAAACTAGAAAACTATTTAATTTGAAATATTTATGATAGGTAGGCAATAACATTGAGTTTGAAAATTTTAAATTAATTGGTCTAGTATTTTAAGCGTAATGAAAGAAATATAATTTTCACTAAAAATTAAATTACTCCAAAAATATACAGACAAATTTGAGTCTTTTGGGTTCATTGGATTCCTCTTGAAAAGAGAAATCCATAGAGACCTTATTTGCATTTTTTTGGTTAAGTGTTTTATTTTTATCTTTATGAATTTTGAAGGTTTTTGGGTCAAATCAAATTGAATAAATAAAAAATGTGATCTAATTGTGGCCGTCCATTCTATCAGATAAAATGGATGGCCCAGAGGTTGTCTTCCTCATGGGAGGCAGATCAAAGAGGGTTGGATGGGTGGGATCTACCCCAAATATCGCTAGATCTCACAATCTTCCAACGAACTTTGTCGAAAATCTCTTTTTTTCGTATTGGGGAGGTTCAAAATGAAAAAAATGCAACAGAGATCTAAAGAAAAAAAAAAGCTTAGAATCACATCAGTTTTCAACAAAAATAATAATTTATAGCTTACCTAAAGGGTTTTTTTTTATAAAAAAATTACCTCACTCAAGCCAACATTAAGTGGATTTTTTACATTGAACGTGATCCTTGACTTAAGTCGAAGCTCCCACATTATCCTCCCCCTTTGCCTCCTTTTAGATCATCCTTGTTGCTCACCACCTTCATATTGTTCTAGAATCTACTTGATTTGGTGTTTTTGTGAGTGAAAAGGTGGGGGGATGGGTTGGTTTTACTTCTTGCGAGGTGGAGGTGTTAAATGCCAAAAAAAAAAAAAGTTTCTTAGCCTCTTTTCTCTCCTTGTCTTTATATGGCCAAAAATCTCAATGGAAAGATTGATATGGAGGTATTTCTATTGATGGGGTGATAGCTAGCATTCACTACAGGGAGTGGTTGAGTGTTTAAAAGTCACTCCAAGCTAAAAAGTGGAGTAATGGGAGGGGAGGTGAGGTGCTAGAAAATTTCAAAACTTTGCATCTTTTTCTTTCTTTTCCATCCCCACCCTTGACTTTTGATTCTCCTTCATATGAGTTGAGATATCAGCTCATGTGTGGTGAGATTTGCTAAAGTTTAATGAGTTTAGTTTGAGTTTGGGTTAGCTTAAATTCATCTTGACCTAATTTGGCTTAAATGGGTTAGTTCGGGTTCAATTGGTTGGTTTGTCCAATTTGAGTTTAAATTAGGCTTAAATCATATTTAATGAGATATTTAGGGTGATTAAGTTTGATTGATTGCACTTGATCTAGATTTATTTTGGGTACGATCCAAATTAGCCTAATTAAGTTAATTTGAGTTCACTTGGGTCTATTGACTAGATTGATCAAATTGGACTCAAATGAGGGTTGAATTGCATTCAATTAAGTTTTCTAAGTAATTAATTTAATTTATTTTTATTTTTGCTCATTATGTTTTATATTGGTCAATTTTGTTGAAGTTGACCAATTGACCAAATTAGCTAAATTGGGTGTAATTGAGAGTTGAGTCATGTTTAACCATCAACTTAAGAATGAGTTTGTGCATTAGTTTGGTTTAATTTATGTTGAGTTAAGTTTTGGTGCAATTTTATTTTTAGGTCAAATTGGGTTACAATAGGTCAATTGAGCCCATTTGATTAGATTAAAGGGAAATTTGTTATGGAAGATGCTCAATCATGTAATTGTAATGACAATAAGGCTTTAGATTGATTTAATTTGATTTGGATACGTTTAGTTTGGTTTTAATTATGTTTTTATTTAATTTTGGCTTCTAGGTCAAATTGGATCAAATATGCCAATTGGGTAAATTAGATTAGTTAAGGATCAGGATATGATTAATCAACATTTTAGAGGTTATTGATAGTTTTGATAGGATCCATTTTAGAATTGATTAGATTTTAACTCAATTTAGGCTTTTATATCAAATTGGGTCAAATTAGGCTAAGTGAGTCAATTAGGTTAGTTAGATTACAATTGAGTTTTAGTTATGTTTGATTGAGTCTTTGAGGTGGTTTGGAGCAATTGATTCATTTTAATTTTATTTGATTTTTTAAATACTTCAATCATTTTGAGCTAAAATAGATCAATTGCATCAACCATGCCAATTGTCTCAATCTAGGCTTAATTGAATTTAGATTTTAGTTTAGATTTACCTGATTTAAGTTTTTATTAAATTTTATTGAATTTGGATTTGATTGGACTTACCATGTCCAATTGGGTCAGGTCAGGTCCTGTGGGGTCCACTAGACTGACATAGGATTCACCTTAATGTGTTAAATTTTAAAATTAATATTGTCAGATTATGATTTCAGTTTTGCTTTGATTTATTATTTCTATTCCTGCTTTTGTTTGGGTTGTGCACCTAGTTACTAAATGTAATGTCCTATGTGTCTAATTAGGAAGCCCTTATCTAAAATTAGGGTGATTGTCAACCTCACTAAGAAAATGAGATTAATAGAACCTTAGTCATAGATCAAATCCTAAGTCTAAGAAGAAGGTTATCAACAAAGTGTAAGATTAACACCCAGTGAGGTTGGTAATTATAAGAAACCCACACTTTATACTTAAATGTTGACTTCACTTTTGGAGTGAGCTCTCAAATTCCTTATCATAGATCTAGGACTCTCATAAAAACTAAGAGTTTCTTAGTCTTGTTGACCTCACTTTTGGAGTGAGCTCTCAACTTCCTCATCTTAGACAGAGGACTCCTCTAGACACTAAGAGTTCCTTAGTCTTGAGACACTTCTAGTGATTAGGTGATCACTTAACCTAACCATAGAGACTTAGAAGGGTTTATTATAGGATTAGGCTATGCATTAAGGATTTAAGGCAACCACTTACCCTACAGCTCAAATCCAACCCATGTACAATCTTTCAAACCAATCCAAATCAAATCTTAAATCAATTCCAACTAAATTAATTTTCTCAAATCTTAAATCAATCCCTACTCAATTGTGTTTTTCAAATCTAAAATCAACACCAGATTCAATTCTAATCCCAAATGATTCAAATCCAAAATCAATTCCACATCCAACTCCAATTCCAGATGATTGAAACCCATGATCAATTTCAAATCAAAAACCTTCCTAAGCCTTATGAATCACATCCATAAGCTTAGCCAAAGCCTTCAAATCAACCCAAAGCCAAGTGATTTCTTTATAAATCATTTATTCTATTATTTTCATTCACAACTATAAATGAAATTGGCATCCAAATCATCTAAATCAAATGAATATAAATCAAACCAAATCAAAAACCCCTTTTTCAAACATTTTTCACCTACCTTAGCTAAATTCACAATGAAATCACTCCTAATTCAAATGATTCTCTCATGGATCATTTATATTCTCATTTATCTTCACAAGTATAAATGAAATATAAATTCAAATGGTCAAAATTAAATCAATATAAAATATAAACTCAAATACAAACCCATTTTATATCTTTTAAGCCAATTTCTTGGATTTAGTCAATATCCTTTAAGCCAAACCCTTGGATTTTATCTTCAAACAATCACTCCTTCAATCACATGCCCAAATATGAACATAAACTACAATCACCAAGCCAAAATCAAACTGACCCAAGTCAAACCCATGGTCATCATTTTGACTTGAAATTGTTAAATGAACCAAAACCCATTTGACTCCAAACCTCTTGCAATTGGATTTATATTTCCATCATAAGTCCATATGTGAGTTCAACCAAACTTGAATCAAGCCATGATCATGCTAATTCACCCTTTTAGGTCTGCTTGACCTAAAGTAGCCTAAAGACCCTTTTTGAACCAAGTTCTAATCCAACCCGAATTTGGTTGAACCAAGGCCACCCAAGCCTCAAATTATGGTCAACAATCATCCTAGAATGATTAATCACTCAAATTGGGTCAAACCAAGTCAAACTTAGCTTTTGACTAAGTCAACACTTTGCCCAAATGAGATCTAAACAAGCCAAAATTCACTTTGAGCCAAATTAATTGAAACCATTGATCTAAACTAATCCATAATATCAATTATTAAACATGACCAAGCCCTCACTTGAGCTAGACCAAACCCAATTGGCCCTCCTAGCCCAAGTTGACCCAAAAAGACCTTAAAAAAGCCAAAATGGGCCAAATCTTGATTTAAGCCGAATTGATTATAACCAATGGGTCAAATTCATTCCAAATTGATTGTTGAACTTGACCAAACCTTCAATTGACCAATTAGACCCAACTTAGGCCAATTGACCATGAACCCAACTTGACCCTAAAGGTCAAATCAACTTGAAATCAATTCAAATCAAAATTGATTCAAACTAAAGCTTGTAATACATTTCAAATGATCAACCAAATCTAAACCAACCCATGACCTAACCCAATTGGGTCAAATGGGTCAAATTGGTCAACTTGATCCATTTGACCCAAATGAACATAAATGAACCAAAACCAAATCTAAACTAAATTAAACTAAACCAATGATACTCATGGGCTCCAAATGATCATTTGAACTTGACCTAATCTATGGTTTGACCCACTTTGACCAATTGGTCAACCTAACCCAATTTGACCCAACTTGACCCAAATGGGTCAAATTGAGCCAAATCAAATAATATGAACTCCAAATCACTTGAAATTTGGCCCAACCAACTTTTAAATCATTTCAAATATGCCCAAATTAAATTCATAGCCAAATGATTACTTTGCCTTGGTATCCCATGAGCAAATTCATTTGGAATTCGACCATTCCTTTCCCAAGGCCACTTGGCACCCATCTGTTGCTCCATATAGCCACCAAGGAGGAGGGTGGTGAACATGTCCCAATGAGCTTGGGTTGTCCATGACCCAAGCGGAGGCCAAACTAACTTCCCCAATCACCCTTGGACACTTGGCTCGCCACATTCACTCTCCAATCACATGAGCAGCCACTCTCCCTCACTCCACCCAAAATGCCCCATGTGGGATGTTTTCCAGCTCAAACCAATTAGCCAATCTAAGCCATTAAGCTAAAATGACAAATCAGTCATCCACCGGCCAATCCAAGGAGGGGGAGATATAACAACCCCCCCCTCCCCCTCCCCTCATTCTCACTCAAAAAAAGAGAGATTCATTCCTTAGAGCTCTAGAAGTCGAATTGATGCCTCACCAATCTTTTCCCAACCATTACCGACCTTCCTTGCTTCCAATTTCTTAGTTTTACTCAAAACTAGAATAAGGGAGATCAATCCCAAGCTCAACTCACTCAATCCTTAACCAAAGTACCATTAACTTTGCACACACCATCCTTGGTCCAAGGCGAGTCAAAATGAATTGAATCCCGAGCTTCTCGATGACCGGAGCTAGGACTTTGATCGAAGGTGATCACCTACGTGCCATGGATTGGTCTTCTGAGCTAACTACATCGAATCAAAGCTCGTGCAGCTCAACAGGGCTTCATTTCATCCAAACGAAGCTTCCTCAATTATTGGAATCACCTGTCACAAGCTTCAATGATGTATGCCATTAAAATTGACCTTAGAGTAAAATTTGCTTGGTCCTTTGTGAAAGAAATCATTATGTCATGCGATCTCCCCCATTAGATGTGTTGCTTCTGCTTCCTTGAAGGTGTGGGATGAAGTTGAGCTCCATTCGAGCTCAGGTGAGCTTGGATTGACTGACGATCGACGGATGACATTCGTCTCTCACCGTTCGGGAGGAGATAGATCATGGAACGTCTGTTTTGCATGATCAGATCTGATGATCCTAATCAAATCGCACTTTAGATTTCTCTAATTTCCTCCTAAACCACATGATTAATCTCGACTGTTCGATCTTAGATTGGATGGCCCGCAGAGAAGCGCGTCTGCTGCCAGCTGACTCAGTCGACGGATGTAACAACTTAAATAACCAATCTCATCACACAATGTGGAAAGTGCACCGCATCAGCCACCACGTGGCCCAACGGGATTAGGAGTTTAATTAGGCTTAATTAAATTGATTTTAATGGTAAAAGTTCTAAAATTCATAACTAATTATAAAAAATCCAAAAATTACAAATAAATACTCATTTTAAAGGTCATTTAGAGAAAAATAATAAAAAATTAAAATCAATTTTTTTTTTGAATAAAGATTTTGATTCAATTTAAGTTTTATCGGAAATGTAATTTAGTTAATTACTCTCTAATTACTTTAGCAATTAATTCCAAACTTTCTGAGCTTGATTAGTTGAATGACCTCTACCTCCTATAATTTTCTTAGAATTTATTGCTTGATTAATTAGGATAATTGTTTGTTTCATTCTTAATTAATTAAATGATTAATTAGCATGTTAAACAGTAATCAATCCAGTAATTAAGTTGGCTAAATATTATGAAATAGTGAATGGACATATGAAATGGGATTAAGACCTCTTCTCCAATCTTTCCCCCTAAGTTTATTTCATTTGGATAACACCTAATCAATTTTCAACTAATTAATGGCTTAATCACTTCATTAAATAGTTTAATTAATCAAACTGAAAACCAAATCATTCCAGAATTCAATCATTCAATTCTTGAGTAGATTCTTAGGTGTTGAATAACCTAAGAGAATTCCAAAAGGAATTATAATCAAAATGCATGTGTAAGAGGGTTATGAAAATACTTAATCAAACCATTTAGCTTAATTAACCAATAATTATGAGACAATTGCATTAGGCCCCTTCATTTCTTAGGTGCATTGCTGATTTAATTTTCATGTGGTTGCATATCATATGTTGGCTCATAATTACTTGGATAATTATGTTAAAGTTGTATAGGTAAGGGGTAATTAATGGATTTAATTCATACATTAACCTAATCAGAAGATAAAATCAACCTAATTATTCTAAATTAAACTAAACCAATTCACACATGGGGGGAATGGGTTAGGACTAGCAAACCCTTCTCATATCTTCTAAGTCAAATCAAATTCAAAGATAAAAATTTCCTTAAAGAATTTTGATTCATTTTAAATGATCTTAGTTTATATGATTGTCCTTAGGAATTAATTAAGGTGAATGAAGTCATGTGCGTACGTTCTTTTATTTCTTTCCAATCATGTTAATTATTATTTTCCATATAAAATCATGCATTCATTTCTTTTAAAAATTAATTAAATAAAATGTTTATTTTTATGTCAAATTGCAAGTGTTGGCTAAAATTAAGAATATGAGTGGCTATTATTACTATTAAACAAAAAATTATTTTTTAAAACCTATAAATCAAATATTATAAATGAAGTGATGCTAGTTATAAATATTTATAAGCTTGCATATGGTGATAGCATAAGATTTGTATATAAAGTTCTCCTTCTTTCTCTTAACATGGATTCACATAGGATTTGCAAGTGTATAGTTCATTTGAAAAGAATACAACGCTTGTCTAAATCTATTCCTATGCATCTCTATATTAAGACTTAGGAAGGATCTTCATATTACACCTATAAATGATACAACCAAATCAAACATAATCTCTTGCATGATTCCTTAGCCATTTGATTCTTTTCGTACATCTACATATATCTAAGAAAAGTGGTATATCAGTTTGGACATTCCAGGGCTGTGAGGCTTTAAGTATCCCTAAGTATGTCTTTTACCTTACGCCCCTTATGTAGAAAATAATGGTGTCATACTTACTTATAACTTTTATGTATACGGATGTGCATTTAGTTGATGGATGAAAAATTCATCTTTTCTATATAACAAAGACATGCATTAATAATACAATTAACAAATGGAATATCCAAATTTTCAAATCACATCTCTTTGCATTCATCATCAAAGTGTGCTAAGATTTGCATTGCATGTATAGGTATGCTTAGGATTACTCATATGCATGGTATACATGGTGGAAATAAATGAATAGGCGTGTGTTATGTGATAGTAATCCACCCTAACAAATCCTAAGATGTCTTTCTTATTGAATAGGGCTATTTAAGGAGAACCCAAACTTAGGACCAATTAAAACACCTAATATATCATTCATTAAAGAGAATTTAATCAATGAATCTACCTTAGAAATGCTTTAAGATAGGGATGAAAGAGAGCTCCCTTATTTTTTCTTCTCTTCTTAATATTTAGTCACTAAGTGTAGGTTCATTCAAACTAAATCAAAACACCAACTAAAATTGACAAGTCAACTAAATCACTTAAAATGAAACCACTATCTAAATTGAATCTTTCACACTTGAAAAATTTCAATCTTAAAACCTAATTAAGACATGCCACACAAGCCTTAAATGGCATACACATTAGATTAAGTCACCACTTCTAGCTCTATGTTAGGGCAATGCATGGTTTAATACATGATTTTATTTTATGGTTTAATGTTTTAGACTAGATCTTAGTGTGTATGTGCATAGATTGGATGATAGGGCGATCTTAGCCAAATCATGTCTTCTATAGGGCATTGTGGTTAAGGGGCCGATGTAATAAAAATAAAAAGAATATAAATGCTTTTGCTGTGTAGGTTGCTTAGCCCCTAAGCATAGTTCAAATTAGGATAGGTGGACTTGGTTACCCATGTGCAAGGTGTCAAGTCCAAATTATTAATATAACTGCTTGGGTTGTGCGGTATGTTTAGCTAACCTTTATTTTGTAGGTTAAGTTAGATTTATCTTTCCCATTTTGATGTAAATTTTATAATTAGAATTTGGAATGAATGTTAAGGGGAATTAGGATGAACATTTTGGAGTGAACCAAATCAAAGAAGAAAATGGAGAAAATAAAGCTTGAAGAGATGAAGACCCCAACCCCCCCCCCACCCATAACATGAATTCCTTTTAATTGTAATTATTCACTTGTAATCCGGGTTATATAAGGGTAGAGCTTGATCACTCATTTTCTTTTTTCTAGTTATGCAGTGGAACTCGACCACATCAGCCTCTTATTCTTTTATTGTAATTTTATAAATTGATTGATGTTATGTTTATGATTGCGTAATTAGGATGAAATGATTTTCTTAGTTTCTTAATTGTTTGATGATTGTTGAATGGCTTGGATGCGATTAGGCTCTTAAAAAAAATAAATTTTCTATCCAATTAATTAATTCAAAATTAAACTAAATGATTCATAACCTCACCTAAAGTCTATGACATAAATCAAGATAAAAAAAATTTAGCAACCCCTTAGCTAGATGTTGTATGTCTCATATCATGCATAAATGATCTTGTCTCACTCTTGCCAATGGAGGGCTTCCACCTTTGCCAGAGAAAATAGCTTAACCTTTGAGAGTCATGGTGGAAACACACCTCCTTCTTTCTGATTTTAGCCCATAACTGAATTTCTCATGCATTAGGCATATAAAATCTCATAGTTTGTGTCAAATAAAATTGTCCAAAAAAATTAAAATAAAACTTGACAAAATTAGCTTTATATTTAGGTCATTATTCATGCCCTTCATGATATAATCTCTTAGGGGGTGAGTTTAAGGACTTAGTTTCTTTTCTAAGTAAATAATAACCTAACCACCTTGCAGAGCATATGACTTTCCTACATGTTTTTAAAATTGTTGGAGGAGTTAGTTGGTGACCACCTCAGGTGATTGTAAGTCCAATAGTTGGGTGGTTTCTTACCTCTTACGGAGGTAAACCATACGCCCATTTTATCACTTAAATTTAGGTTACTTTTTGGCTTATGCTGAAACTCCCTAGATTTAAGATCTGAGGTTGATGTTTTCCTTTGGGGCTACAAACATAAATATTCACCTCTCAGATATATCTACAATCTTGTATTGTGGAATTATAAGCCCTAGATTTCTAATAAAAATTCAACTCAAACATATAATTCTCCTCAATTTCAAAAAT
The DNA here is from genome assembly GCA_021442155.1 of Cymbidium sinense. Lineage (NCBI taxonomy): Eukaryota > Viridiplantae > Streptophyta > Magnoliopsida > Asparagales > Orchidaceae > Cymbidium > Cymbidium sinense. The sequence goes on along the minus strand of CM038222.1, from coordinate 124,246,893 downwards.
ATAAAGTCCAACCATAGGATAGTTTGGAATGATCACTAGGTTTCTTAGTATCATGAGCATCCCCTACTCATCTCCCTTTGGTTTCGATAACAACTCTCTCCTTTTGATCAATCCCACTTGATTTTCTAAAAATAACTAATTGATTGATAGTTCTATTTTTGAATTCTTTGGAGACAATAATTGTATACTTTAATCAAGAGTACTCCTAAGGAACTCACCTTCTTTAGGATGTAATTGGCTATGGGAGCTTGCCTCCATAGGGAACTGAAATGAACTAAGCTTAAAATAAACCCTACTTTACTTTTCCATGTAAAGTAGGGGAAATATCTCTAGTACATTCGAAGACCTGTTAGCCTTAGGAGTCCTTATTAGGTGATTAGATCTACTATAGGATGGTGACTTCTATCTCTTGAGATAGTACATCATTTCACAATGTCGTACTTGATCACCTTAATAAGTACCCCACCCCATAAAATCTTTGTGGTGTCCCCTATATAATACAAAAAATAAACACCAAAATTTTTTTTGGCAACTCCGCTGGGAAGGTTTCTCTTTCCATATTCGGTAAATGATCATTGTCTCTAAGTATTGATAGTGGATTTGTATTTTATATGAGTCCGAGACTATCCTTCTTTTTTGTTAGCACTTAGCTTATTTTATTCTTAAGCTAAGCTAGCCAATATCCTTTAGGTTTTAGGACCTCACTTCATGTAGGTCTTAAAACCCTTGATGGTTTCCCCAATAGAAGAAAATAAAATTTAACCAAAAGAGATGACTAAAGACCTTTTTGAACCTCCTTACCATCTCTATGGTAAGGTAAAGTTCATTCCACAAATGAGAAAAAATAAATCCTTTATTAAAATATCACTTCTAACACTACCATTGCCGGTCCCAAGTTCGGATGCAAAAAGTGGAGGTTTGCGTTAGGTAGTCGACAGCCAGCATAAAATTTGTCGAAATAATCATGACATGAATCCTTTAAATCATTGTGTAATGCTAGGGCCCCCGAAGTGATGCATGTATGGCTTGAATCTTGAAAAATGTGCTAGAGCACGATCACCAGTGCGGTTAAATAAGCAAGGGTTCCCACATTATGGATGCAAAGAAGTTAGTCCATGAAATTAGAATTAGGTTAGGATCTTGGAATATAGGTACTCTTACAAGTAAATTAATGGAATTAATAGATATTATGGTTCATAGAAAGATAAATATTTTATGTGTTCAAGAAACTAAATGGGTTGGTGAGAAGGCCAAGGAGATTGATAGTTTAGGTTTTAAACTTTGGTATTCCGGTAAAAGTCAAACTAGAAATGGTGTAGGTGTGATTATAGATAAAAGTTTGAAGGATATTATTATAAGTATTAATAGATGTGGAGATAGAATTATAGCTTTAAAGATTATTGTGGATACTAAGATTATCAATGTTATAAGTGTCTATGCTCCTCAAGTAGGTTTGGAGGTAAGCTCAAAAGAAAATTTTTGGAATGAATTAGAGGGATTAATACAAAAGATACCTCTTGAAGAAAAAGTATTTATTTGGGGAGATTTAAATGGACATGTTGGTAGAGTGATAGAAGATTTTAAAAGTATTCATGGTGGTTATAGATTTGGAGTGACTAATGAAGAATGTAAGACTATATTAGATTTTGCTTTAGCTTATGATTTTGTAGTTGCTAATACTTTATTTAAGAAAAGAGATGTACATATTATTACTTATAAAAATGGATCTAGTAAAACAGATTGATTATTTTCTGATAAGAAAAATAGATCGTTTAGATTGTAAAGATTGTAAGGTCATTCCAAGTGAAATTTTAAGTACCCAACATCGACTATTAATTTTAGATTTTAAGATGAAAGGTTATAAGAGAAAAAATAAATTAAATTATTGTCCTAGGATTAGATGAGGATACTTAAAGAACATAAATAAAAATATTTTTTAGAGCAAACTATAAGAAATTAGAATTTGGGATGTTCATAAGGAAGCTAACATTATATGGGAAAAAATATCAAGTGAAATTAAGCAAGTTGCTAAAGATGTGCTTGGAGAATCAAAAGAAAAAGCTTCTTTTAATAAGAATAGTTAGTGGTGGAGTCGAAAAGAAAAGATAAGAAATAAGAAGCATTGTTATAAAACTTGGTTTAGATGTAAAAATTCGGAGAATTGGGAAAGATATAAAGTGGCCTGTAGAGATTCTAAGAAAGCAATATATGATGCAAAAAATTTAGCTTTTAGTAATTTATACAATAGATTAGATACCAAAGAAGGTGAAAGATGTATGTATAAGTTAGCCAACCAAAGAGATAGGAGAAGTAAAGACAGTTCAAGTGAGGTGTATTAAGGATGAAAATAATAAAATGCTTTTCTTAGAAAAAGATGTTGAAAATAGGTGGATGAGGTATTTTGATAAACTTTTCAATGAAGGATAAAGAGATTGCAACCTTAATACCCTAAACAAAAATAGAATTTCATTTTATCTTCGTATTAGTAAACTTAGTGAAGCTTTAAAGAAAATGAAATATGGAAAAGCGAGGACGGATAATATTCCAATAGATGTGTGGAAATGTTTAGGAGATCAAGGAATTTCTTGGCTTACAAATCTTTTTAATGTTATTTTAAAGACTAAAAGATGTCGGATGAGTGGAGAAAGAGTTTGTTGGTTCTATATTTAAGAATAAAGGTGATGCACAAGAGTGTGCAAATTATAGAGGAATTAAGTTAATGTGCCATACATTAAAATTATGGGAGAGAGTAATGAGCATAGGTTACGATGATACGAAGTTTCTCACAATGTTTGGTTTCATGCCGGTAGATCTACTATGGATGCTATACATTTGTTAAGAGGTTTGATGGAGAAGCATAGAGAAAGTAAGAAGGATCTACATATGATATTTATTGATTTAGAGAAAGCTTATGATAAAGTCTCAAGAGATGTTCCTTGGAGAGTTCTAGAACAAAAAGGAGTTAATATTGGTTATATTCAAGTCATTAAGGATATGTATACTAGAGTTACTTGTGTCCAAACACAAGGAGGATTGACAAAATATTTTCCTATTTGGTTGGATTACATCAAGGATCAACATTAAGCCCTTATCTTTTTACTTTAGTTATGGATGTTCTTACCAGACATTTACAAGAAGATGTACCTTGGTGTATGCTTTTTCCTGATGACATTCTTCTTATTGATAAGACTAGAGAGGTAGTCTAATAGAAACTTGAATTATGGAGGTCAACTTTAGAGTCTAAAGGTTTTCGTTTAAGTAGATCTAAAACTGAATATATGGAGTGTAATTTTAGTTGTAGAAGTTTTAGTGATAGTGTTGTGACTTTAGGTGATCAAGTCATTAATAAGAGTGAGCGATTCAGATATTTAGGCTCTATTGTTCAAAATGATGGTGAAATAGATGGATATGTTATTAGTAGAATTCAAGTTGGATGGTTGAAGTGGAGGAATGCATCTGACTTGTTATGTGATAAAAAAGTTCCACTTAAACTTAAGGGAAAATTTTATAAGATGGTGGTAAGACCTGTAATGACTTATGGTGCAGAATGTTGGCCAATAAAAAGAGAAGCATAAGACTAAGTTAAGTGTTACAGAGATGAGGATGCTCAGGTGGATGAGTGGCTTTACTCTTAGAGATAGAATGTAAAATGAGTATGTTCGGGAAAAAGTTGGAGTAGCTTCAGTGGTAGATAAGATTAGGGAGAGTCGCCTTAGATGGTTTGGCCACATAAAGTGTCGGCCATCCAATGACCCGATTAGGAGTGTAGATGCATTAGATTTACCTTATGTTAAGAAGGTAGAGGTAGACCTAAAAAGACTTGGTTAAGATGTATAAAAAATGATCTTAGTATACTTGAATTAAATGAGAATTTGACACATAATATGACACAATGGAGACGAAGGATTCATGTAGCCGACCCCACCTACTGGGATTAAGGCTTGTTCTTGTTGTTGTATAAAATATCACTTTTCAAAAGTACTTTCCCAAAGTTCACATAATAAAATACTTGCACAAAAATTTTCACAAAATATATAACTTAACCCCATATAACAATCCTCGGGATTGTTACATGTAGGTTCTTTTCAAAAACCAAAATCAAAATCATCTTTCAAAAAACACATATTTGAAAATGAACATCTTCATTCAACATACCCAAATTTATTGAATGAAAGTTTCATTTCCAAATAAAATGATTTCATAAAATTGAAACTCCACTCAATATATCTCACATATGTTGAAGTTGGAGTTTCTTCCTTTTCAAAAGCACATATTTGAAAATGAGAATCCTCATTCAATATACCCAAATTTATTGAATGAAGCTCTCATTTCAAAATAAAATCAGATCATAAAATTGAAACTCAACCTAATATATTCCATATATAATAGAGTTGGAAGTTCTTTTTTTTTTCAAAAAGCACAAGTTTGAAAATAAGCATCTTCATTCAATATATCCAAATATGTTGAATGGAGGTTTAATTTTTCAAATAAAATCACACTATTTGCAACTCCACTCAACACATTCCACATGTGTTAAGTTGGAATTCCCTTCTTTTCAAAAAAAAAAAAGCAGCAATAATCACACACAAAAATTTCATCTTTGAAAAATAAAATATGATTGACTTCCATTTTACATAGCCAAATTTGCTAAATGTAAATCTCCTTTGCAAAAATCATGAAAATAAAAATACATTGGAATTTCATTTGACATACCCAAATTTGTCAAATGAGAGTCTCATTTTTTAGGAAGAAAATTGAAAATAAATTGGATTCTATTTAACACACCATATTTGTTAAACAAAAATCCCTCTTTTCAAAAATAACACAAATCAAAATAAAATAAAAACACATTTGGGATTTATATATCATACATAAATTTGCTAAGTAAATATCTCATTTTCAAAACCAAAATAAAAATCAAACACATTTGGGCTTTATTTAGCATACACAAATTTGCAAAGTAAAGATCCCATTTTTTTAAAAAAAAAAATCAAAATTAAAATCAAACATATTTGTGCTTTAGTTAGCATACACAAATTTGCTAAGTAAAAATCACATTTTCAAATTCAAAACAAAAAATTAAATATATTTACGCTTTATTTAGCATACGCAAATTTGCTAAGTAAAGATTTCATTTCTAAATTCACACATGATATACATCATGGGCAAGCAAGCAAAAAGATAATTGTATTCAAACATCTCATTTAGCATACGCAAATTTGCTAGATGAGTAATCCCAAAATCAAATCTAAAACAAAATCAATTGACCCTCTATTTAACATACTCAAATTTATTAAATAAAAAATCTCCAAACATAAAATCAAATTCAAATATGAACTAATGGAAGCATCAAAAGTTTCTCCAAAATATTTGAACCCACTCAACATACATAAATTTGTTGAATGTGTATTCTAAATTTAAATGAACTCAAAATCTCTCCTCCAAGTTATTTAAAATCTCTCCTAAATTCAATGAGCCCCACTTAACATATTCAAATTGTTGAGTGTGGGATCAAACTATTAATGAAATTTAAAAAGTCAGTAGAATACCAAGGTAGAAAATCTAATTTGAGTTTGTTTTCAATAATTGTAGAGTTCCAGTTCAGTTTCAACTTAGTCTAGTCAGCTTTTCTTAGTGTAGTATAATACAGATTGATTCATAAAAGTATGTATTAACCTTCCCCTTTGGGAGGGATTTGGCCTTGGATTGGGCCAGCCTCCCCCAAACTGATTTTGCTCATTTACTATATTTTGGCTGAGGATTTGATGGAGCCAGGATTACTTGTGAGGGGGCAACCCTCACCACTATCAGTAGGGATGTGGTGGCTGGGTAGAAGCTAGTCATCTGTTTGAGATGCCCTGGTATTCTGAGTTTCCCTCACTGAAGAGGAAGGTGGTAGATGTTCCTGTAGTAGCTAAAGTTCTAGTGCCTACATAGTCAGTTGTTCCCATCGCTGCCCCAGTGCAGGCTACTACCCACTCATTAGCCTCCTCTAAGAGGAAGGATATCCTAGCTTAGGGATAGTATCCCCTACTTTTGAGGTAGGGTCTAGCTCCTGTACTACTCCACCTAGCCGAACCCAGTGCTACAATAGGAGCCGCAAGATCAAGCGGCACCACATGTGCATTTCTAGGGAGATAGAGATAGTATCTCACATTGTAGAGGAGGGGTCACCCAGGGAGGTTTCTCCTTTGCTACTCAGAACAAGTTCCATCCCCTTTCTAGTTCTAAAGAAGAGGAAGATGTCAGGAGGATTGTAATATCACCTCTACCTCTGGTTCACTATGAGACACCTATCAGAGATAGGAGAAGGTCATATACTGGCCTCAGGATAGGTTTACGCCAAGTTAGCAGGGCTTATGGATGGTCAGAGTCCAGTGCCTAGTTTGATTTGCGATCAGTTATTCCTCACAGTGTAGGCGAGCATATCCATCAGGAGAGGGCCAGAGAGGCCTAAGAATTAGTTCACATCACTAGCAGAGAAATGTGAAGATATACTATGCATACATTAGCCTCCACCCTCATAGATTTTCCTGATCGGTGCGCTAGCCATGTCCGTCACATCGATAGTATTGTGTTGACTGGTGCCACCCATCATAGGAGGGGAGCCCCCGTATAGAGGCAATCAATGTTATCTCCATCGCACTACTCTACTCCATGTCCGCTATCACCAGTTTAGGTTCCATCTTCTACAATTCCATCCAAAGCCATGAGAGTAGCATCAAGGGAGTAGAAAGCCCCATTGGTGAATCAGCTATGGCCAAGGGATCCCACTTTATCTACTCCATCGACTGAGGTGAGGGCGAGTTGTCTTGTTCGACCTATAATGAAGAAGGAGTGGCGACCCTGCAGCATCGTAGTCGTACCACCACCAACATCACCTCAATCGATTATGGATATAGCAGTGATAGAAGGAGAAGGGGACAATTTTATTGTCCCCATGGCAGTTGATCCCCCCAGGGCAGCACTTTACCCATAGCAGTTGATAGTCATGATCATGTGTCTTCCAGTGATCATAGCCCTCACAGGGTTAGCACTCCAGTAGAAGGGGAGGTCAAGTGTATCTTCATTAATGAGCATAATCCCACGATCGATCAGCCGTGAGTATTTGTGCCGGCACAGTTAGACCGCTCCTTAGATGATATCTTGGCATAGTATTTTATTAAAAAGAAAGAAATCCTAGGGTATGACTGGTCTGACCTCGAAGAGGAGAAGGTTAGCTTTGACCTAGACGAGGATGATTTGTTGGAAGACTCGATAGAGGTACACATGGTTGATACTAGAGGTTCCCTCTTTCAAAATCATCATAGTTCAGAAGGTGTTGCGGTCGAATAGGATGATACAGCATATGTGACCCAACACCTACTTCAACAACTCAAGCAGAAAGATGAGCAGATTAATAGGATGGGAAGGAGAGTTGAAAATTTGTTAGTTAAAGTTTTAGCACTTCCAAATCAAGCTACAGTAGTATAACCTACCATTATAGAGACTGGTCAGCCTGAGTTATTGCATGTCCTGGATCAACCCAAAAGTTTCTCTCCAGTAGAGCAGGGCAGTACTAGCTTGCATAGGAAGTTAGTGGACATTGCCTCCATATAAGAAAAAGACATCAAACTCATGGTGGAACAACAAGTGAAGGAAGCATTCGCGCAAGCCCGAGGTAGTTCATTAGTTTCAAAGGGTAGACTATACCCAGAAGAATTTGATGCTATCCAATATCCTAAGGGTTTTGTGCCTCCATCTTTCAAAAGTTTTGATTATAGTGGGAACCCTCGCCAACATATAGCACACTTTAGGGCCAACTGTTGCAACGCTGGTGGGAGCATTGCATTATAGTTTCACCTCTTTTTCAGTAGTCTAGTAGGCATAGCTTTTGATTGGTACGGTAAACTACCCAATGATTTATTGAAGACTTTTACTGAGTTGGAGCAACTCTTTGTTAAAAGATTTGCTGGAGCTCAGCAAAGGGTAACTGTGGGCGATTCGTTGTAGCTCAACAACACCCCGGTGAGTCCCTTGTTGGTTACATTCTTAGATGGTGCAATTTAAGCATAAAATACAAACCACTACTGTTTGAACAACATTCTATTAAAATTCTATTAAAGAATATTCATGGCCCTATCGCCTTCATGCTTAAAGGTTTCACCATTAAGAAATTTGAGAAATTAATCAACAAGGCGGCTAGTCTATAAGGGGAGGCCAAACAATTGCCTTTCCA